>CM055404.1:140118500-140149286 GCA_029228625.1 Pseudolycoriella hygida
TTTCTAGAAGAAACTATCTCTCTAAGTAGTGTCATTCCGAAGCTAAAATTCGAAAACCAAAAAAAACCTAATTTATTGCTTGGGAAAATTCAAGATGGCGCCGGATTGACTGCTGGCAGCCATTTTCTTAAGATTCCAAAAAATTCTCCTGACCAAACTTTATAACTTTCCCGAACAAACCAACTCTTTAGCTATCGTCACTTCGGAGCTAAAATTCGAAAACTCCGTGCATTACCACTTTGACCACTTTTCCACATGCCACGGCTTTTCCAGAATTTTCCCGGAAAAGCGGCATATGAAATTTTACATTTGGGGCCGCGACTGACGTTCCCTGAAAATTTTAAGGAAATCGCTCGGGCGGTTCTCGAGAAAAAAAAGTAGATAGATACATAGATACATAGAGACATACATAGATCGTTGACACACAACACAGGAATAAAATTGTTATTACTTTCAAAGCAGATTTTACCATTTTACCATAGAAATTGGTCATCTTTGATTGGCGATATCTCGGCTCGTTTTCAACCGATTTTGATGAGTGAAGGCTTGTTGGAAAGCTGCCGTGACGTAGTTTTTTTTTAAAAAAAAAATTGAAGGTGGAGGGGGCGAGGGGAAAAAACTTAAAAGTTCGCCTATATATGGCTCCTTGTCCCAAATTTTTGTATGGAGTTTTTTGGGTTTGTGGACGTTTTTTTTGGGGTGTGGGGACTGCGTCACGCCCTCCGCTACCGCTGCGGGCATGATGTTTTGTGTCAAAGTGAAAGTTGTTGGGTTAGGTGTGTAGTGTGTCAGGGTGACCAACAGAATGGCGGACGGTGGTAGAGATGAGCGGGTTGCCCGAAACTTCGAAAAACCCGACCCGAACCCAAACCCGAATTGTTTTTTTCGGGTTCATGGGTTTCGGGTTTCGAAAATTTTAATTAGGTCGGGTTCGGCCCGGGCCGGGCTTGGAAACAGTTCGGGTTTCGGGTTTCGAAAAATTTTATCGGGTCGGGTTCGGTCCGGGTCGGGTTTCGAAAAATGGTCGACTCTAGATGGTTGTATGGGACGGGACGGACTTAATGGAAAAATTAATTCTTTTTTAAAACATTTTTTTGTGTTGGTGTTAGGTGTTTCGTATCAATGGGAAAGTTGTTTGGTTGGGTGTGTAGTGTTTCCAGGTGACCCAAAAATGGCGGATGGTGGTACGAGACGGACTTAGGGAGTAAATTAATTATTTTTTGAAACTTTATTTTTGTTGATGTTAAGTGTTTGGTGTCAAAGGGAAACTTGTTGGGTTGGGTGTGTAGTGTGTCAGGGTGACCAAAAAATGGCGCACGGTGGGTATGGTGCGGAATAAGGGGGAAAATAGGATTTGTGGCAGGAATCTCGACGGGGATGTGAATAGGATTTGCATGGGGATGTTGACGGGGAATTCAAGCTGGATGTGATTTGTGATTTGTAGATTTGGACGGGGATTTCGAATTTTTCGTTGAAGACATTTGGTCAAATATAGGTCAAATTTGATGGATCGAGTGTAGACGATGCAGTTGGCGAGTCGGAGCTTCGGTCGGGGAAGAAAAGTCTTAGAGTTTTTGATGGGCTGCAACTTTGTAGAAGAAAATTTTTTTATCCAACTTTATCCGGCGAAGGTAGGAGGTGAAATTTGCTGAAATTTTGGTGGTTGGTCACTTTTTTGTTAGTGAAGTTTTTTTGTTAGTTAAAGTAGAGTTAATTTTTGAGTGCCAATCGTTAGTGGAGGTTCAAGCCAACAAAATTGGTGAACAATGTTGGGTGAAAAAATTCCATGTTCCCGATATATATGGCATTTTTGGACGATTCAGCCCAGAACGGGAGCACTTCTTTGGCTATATCTCGGTCGGCATTGGTCGGAAGAAGGTCAGTGAGGTGTTAAATGAAAGGTATCGATACCTCGAAGCTAACGGAACCGGGATTGTGAGAATCGGTGCGGCGGTTGGGTGTCCAGGATCGCTCCGCTGCCGGAAAATGACTGAAAATTTTATTTTTATTTTTTAAGTTCATATTAGATGTTTAGTGTCAAAAAGTTCTTGGGCAAGGTGTGTTGTGCATCGAGGAGTTGAAGCGGATTGTATTTATGAGAAATGAGTATTAACTTGAAATGTGACTCAAATCGACAATCAGACCAGAATTAGGACAGGGATGTTGACTGTAGTATCGTACGGGATTTGGAACAGGATTGTGGAATGGATTATGAACTATATTTGTGACTCGATTTGTGACGAGATTTCGGACCGGATTAGTGTGGGGATGTTCCGGTGATAATTGCGACGGGGCTAAGCGCCGCAGGCAAGGAAACCGCCGCGCCTGCAGGATAATATAAGTAGCGGAGGTCCAGGGGGCGGCAGGCCCCTGGTATAAAAAAAAAATTCTTCACATCACATCACAGCTTCATTCTTCATGGATTTTCACCTTTTACGAAACGTCGCGAAGACAGGCTTTTGTGCTTTAATGAAACAACGCCTTAAGTAGCTAATAAAACTTTTGACCTTTTGCCCTTTACAAAATGCCACTAAAACCTAGGTGTACAACGAAGCTAAGTGACTTTAACCTTTTTCGAAACGTCGCGAAGACCCTGTGGCTAACAAAGCCAGGATTTTGCGCTTTAATGAAACGCCACAAAAACCTGGGTAGCTAACAAAACTAGGCAGCTTTTTCCTTTTACAAAATGTCACCAAAACCTAGGTGTATAACGAAGCTGGGGAATTTTATCTTTTACGAAACGTCACAAAAACGTAGATTTATGGGGATTTGGACAGATTTTGACGGGAATGTTGACGGTGGTCTCGAACGGAAGCGCCGCAGGCTAACAATTAACGGGGGTCCAGGGGGCGGTAGCCCCCTGGTATAAGAAAATTACTTTGTTAATCACAACCCAGCTTTATGCACGTTCTCGCTTATTGCTTACGAGTACCCTTGCATCCTCGCACCCACGCCCTCGCGGGGTGCTCCCTAGGGGCTAACGGGATCGACTAGTCCCATATAAAAGTATATTTTGTATGTGTGAGAGAGTGTATTCAAAGTATGGGTCAACTATGAGTAAAATTTTTTTTTGACTGTGTTAGGACTGTGTGGGGGATTGGGTAGTTAGATAGGGTAGCGCTTGATAGCATATGAGCGGAGTGTGGTAGTCCGGGTCATATGCCAGGCGTGCAACTGTCTAACTATCAAGTGCTCTTTTTACGTCCACGTCGTAGTCCCTGGGACCTCAATTCTCTTCGGAGTTTTGTGCTAAACTTAAGAGTGCTACCTGACAACTTACCTACGGGTTGTCGGGGAAACGGATCAGTGGGTTGAGCGAAGTGTTAACGCCTCTTCCTCGTAAAAAAATCACAGTTCAAGAAACTCTACAAGAGCCTCGGATAAACGGACGGATTCAACAACGACGACCACGTTGGAGAAGTCTGGCCCAGGATCGCTCCAGATGGAGAAACGTTGTAGAGTCAGCCAAAACCCGCTTGGGTTAGAAAGGCTGATAAGTAAGTAAGTAAGTGTTAGGATGGAAATAGATATTTGGTGTCAAAGGAAAAGTTGTTGGGTTGGGCCGACGGTGGTATGGGACGGATTTAGGGAGAAAATTGTTTATTTTTTAATTTTTTTTGCTGAAGATAGATGTTTCGTATCAAATTTTTTTTTTCGCCGGAAATTTTTTTCGCTGAAAATTTTTTTCGCTGAAAACTTTTTTCGCTGAACATTTTCGCCGATTTTTTTTCGCCGAAATTTTTTCGCCGGAACTGTTTTCGCCGGAACTTTTTCGCGGAAATATTTTTCGCCGAAACTCTTTTCGTGAAATTTGTTTTTTTTCACTGCTCTTGTTTTCGCTGAACTTTTTCGCTGACTGACATTTTTTTCGTCGGAAATTTTTTCGCCGGAAATTTTTTCTCCAAAATTTGTTTTTTTTTTCTTCTAAAACTACTAATATCACAACAAAAACCCTTTTTAAAAGGGAAACGTGACGCAAGTCCTCGTCTCTTATTCCGAAACAACTTATATCAATATCAATGCACTTTCAGATTTAGATTTTCGTGATGTATAGAGTACGGATTGGCAATTTTTGGCGTTTGAAATCTGAAAGTGCAGAAAAATTATTACGTTGAGAGGGTCCGGCATTTGTGACGCATTTTTTTAATCGAAAATGAAAATATTTCAAAAGAATTTTTAACGTTCCGAAGCTGCAAGCGTCACATATCAGTTGTTTTAGAAGAAGGGACGAAGACTTGCGTCACATTTCCCTTTTAAAAAGGGTTTTTGTTGTGATATCGGTTCTTTTGGATGTAGGAAATTTGTTTCTGACGGATTATTTATATAGAATTGATTTCGAGCCGCCGCCGCCATCAAACAGAAGCGCGGTGGCTACTAAAACCATGGACGAAAATTATCCTTTTAACTTCCTCTACAACATATCAGAAGTACACTACTCACCCAACCCAACAACTTTCCCTTTGATACCAAACCTCTATCTCGAACACATATATTTTCCGGGGTGTACGTCGCAAGGAAGGAAGTCAAAACTTAGCTGTATATTTGGTTCCGCAGTCTACGAAAAAAAATTTTCTTTAATTTTTGTTCGTATGTGGACTTGCGTCACGGGCGCATTGCTACCGCGCGCCCATGATATGTGATTCTTTTGATTTTATCGTGTGAATATTCACCGACTATCGCTGTTACCGCCCAGGTCGTCCTAATTAAATTAGATTATCAGGACTCTGATGATACTGATAGATAGCCTGGCCTGTTCCTACTGGTACTGACGGCGGTACCGGTATCTCCAAATATCTTGTAAGCAATAGTCAGAAGAACGATGTCTCTGTAATTGACATGCTCCAATTTGTTTCATTTTTGTATATTGGGCAAAGAGTGTTGGTCTTTCAATCTTACGGTAACTCCTCGTAATTTCGTCGTGAAAACGTCTATTTTGCTGTTCTTTTTCTCATAAAAAATTAAACCAGCCGACGACTACAATTTTTCGGCTAGCCGCCACCAGCACATTTCAATCGGCTCTCATGTCTGATGTTAATATTTGCCATTTGAGCAAAAGGAGCAAAAGTTCAAATGATGTAAAATTGTTTCTTACCTGCAATTTCTACCGCTTCCAAATTGTACCCAGTCATGTATTCCCATCCATGGAAAATACTTCTAGCAAATCGTCCTTCATCTTTTCCTACCATTCCATGGATCCCATTTTGTCCTTGAGTCCCACATTCGCCTTTACACCCGGACCGCCCATCCTTATGTTTCTGTTCCCTAGGTGTGGTGTTAGAAGCGGAGACAATTTTACTGAGTCCACCCTTTCCACCTTTACCTTCAGCTCCACCAGAGCCTCCTAGTCCTCCAGGTTGTCCGGGCTTACCTGATTCGCCACGGTTAATAGCATAGTATTTACAAAAAATTTTGGGACTCTCCACTTGTCCATTTTCTCCATTTTCTCCGTTTCGGCCGCAGTGTCCATCACCACCGTGTTGACCATTTGCCCCATTTCCTCCATTGCATTTGAGTATGATGTTGTCAATATTTACAATGCTTTTTATAGCTTCTAAATGAATATTTCCGCCATGTTGACCGTGCTCTCCTGGAAGGCCATCTTCCCCATTATCTCCGTAATTAATGCCATCTTTTGCTTTTGAATCGATGTGATTTTGGCCATCCACACCAGATACATCTATGGTAATCTGTAACAGGTTGAGAACCGGTAAACGCTTGGTAAGATATTTTCTTCAATAGTATAATGGACGTGCGGTAGAATTTGTTTTTAGCAGAGGCTTCGAAACAACAAGTTTTTAACTTTTCCCCCTTGTGTATTGTACCCCCTCAAAGTAGATTCTACGTAAATTTCTGGTTAAATCGATCTTCCGGTCATCAAAATCGAACCACTAGATCCGCACTTATATGACCTTTAGATATACCAATGTAGATTTCCTAATGTAATAGTTAGTTAGTTAGTTTAACTGGGCGGAGTTAAGCTCCAGCACCTAAGCCTCTATTGGGCCTGTTGTGCATACCCACCTTAGACTACCTACGTTCTTCTACATTCTAGCAGTTCTGTTGAGGAAGTCTAATATGTTGCTGGGCGGAATGCTCCAGATGATGTTATAAGGGAGAATGTAAGCTCCTAGGCTTTTAGCTCGGGCTGTGATGTATGCTGGGCATTTACATAGGAGGTGTTCGGCGGTTTCTATGTCGCCGCAGTTCGCACATATATTGCTGTTTGTAAGGCCGATGGTGTGTAAATGTTTGTTGAGAGGGCAATGACCAGTAAGTATGGAGGTCATTCTTCTGATGTTCCTCCTGCTGAGAGAAAGTAGGTACTTACTGTTTTTGGTGTTTGGGTGTATACAGTTTTTAGATTGTCTAGCGTGTCCTAATGTAAAGTGCCCCAGATTTTCCCACATTGACTTTGATTTCCTCCTTGTGATAAAACGTTGGGATGATTACATGCACATTGCTTCCATACTTATGAGCTGTCGGACAGCTGACTTTAATGCAAATTACTTATGTATTCGTTACTCATTCGATTTTTTCGAATTTAAAAAAGAGAAAAGTCCTAACACAGTGCTTTTCATAAATCCAACTGATGCAAGTAATAAGCGTAAGGAAATCTCCTCCTCCTGGACTAAGGTAGTGTTGGATTCCATTCTTCAACGACCTATCAACTAAAACCCCCTTCACGGAAAAAAAATGTAGTCGTGTGGCCCTAAAATGAATGTAGACCTGTCTTTATTGCGGATATAGCTGCACGCTGAATATTTTAGATATTTCGGCTAAAAAGGCGGTGTGCCTTATATCATATCTACACTATGAATATTATTTTACTTTATATGCGACGATACGCCTTACATTAAATGCCAATTTTTGAGACGGAAAATTAGAATTTATTGCATTATTCTCAGTATTTATCCGTCTAGAGGGATAAATTCCACTGTCTAGGGCGATAAATAACCGGCTAGACTAGAAGTATTAAATTAAAAAAAAACCGTCCGTTTGAGAATCGAACACAGAACGCCCCGCGTTCCAATCAACGATGCTAACCACTACGCCAAATGTTCTTATTAAAAACATGAATTGCGAATTATATTATCGCAGCTAATATGATTCAATTGAAAACTCTCATAAAATGTGTTTTCTATATGCGTAAATGGAATCTCACATGTGTGTGTGTTTAATTCGAAATTTTGTTTTCGAATGCACATGCGCATTGATCATTGTAACATAATCTTCGGTTGTGTTTTATATAAATATTTATATGAAATGTGCATTTAGGTTCAAGCATGCGCGAAATTTTTTTTTCACTTTCTTCTATCTAGATGCAATAATTTGATAATTTGAATATTTTGTGCATGAAACAAACATAAAAAAAGTAAAAAAAATCAGAATTGAACCCCCGACACCTCATCTCAAAAAATTAGCGCTACCGTGCCCAAGCTCGCTCGGCCATCAATACTTGTGTTTAATGTTCGGCGAATCGTCGCTATTAAAGTAAAAAAATATACTCGAATAACCGTTCGCGTGTATATTACACACACTTGCTCGCTATTGCTCGCGCGTTGTGTGTAATATACACTTGAACGGTTATTACTCGCTTGCCACAATGTATAAGTAATCTTATATTAATAGAAATGATAATATAGTAGGGCCATTCCACGAAAACTTCGTTCCTACGCTCGAAATGCTCAGTTGTTACAAAATGATATTTATGTAAAAGCGTGTATCATAAAGATTGATCCTTCAACTCTCAAAATGTTTATTTCAGCATTAGAACATATATCACAAAGATTACAATTACAAGAAAAATCACAAAAAAATATCACAGATAGAAGACTTCCTCTAAATTCTCAGATTGCTGGAAACATCCCATTACAGCTGCAGCGTTTCCCTTTTGTCATACTAATACGTTGCTTGCAAGCTCTTAGATCTTGGTTCGTCTGTTTTCAGTGCAATCATTTTCCCTAACTTATTGAAAAATTTTAAAGCTTCATCGCACCACGGTCCCATAGTTTCGACTGCGAACACTGAAACACGTGTTCGCTAAAATTTTATTCTCTACAACTTTGCTTTTGGAAGCAACTTTCTACCTCTTATAGTTCTAGAGATATGGATCATCCCTACCAATTCTAGAAGTGGTCATATCCCAGGATTGTGGAATTTTTGCCCAAAACCCTGAGACATGTGTTCGCATCACCATTACACCATACCATCATAACTATAATACCAATCAATTTAGGGTTCAACACAATGGGCCCAACAAAGCTGGCCTAAGTGTTTCAATGTCAATAGATTCATATTAATTGTTTAATGTATTCATAATTAATGTAGTTCATTGGCATTGTGCCCTACAATAAAATCGATCAATCAAAACTGCTCCAACTTGACCTACTTTACTTGCTTTACGATAAACCTCAAATAGTAGGTCGTGATGAGATCAATCATTATGTCGCAAATACAGGCTAGTCGAAACGTACATTCAAGAAAAAATTGATTTCAAATTCTGAAAATGATGCTACGTAAACCAAGCAGTCTTTTTTTTCGCTTTAGTTCAATAGATATCATTGTCGATCGACACGAGATGTAGATGTTTCGGTGTATAGTGACGTCATCCGAAACCTTGGGGAAAAAACGGCATCACCGAACTACGACAAAAAGTTTATGTGGATTTTTGCTAAATCTACCCCCTTTAGGGGTAATGACGAGCTTTCCCAATTGCACATATGGCTAAAATGATTCGTCTCAAGAACCACATTACTAGTGAAGAAAATAGTTAAAGAAGTCAAGGTTTGATAAAAGTAAAATAGATCCTAACATCTGCCAGATATGTAAGTCACAATTCACAATTAAAAAAAATTGTCAGACTTAGTCTTCACTTTTATAGCTGTCGAACTATAATTTTTGTCATGGATACATAATTTATTTCGTGATTGATTAAGAAAATGTTGCAGAAAGGCTAGCCGACATAGACCCTTGGCGGCGGCTGATGGCGGCTAGCCATGTCTAGCCGACCAAAAACCCCGGCGGCGGCGGCGACACTTTTAACCCCCAGCCCCCATTTTTCGGCGGCTAAATTTTGGCGGCTGTCATGTCTGATTGACAGCATGATGGCACTACAGTTAGTACGTACTAGATTGCAGAACCTTTCAGTGCAACCCTCGTACATTACATTCCACAGCGTTGGTCCTAATTTGGATCCCTGTGGTACTCCAGCTGTGATGTCTACTGTCTTTTTCCCTTCATTAGTATCGTACGTTTGAACCCCTCGTTCGAAATAGCTTTTCAGCATCCTGCAGAGGTAATCGGGGACTCTCATGGCATGCAACGCCTTTGCTAATTCCATCCAGCTTGCGCTGTTAAAGGCATTTCTGACGTCTATCGTCGTTACAGCACAGAAGCGGTTACCCCGTATTTTTTGCTTCCGCGTCTTGTCGGCAATCTCTATAACTTTTTTAATGGCCTCAATTGCCGATTTCCCATCAGCAAATATGGATAGTCTCGTGTAAGAGTGCGTGAGTACATCAGCTATAAATATGATAAACAGAAGAGGTCTGAGAATAGAGCCTGGTGGGACTCTATCATTCATTGAAATAGGATTTGACAGATGGATTGCTAATTTCCCTTTAAATTCTCTGTTCTGCAGATAGGACACTGTTATGTTTATTTTATAATATTTATTTTGTAATCTTTTATAATTTCATTCGTATCATTTTGTTGGCAAACCCTCAATCCACATTGTATCGATGTCCACAATGTTTTGTCTGCTGAGTATTTTCAGCTTAACATGTTCCTTCCCCGTCCGCCCCTAAATTTGTGGTTACTTTGTGCTGTGAGAGTGAGAACGGATAATTTGATACACGTCCCAGGGGGCTCTACCCCCTAAACCCCCGCGCCTGCAGCGAGCTACTAACGCCCTGCAGGCTGCCTTCCGTGCATGGGACTCTGCCCCAAACCCCGCTAGGGGGTCTGCCCCTTATACCCCGCAACGGCGGATATTCCCCCCTTGACCCCCCTACGCGCCCTCGACCCCGCTTTTTTATTTTCCAGGATTTATAACGGCCTACGGCGCATTCTCTGAAAAATTATTTTTCTGATTTAGGTTTTCCCTGATTGCCTGATTCCTAATTTTGGTTTTTCCTAATTTAATTCATTCCTAATTTTTGTTTTTCCTAATTTTAGTTTTTCCTGATTTTAGTTTTTCCTTATTTGCAAAACATTTTTTCTCCTAATTTTCGGTTTCTAATTTTTGCTTTTCCTAATTTTTGTTTTTCCTAATTTTTGTTTTCCTAATTCGTGTGGAATACCACGGTAGAGAATGGTGTGACCCAAACATTAAAATTCCCTTGCTTTTATGCACGCTTTGGTTTTATTCAAATATTGAAAGTTGAAAATATGATTCGTTGCGGCCATTATCAGCGTTTGTGTAGGGCACCCTCAGGTTGGTCTGACTCACCCACTTATGCCAAAATCCATTTTCATTCTCCCGTAACGCATTTAAGGTTTTAATGAAATTTTTCAAGACAACTCCTTCATGAAGGCTTATCCACTTTAAATGTGCACCAATTTTATGACTCGAAAAGCATTATTGGACCCGTACGAAGTACAAAGGTCCTATACGTTTACTACAAACAATTTTATTGTAACATAAGGTAGATCGAGGTGGGAGTTGTGGGGATGCAGTTATTATCGTCTATATATGACGAATCAGCAATAAAAAAAATGTCCGTCTGTCAGTCCGTCTGTCCGTCTACACTTTTTTTTTTCAAACGGCTGAACCGATCAGCCTGAACTTTTTTTCCCTGAAAGGTACATGTCTCCCATGATTCAAGCTTTTTGGCAAATTAATATCTCAGCAAGTATACCTGCGGCCTAAGTGAGGAAACAGGCGTCCACGTTATATGCGAATGCCCGAAGTTTTCCTCACTGAGGCTTAGGACTCTGGGTAGTCATGTGGTCCAACCTGCAACAGTACCAAAAATGGGACCTGCCGCTCCAGACGGGTTCCTTGTAGGAACTGGGAGGTTTTCGAGATTTACATGATGAACGGCGTACGAAACAAAGGATTATCAGATCTGTGTTTCAAGGACCAGAGATAGACCGACCCAATCTGATAAATCTAAATCCTGGTAAAAACGCGCTGGTGGTGCCACCATCAACCGCATCCATAATTTTGATCACCCCACCACCCTCACACAACAAAGAACAACTTTGTCTTTCATAGCAACCCAATATGATTGATAGATTTCGCACAAAATGTAAATTTTTTACTAAAAAGCGCTGGTGGCGCCACCATGGCCTACTTGGCCATTTTTTTGGTCGCCCCATCACACACAAGAGCACAAAAAACAATTTTGTTAATAAAATAATTGACGATTAACGATTAACGATTTTTTCGAACAAAAACATTGATTATTTTTCATACAGATTTGGTTCTCGTAGACGTTTTTCAGAGTGTAATGAAATTTTTGACATTAGAGGGAAATTTTTCGTCGAGTTCGAAAAGGAAAATTATGTGAAAATGAAATGTTTAGAATACTCCAAAGATGTTTTTGAGACTTTTGGATTGCAAATTCGGCGTAAGGTTTCTTCGATATACCGGTATAAAGTCGAAAAAAGTTTTCGCGGAGGTCATTTTTTCGATGAAATTTTAAATTTGAAAAATCGTATCTCAGCCAAAAAATTACCAAAATTGATGACGTAAAGTGTTTTAGAAACTTTGAACTATTTAAAATTTGGGAAAAATAGTCATCGGAAAATTTTTTGGAAAACTTAGATTTTCCTTTAACAGTAACAGAAAGTTTGTACAAAACCTCAATTTTTTGGGTTTTTCGCGATTTTCTCAAAACCCTACTGTGGGATTTTTGGGGAGTTTCGGGCTATGGTAGACACCTCTCAGCCCTATCGAATCCCGTTTTATTTCCTTTTGTACTAATTTTTGCAAGGTCTCCCATACAAATGTTGTTAATTTTGACTAGCCTAAATGCAAAAATTTGACTTTATGGGATATAGAGATGAGCGGACGAGCGGACCGAACCCGACCCAATTAAAATTTTCGAACCCCGAAACCCATGAACCCGAAAAAAACAATTCGGGCTCGGGTTTGGGTTTGGTTCGGTTCGGGTTTTTCGAAGTTTCGGGCAACCCGCTCATCTCTAATGGGATGTATGGCGTATTTTTGTACAGGAAATCAAATTTTTGCGTATGAGAGCTGAAAGCGTAGAAAAATTATTACATTGGCGGGTCCGGCATTTGTGACGCATTTTTTAATCAAAGGTGAAAATATTTCAAAAGAATTTTGTGCGCTTCGAAGCTGCAAGCGTCACCTAAATTTAGAGCTGTGCGCCGGTCAAAAAAAATCGGCGGCGGCGAAAGCGATTTTTCAATTTACTCGGCGGCGGCGAAAATCGGCGCAAGAGGGTCTCGGCGGCGGCGCAAATCGGCGTACGTCAAAATAAAGTTCGGCGGCGGCGGCGCACTTTTTACCTACTTTTTCGGCTGGCGTCGGCGCGGCGCAAAAATTCCAACTTTCTGCAAAAGGTCGTGTCGATGTTTCAGTTTTCTCTTTCTGAAGACAAAGATGTCCATAGTCCGATTCATTAAGTCGGACAGATAACTTTAGGACCATCTACAAATCTTTTTATAGTCATTACTACTCAAAACTACTTTTTGCTAAAGATTCACCAATTAGTCACTTCGCACGATTCAACTAAATTGCTTTGAATGTTGTTGATATATAATACAAACAATAAACATTAAACGTTAGGGTCTGTGGAAGTAATTAAAACTAATTCTTAGAACAATCTGAGCGAAATAAATCGAAATTTATGATAAAAAGTTTCACGGGGGTTCTTTGAAATCTTGGTATGAAAAATCGTCGCTTTACAGAAAAAAATAAATACTTTTAAGCTATGGCTCATTTGAAAGACCTTACAATATTGACGTAGGCTCGAAAAAAGTGAAAGTTCCTTTAGCTATAGAGGGCGAAAATTGAATATATGTTTTACCAGTACGAATCCCGTTTCAAGGATTCCCGATCTATTAAATTACTGATTATGAATATTCATCTGGATTGGAAATTGCTGAAATGGCAATATAGGAAAACCTGTCATCAATTTTCTCTACAACACTTCCTGTTCATAGCGGCCTCTTCTACTCACAAAACTCTAAGAATTTGCCGAAAAAACCGATGCTCTATATTCCATAACTTTAAACACAATTCTAAAACCATAAAAATTGATCGCTTTCCCAACCGCCCGACGTATTTCACGAATACCAGCCTCCTCTAACCTCACCTAAACCTACAACTTAAGCTTCACTCGAGTTATGTACAAAAAACTCGTAGAGCCCTTATAGAGACTCAGTTTTAGGGCCCTGACTGTGACTAAGTCCAAAGGCTCAAAATCAAAAAATTTTCTTCCATGAATTATCGGGCATGCCTTTCGAACAAAAAAATTATGAAAATTATGAAAATCGGAAAAGGTCGAGTTATGTACAAAATACCAAAGACCAATTAAACGGCAATTGCTCGGCGGCCCTTGGACCGATAGTGCCCAGATTCGATCCCATAAAAGCTATTTGACTACATTTCAGGGAAAAAAATGATTTTGAAAATTGGTCAAGTTTTACTCGAGTTATTGCGGTGACGGACGAACAAATTTTTTTTTAAATTTTTGTCTTATTTAGACCAAGAAACGAAAAAGTAACCAACTCCCGGGTCGAAATTCGTCTGGTTACAAACGTCCTGGTAAACGCATTAGACCCTTTTCCGAAGAACTTTGTTATTCGTACGAGTCTAAACAGTGGAAGATCAAGGACTCAAACATGCGTAACTGAATCACTTTCCTAAAAAACGGCGTGAAAATTAGAGCCCTTGTTATAAATGAAGTAACTAGATAACTTTCTCGTTAGATAACTCGTTTGCAAACAAAAAATCTGATTTTTACGTTGTTCCCTGAAAAATAATTCAGATTTTAATGGTACTTAAGAAGATGCTGAAAAGACCGAATAGTTGTGCCAGAAACAATGAAAAAATTAAATTTTATTTGTTTCCAAACGACTTGTTCCTAATTAGATACTTCATTCACAACAAAAATTCTAATTTTCACGACGGTTTTTACGAAATTGTTTCAGGTTTCTATGTTTGCGTCCTGATCTTCCAGCTTTTTCGTCAACTTCCACCCTCCATAGAATCAGAAATTTTCTTTTTTTAAGCAATTTTTTCCTAAGTGAAGTATTGTAATGAGCCAGATCTTGGAAGAATTTATTAATGTTTTTGGACCCGTACGAAGTACAAGAGGTCCTATACGTTTACTACAAACAATTTTATTGTAACATGGGGTAGATCGAGGTGGGAGTGGGGGGGATGCATCTATTATCGTCTAAATATGACGAATCAGCAATAAAAAAATGTCCGCCTGTCCGTCTGTCTGTCCGTCCGTCTCCACTTTTTTTTCCAAACGGCTCAACCGATCAGCGTAAACTTTTTTTCCCTGAAAGGTACATGCCTCCCATGATTCAAGTTCGAAGATGAGCAAAATCGATGAAGTGGTTGTGGAGATATGGTCGATGAAGTGACCAAAAACATGGTTTTTCGAAGGTCGGTGAAGCTTTTTCGCAAATATCTCAGCAAGTATAGCACGGACATTCCTCATTTTGGTGCACTGGGACCAATGGAATGGACGAAATTGAGATTCTTGGCCATGTACGAAAACAGTTTTTCGTTCGTCTATATTTCCTTAACTATGCAATATGGAGATTTACTGTCAAAGGCAAAGTTGTAGAGAATTAAATTTAAGCGAACACGTGTTTCAGGGTTTTGGGGAAATATGGCTTTTCTAGATTTGAATGGTCTGAGACGTACTTCGGTAGGGCCTTTGACATTACCTTGGGTAATTTCTATGGATCTTTGAAATTCTTACAGTTATAATAGAACAGAAAACGTTGGATTGTTTGCTTATTTGTATATTTAGGTACGTTCGAGTCACTTTGCCACATCTATTCTGTTTGTCACATCTATTCTGATACGTACGGGTCTTTGGTTATGTTTTGTAAAGCAATGAAAAATTTTGATTTATTTCACTCAGATTGATGTAAGAAATAGTACTAATTTCTTCTTCAGCTCATAGAGTTTATATCTAAACAATATTCAAAGCAACTCGGTGTGAAAAATTTTGTCTGAAAAATCATTATGCTCAGGAAAATATTTCTGGGAAATCGTAAGTCTCGTATTTCCTAACGAATTTAACTCAACGTGTCTTTAAAAATTGACGACAATCAATTTAAAAATGTAAATAATGTTTTAATTTATTTTTGTGTTATAAATTGCAATTACAGAAGTCTTAAATCTTACGAAATATAGAATCACAATATTGGCTGTTTTCGGTCTACTTTTACTTCAATATAAACACTCTAGTTATCAACTATAAAAATTTCGATGTATTTTTTACCGCGCCGATAAAAATTTTCGGCGGCGGCGGCGGCGCGTCAATTTTTTGACTTTCGGCGGCGGCGCAAATCGGCGCACGTATAAAGATTCTTCGGCGGCGGCGGCGCACCTTTTTGACACTTTTTTCGGCGGCGCACGGGTCTACCCAAATTGGTATAAGTTGTTTTGGTTGAAGGGGCGAGGACTTGCGTCACGTTTCCCTTTTAAAAAGGGTTTTCGTTGTGATTATTACAATCATTTTGCATTATTTTGAGCCGCCGCTGCCGCCGAACACACTACATACCCAACCCAACAACTTTCCCTTTGACACCAAACCTCCATCTCGAGCACACAACCATTGCGTCATATAAAATGTGCTATCATACACACTATACACACAAACACATACGTAAGGGCGCCTTCTAAGAGCCCTGGCGCGCAAACGAGGCCGGTACCCCCCCTTTTTAAAATCTCATATGGCGTAGAATGCCCACCAGAAGGTCCTTGCAAAATTTCAAGAAAAGTTATCAAACCGTTTTCGAGCACGAGCCAAAAAAGTCGGTTTTCATACAAATGGCTCTGGAACTAACCAACTAAATAGCCAACTAAATAACTAAATAACTAACCAACTAACTAACAAACAGCAGCCATAGGTACAGCAGCCATAGTAAAATATTATTTCTATGGGTGCAATTGTACCAAGACGTGAATTTTCTCAATTTTTACATTTTGTATGGAAAATGACGATTTTTTAAAATAATTAAAGGATTTGTATAAATAAAACGGGTGACATGGTCGCTCAACTTATCTTAGCTTCAGACGATACGATATTATTTGCTACAATCAAGACATTTTTTCCATTTAAATGTTCGGTGATTGGAACATCTAGAACCAAGTTTTCACGGCAACATATCTTCACCTGTCGAATATGCGGATTCCTCTGCAGACTTGCAAATATTTGCGGAAGAATGGACGACAAAATGACATACCCGCCTTGTACGTTCAAATCACTTTCCACAATATCAATGTGACATAGTTGTTTCATATCCTCCAGTACTCTAAAAAGTTCTTCTTTGTCTGAAATCTCATTCCTTGCAACTCTATCTTCAAGAAAAGGGCAATTTGCAGTTTCTTCTTCGATCTCAAAAATATCAACAATTCGTTCGATTAGATCGGAAACAGTTAAATGTTCACTGAGCTTAGAGATTTGCTCGAGATTTTGGACAGTCTTCTCAGGACGTAAACGACTAGGTAAATCTAAAACAAACTTGTTGAAAGCCATTTTTTCTTTCATATCTTGCAATTTCAACTTTTGCAACTGAACTTTCGCTTGCTCGTCTTTTCTCGTATCAATTTCATCCATCGATTTTTTCATACTTTCTATATCCTTTCTGGCCTTGGAGATCTTCAACTCTGCTTTTTTCAGCTTCATTTCCGTGCTAGCCACCTGAATTGCCAGATATTTACTTTCTTTTTGCAAACAACGCAGTATATCTGCCGATTCAGTTGCAGCTGTTTCTTGCTTTTCTTTTTCAATCAGAACAGTTTTTCTCAACGGATAAAATAACTCCGTGGTTGCTACTTCTATCAATTTTATTCGTAACTGAAGCTTTTCTTCGGGCGATAATTGGTGCTCAAGTCGGACCAGTTTACGTATGATTGTCGATTCCATTGAAGTTGGTGGAAGAACGTTGATGAGAATCTCTCTAAATGTTTGACTCCGCTCGATATTCTTGATTATGGAATTCACTTCATCAAAACATTCGGTTGAAGAAATCACCTGGAATTTCAACTCAATTGTATGAGCAAAAAAAGAACTGAACGAAAAAGGTGTTTCGACTTACTGTTGATATGTCTCCTGTCCATCTGTTTTTTGATGCTGTGGATATGAGACGAAATTGATCAATTTGATCTATCAGTTTCTCCCCGAGGTGAAACAAATCGGGATACATCAGTTCATACTTTGTCACCAGTCTTGATCTGTGAGGATAATTTTCGTCCAAATAAATAAAGATGTTAGCCCCGTTTTCGTCAAATAATTCCAGTGACGATGCCTCATTAGCAACTTCGACTATTTCTCCACATGGGGATAACCTAAAGGCGCCCATGACTGCAATCTTACAATCCTTATATGTGCACACATAACAAGTAAATTCTTTCTTGATATATTTTCTGAACGTGAGGTAAACGCCATGCATTCCATTTTCCTCTTTATCTTCAGCTACAGACTCCTTCAGATCCACAAAAAACTGAAGATATTCGCCCACACATCCTTCTGATAATTGCTGCCACTCTGTCCGTAAGTCCTTAACGATATTCGTCCCGTTGAAATCAAACTGCACCCATGGCTTTTTGCTGAGATGTTGCAGAATGGAAATTACGCGGTGAGATGGGTGCGCTAAAATAAATCCTTCATGCGACAGCAAAAAGTCAATGGATTGTAATGGATCTGAATCCAAGTTCTCGTCGCCAATCGATTGTGTCATCTTGATCTTTGAATGTGCGCCTGAAAGAAGCCCATGGTTTTGGATGAGTTAAAAAAGTTCAGTGCGAGTTGGGACAGTTCATCATCATCATCAAACTTTATAGACTATTTATACATTTCGGCGTGAGATCTTTGCTCCCAGTGATCATGAACCAACCTTCTCCATACCCTCCTACCCTGTGCCAAGGAGATGGCTTGTTCGCACAGTGAAAGCCCCCTAACTCCTAAATCTGATTTAATTGAGTCTATAAACCTCCTCCTTGGCCTACCCCTGGGGTGTGCACCCGGGATCTGTACATTCAAAATCCTCTTTGGTAGCCTGCTATTACCCATCCTCTGAACGTGCCCATACCACCGCAGACGACTAACCCTTGCCGCCTCTTCCACTGACGTATCGCCTATATTTTTCCTGATGTCGTCGTTTCTGATATGATTATCCAACTGTTCCCTTCTGTTAACCTTTGCTATGCTCCTAAGAACCCTCATATCAGAAACCTCCAGGTCATGCACAAGGTATCCGCAGTCCACCCAACTTTCACTACCTGAAGATTGACCTCTAAGTAACTAACTTTGTGCCACTACTTGTGCCCCTTGCCCCTTGTTGAACATATGCGCCATCACCCCTCAACTGACTGGAAACCACGTTTCCCATTTTCCTCCTTTCCTCACATTCCCTAACTAACTTGCCATCCTCCGACAAAGTGGCTCCTAAATATTTAAACTCAGAGACCTGTTCCAATTGCTTCCATTTAAACTGCAAACTACGATTTTCCGGGATTTGCCGATATGCATAACCTCAGTTTTGCTGACACTTATTTTCATCCCGTACTCCTCACATGCGACATTCAGGCAGTCGATATTCCTCTGCTATGGCCGACCTTAGTATTGACTTAGGGCCTTAAGTAGAGGCCTCAAACACATACTTCCATAGACAAAAATTTTTCCCTCAATTTTCTCTGCAACATAGCGAAAAATAATTTTTTGGTTAGGGCCGACCTTAGGACCGACATGAGGCCCACTTGAGCCCTAAGCAGAGGCAAAAGTTTCTTCTATAAATTGTCGGTCGTGCCTAGATCTTTCAAACAAAAAAAAACGTTTTTGAAAATCGGAAAAGATTTAGTCGAGTTATGTACAAAAAATACGTAGGGCCCTAACAGAGACTCGTTTGTAATGCCCTAGCAAAGTCCCAGAACTCAAATCCAAAAAAGTTTCTTCCACTTTCGGTCATGCCCAAATCTTTCAAACAAAAAAAAATTTGTGAAAATCGGAAAAGATTTACGCGAGTTATGTACAAAAAACAAAAAGAGCCCTAGCAGAGACTCGTTTTTAGTGCCCTAACTAAGTCCAAGGACTCAAATTCAAAAACGTTCCTTCCATAAATTGTCGGCCATGCCCAGATTTTTCAAATAAAAAAGTTATGAAAGTCGAAAAATATTTACTCGACTTATTTACAAAAAAACTTAAAACCACTTAAACGGCCCTAGCTCGGCGGCCCTTGGGCCGACAGTGCCCCGATTCAATCCCAAAAAAGATTTTTTGATTGCCTTTTAGGGAAAAACAAGTTTTTGAAAATCGGTTTAGATTTACTCGAGTTATCGTGTTGACGGACATTTTTATTTATTGCTGATTCGTCATCTAAGGACCATGATCGGTGCTCCCACCCCCACTACTCCCGGGTCAAAATTCCACTGGTTACAAACGTCGTGGTAAACGCATAATACCCCTTTTCGAAGAACTTCGTTCTTCGTACGGGTCTAATAATGCGAAGAAACAAATGTCGATCTATTCCGAAATTTCTGAACAAAAAAGTCATAAAGCAAATGTGCAAAAAATTTAAATCAGAAACGTTTGAATTTCACAGAAAAAAATGCGTCAATTAACGAACTAAATGAAACTGCATATCGACATACATTTTTGGAAAAAACCAAAAGCGGCAGCACCAAAACTAATTGTATTCATTGTGTGGGGGTTTTCGATCTCAAAGAACTCGCAGAACCCACAAATCGCAAGAACTGCATACCTTTTCCATTCGCAATTCAAATAATTTGATCCAGTGACATTCACGAGCAAATTTTCTTT
Organism: Pseudolycoriella hygida; assembly: GCA_029228625.1. Lineage (NCBI taxonomy): Eukaryota > Metazoa > Arthropoda > Insecta > Diptera > Sciaridae > Pseudolycoriella > Pseudolycoriella hygida. The sequence goes on from CM055404.1 coordinate 140,138,486, forward strand.
GAGAGCCGATTATACCCGAGTGAAAATGGCAGTCTCAGTGAGTACTAAATTTGAGTGCCTCAAATCAGTCTCAATTTTTGAAAAAACCTCAGAAGTCAATTTCGCTTTGTTTTAATCATTTTAATCATTAATGAGACCAGTCCCATACTCATTTTAAATTTCTTTTAGATTTAGACTGACTGAGGTCATTGAGCACACTCACTTAGACTATTTGAGATCGCTGAGTATGCTCATTTTGAGACGTTTTAAAGCTGTTAAGCATGCTCAATTGTGAAATTTTTTTTTACCCGATGAGACTGAGTGTACTCATTTTCGACAAAAATATTTTTCACAATCATATTGAGACTTTTGAGACTCTTGAGCATGCTCAATTGTGAAAAATATTTTTTTTAGCCAATGAGACTGTTCTCATTTTCGACAAAAATGTTTTTCACAATTTTATTGAGGCTTTTGAGACTGTTGAGCATGCTCAATTGTGGAAAATATTTTTTTTAGCCAGTGACACTGTAGAGTGTACTCATTTTCGACAAAAATATTTTTTAGAATTTTATTGAGGCTTGAGACTGTTGAGCATGCTCAAATGTGAAAAATATTTTTTTAAGCAATGAGACTGTTGAGTGTACTTTAAAGCCAATGAGACTGTAATATGCTAAATCTATATGTTATATTACTCATTCACACAAATTTATATTCATGGTATTTGGGCTTGCCACATAAACACATGAAATTTAGAACTAAGGACAAGGCTCGTTTCGACTTATTATGAATTACTTTAACGTTTACAACTGATTTCGACAAGATTCTGACGAAAATATGAAAAATATATTTTTTTGAGGTTATGTATGGGGAGAAATCAAGCCTGTAACTTTGTCTAACAACCTTACGACTATTAATCTGCGGCCTACATGCACAAATATTTTTCCCGACATTTTTGAACATTCTTAAATCACGTTTCAAGAATTCTTACATTTAAATTATGAATATATCACGAGATATAGATTTTTGAACATGAATATAACGGATTAGCCTACTGTGTGCCGCTTTTCCGGGAAAATTCTGGAAAAGCCGTGGCATGTGGAAAAGTGGTCAATTTTGAGGGTTTTTTAGGTAATGCTCGGAGTTTTCGAATTTTAGCTCCGGAGTGACAATAGCTAGAGAGCTGGTTTCTTCGGGAAAGTTATAGAGTTTGGTCAGGAGAATTTTTTGGGATCTTAAGAAAATGGCTGCCAGCAGTCAAACCGGCGCCATCTTGAATTTTCCCAAGCAATAAATTAGGTTTTTTTTGGTTTTCGAATTTTAGCTTCGGAATGACAATACGTAGAGAGTTGGTTTCTTCGGGAAAGTTATAGAGTTTGATCGGGAGAAATTTTTGGGATCATAAGAAAATGGCTACCAGCTGTCATAGCGGCGCCATCTTGGATTTTTTTTTATGCTTCTACGGTTTTCGAATTTTAGCTCCGGAATAACACTACTTAGAGAGACGGTTTCTTCTAGAAAGTTATAGAGTTTCATCAGGAGAATTTTTTGGTATCATAAGAAAATTTCTGCCATCTGTTATAGCGGCGCCATCTTCGATTTTTTGCTAAATTCTGTATAATAATACATAGACAGTTGGTTTTTTCAGGAAAGTTATATGAATCAGTGGCAAGAATTCGTGACACGAAGTGTTCCGAAGGTAGCCGAAGGTGACATGAAGTGTTCCGAAGGTAGCCGAAGCTGACAGGCAGTGTTCCGAACGTAGCCGAAGGTGACACGAAGTGTTTCGAAGGTAGCCGAAAGTGACACGAAGTACTCCGAAGGCAGCCGAAGGTGACACGATGTGTTCCGAAGGCAGCCTAGGGTGACACGAAGTGTTGCGAAGGCAGGCGAAAGTGCTACAAAATATTCTGAAGGTAGCCGAAGGTGATACGAAGTGTTCCGATGGTAGCCTAAGGTGTAGGAGAACAATTTTTTTCGGAAAGAAAATTTTTTTCGGAGAAATTTTTTTTTCTTAGAAAATTTTCTTTTCTGAAAATAGAAATAAAAAAATAGATTAGAGAATAGAAATAGAAAATTTTTCACATGAAGTTTGGTTATAACATCTGAAAACTTCCAAAACTGCTGATATCGCATACAAAAACCTCTTAAAAGGTAGAGTGTGACGCAGTCCGTAAGTCTGCTTCCAAAATTAATGATATCGCTTGAGGTGACGCTATCGTCGATAATACGCAGAGTTTGTTTGAAGGGAACCTTGTGTTCAAAGTTTTAATTTCCTGTAAAAATTACAGCTCTTTTTTTTAAAACAAAATTACGTTGTTTTAAAAAATTTCGTCATAAATGCCGGACGCAACGACGAAATAATTTTTCTGTACTTTCAGTTTTTACGCTGCAAAAATTTGACTTTTGTTTCCTATTGCGTAGGTTGTTTAAGGTAATTATTTGCGTGTGAAAACTGCAAGTGCTGAAAAATTATTCCGCTGGTGGGTCCGGCATTTATGACGCAATTTTTTAACACAACGTAATTTGTTTTAAAAAAAGCGCCGTAATTTTTACAGGAAATTTAAACTTCGAACACAAGGTTCCCTTCAAACAAACTCTGCGTATTATCAGCGATAGCGTCACCTCAAGCGATATCATTAATTTTGGAAGCAGACTTACGGACTGCGTCACACTCTACCTGTTAAGAGGTTTTTGTATGCGATTGCTTATATAGTAGATTCAAAGGTAACTCGATATAAAATAAATTGATTTGTTTTCAATGAACATTTGATTTATGTGTGTACCACAGGTTAGTACTTTGATGGATGAGCAGAAAAAGTAAGTAAAAATAAAAAAAACGACTTTCTAATATAATTTCAGATTAATCGCGAATTGTGAAGAAAATAGTACGTGCCAGCATCTACGAACAAAATGAAAAAGTTTCAGTATCATTAGCGGCAAAAAAGCGTCTCAAACTGCGATTCAAAATTATCATACTCAAGAATCTCAAATAGTATCAAAATGAACATACTCAACAGTCTCAAATAGTCTCAAAATGAGTATACTCAACAGTTTCAAATAGTCTCAAAATGCGTATACTCAACAGTCTCAATTAGTCTCAAAATGAGCATTCTCAACAGTCTCAAATAGTCTCAAAATGAGCATACTCAACAGTCTCAATAGTCTCAAACACCAGAAAAATGTCTATTAATTGAGGCAAAAATCAGTATTTTTAATGATGATGACGGTCTCAAAACAGTCTAAAACGTTTGAAAATACAGTACTCAGTGCCATACACAAAAACAGTCTCAATTTCAGTCTCAAATCGCATGTTTTTTTTACTCAGGTATACAACTCTTCCCTACATTTTTGCTGAACATTGGACAAGTGTAGGTTGTATTCTTAAAGCTAGAGACTGTCTTGAAGACCCAGCCGACGAAACGCCGGTGCACGGCTCTATTTTAATAGAGAACCGTTTTTTTGCATGACATGTTTGATGTCAAATGTCTTTTAATTGATGCTTCAGAGCTGGTTGGAAATGGAAACATTTGTGCAAGTCAAACGTATTAAAGTGTTGTGTGGTTTTTAGCATTTTAAAATTTATCCATATTGTGAATCGCGGGCGTACTTGGAGGGTGGAGGGCGTGGTAAGGGGTCAAAAATTAGCTTTTTTGATCGTGCGCACTGCTTAAATGGCCTCTTTTAAAGTCGTCATTTCCAAAGTTCTCATGAAAGTGTACGTAGCGAGTATGGTTAATCAAAGTCAAACTGAAGCTCTTTACCCAAGAGAAGCTTGGCTCATAGAGGCCAATTCCTCCTTGTGTCAGCCTGAACAACAGCTGTAACCATTCGCGTGATAGGTAATTTCAATTTAAACAAACCATGTATATTTGGCGACTGTGGTTGTTGCGGACATGGCTACTGTAACAGCTGAGTAACGGATATTTAAGCGACAACCCAGCGGTGTTTTCATCTGAGTGAACTTAAGGTGCCTTAGGTGCTCGGATTATTCACAAGTTAACTTAGCGCAGAGGAAGAAGAAAATAACAACAAAGCGAATGAGTCAAAACCGTTCCACGTATATTTATGAACTTTTGCTTAATATTCATTTTATTCTTTTGGCTTTTCGAAGCTTTGACCTCGTCGTCTAAATTTCTAACGAAGGAATTCACATGGCGAAAAGTCGAAGCCCATCCAACAACGCCAGGATCACATTTCCGAAACCTGTCTCCACCAAATTGTTCACATCGTCGATTCCAACAGATGAAGTTTCTGATTGTTCCTCAAACGGTGATTGTAGCTGTTTAACCACAACATTGGAACATAATTTTTTTAAAAGCTCAGCTGCATTCTCTTGCAATAAGTTCATGGCATGTTTTGCGGCTCCTTTTATGCTGTCCCAGTCTAATGTAAGTAGTGGAATAAATGTTTCAGCACAATTAATTGGTTATGTTTCAATCTCACTTCCGCTTATTACATGCCATCCATATCCTCCATTGAAGCCTAATGCACCGACAACCATAGCTACTGCAATGGACACCAATATTTTTTCGAAATCTTCCATTTCTGTGGAAAGGAAATGAATTACTCATGTTGTTGTTCTTGGTAAATTTCCATAGTTACTCTTCCACTCATCCCACACCACTCCAACAAGTCCGACAACTTTCTTGGCATCAAATTGTTTGACCATTTTCTTCAATGTTTCATCAACTGCATTGATTATTTGTTGCTTGTTGTCAGATACGGAGATGGTGGAAGTGTTAGTTTTGGTGACTTTGACATCAACTTCAGTATTAGAGAAGACTCCCACTCTGTTGGTCGCATAGGCGACATCAGATTCCTTTGTTTCTACAGAGATAGAAAATAGCAGTGGAAAATTGTTTTTCTAGATTTTCGAAGCTTACGTTCGGTTGCCATGTCATTAGTCCACAATACTGGATTAATGCCTGTATGAGAGATGCGTGATAGTCTGGATGCAATTTAATTTAATTGAATATGTTCTTCTGTAAATAAATCAAACTTATTTGTCTAAATTCAGTTCCGAATCAGAATTTCTTTAATTTACAACGAGTTATGGTACTTTTAGAGAACCATCTGTCGGACAGGACTAATGTAATAATAAACCATTGTATTGGTATAAGAAAGTTACGGTCAAACTTGAGTCAAATTTTAAACAAATTTGAATAAAACTCTATGTTGGTAATTGCTTTTTAACGCTTATTTGACCAAATTTGACTCAGATTTTGCCAAATTCAACATTGATTTTGCCTAAGTTGACTCAGACTTAACATCGATTTGCCCTAATTTGACTCAGATTTGGCCTAATTAGACCAGTAAGAAGAACAAAGTTCTTCGTAAAGAGGTCTTATGCTTTTACCACGACATTTGTAACCACCCCAATTTCGACCCGGGAGTAGGTCCATGGTCCATACATGATGGATCAGTAATAAAAAAATGTCCGTCCGTCCGTCACTTGAGTACAACTCAACCGATTTTCAAAAACTTTTTTTCCCTGAAAGGAAATTGAAAAATCTTTCATGAGATTGAATCTGGACACTGTCGGCCTAAGGGCCGCTGAGCTAGGGCCGTTTAATTGGATTTTTTAAAGGTCTGGCCATGCCTGACATTTTATCGAAGAAACTTTTTTTAGTTTTGAACTTTTGGACACAGCCAGGGCCCTAAAACTGAATCTCTAGTAGGGCCCAACGTGTTTTTTCTACGTAAATCGGGTAAATCTTATCAGATTTTCAAAAACTTTTTTTTCCTGAAAGATAATCAAAACATATGAAGGGACACGTACGTAACAGAATAGTAAATATTGCCTTAACTCTTAAGTGTATGAAATTGTGTCCACATTAAGTTGCATTGGAAATTGCCGATAGGGCAATATTGAAAAACCCGTCCAAAGAAACGGTGAAAAAGAACCCTACCGAAAGCACAAAATTGACCTCCAAATAGACAAAAATGTTCGCCTCCATTTTCTCTACAACATAGAAAAAAACCATTTTTTTAGTTTTTAGTGCCCTAGCTAAGTCCAAGAACTCAAAATCAAAAGGTTCTTCCATAAATTGTCGGCTATGCTCAGGCCTTTCAAACAAAAAAAAATATGAAAATCGGAAAAGATTGGCCCGAGTTATGGACAAGAAACACATAGAGACCTAGCAGAGACTCGTTTTTGGTGCCCTAGCTAAGTCCAAGGACTCAAATTCAAAAAAAAATTCTTCCATTAATTGTCGACAATGCTCAGGTCTCTCAAACAAAAAAAAAATTATGAAAATCGGAAAAGATTTGCCAAAGTTATGGACAAAAAACACCTAGAGCCCTAGCAGAGACTCGATTTTAGTGCCCTAGCTAAGTCCAAGGGCTTAAATTCAAAAAAGTTTCTTCCATAAATTGTCGGCTATGCCCAGGTCTTTCAAACAAAAAAAATTTTGAAAATCGGAAAAAATTTACTCGAGTTATGTACAAAAAACACGTAGAGCCCTAGCAGAGACTCGTTTTTAGTGCCCTAGCTAAGTCCAAGGACTCAAATTCAAAAAAGTTTCTTCCATAAATTGTCGGCTATGCCCAGATCTTTCAAACAAAAAAGTTATGAAAGTCGGAAAATATTTACTCGAATTATGTACAAAAGACCAAAAACCAACTTAAACGGCACTAGCTCGGCGGTGTCCAGATTCAATCCTAAAAAAGATTTTTGATTACCTTTTAGGGAAAAAAAAAAGTTTTACTCGAGTTATCGTGTTGACAGACGGACGGACGGACGGACATTTTTTTTTATTGGTGATTTGTCATCTAAGGACCATGATCGGTGCTCCCCCCTACTCCCGGGTCGAAATTCGACTGGTTACAAACGTCGTGGTAAACGCATAAGACCCCTTTTCGAAGAACTTCGTTCTTCGTACGGGTCTAAAAATTGATTACAAGATTGCAAAATCGGTCGAAAACGGAGAGAAAAATTATCGAAGAAATGGTCAGCGAGCAACACAGTATAGACGACGCGTGGAATCAATCAGGACTTCAAAGAACTGTTTAATCCGAACACACCGCTCAACCGAAACGAAGAAAACAACGAATTGAATAAGAGCCAACGATGCAAGAAGTTCAAGCTGAAATTTCGAGGCTCAGAAATTTCAAAGCCCCGGGAACAGACAATCTACCCAGCGAACTTTTCAAGAACGGCGGCAACGCGCTATATATGGAGATGCACGAGCTCATCACGCGTATATGGAATGTCGAGGAGTTACCGGAAGAGTGGAAGACCATCATACTTTGTCCCTTATACAAAAAAGGTGATAAAATGGAGTGTGGCAATTTTCGACGAATTGCTCTGCTGAATATTGCCTACAAGATATTTGCAAATATTCTTTACCAGCGCCTTCATCCATACATGGAAAACTCTGTAGGTGAATACCAAGGTGGTTTTCGTGTAGGTCGTTCAACATCGGACCAGCTGTTTAATATCAGACAGATCTTGGAGAAGTGCAAAGAGTACAACATTGAAACAGACCATTTGTTCGTTGATTTTAAGGCAGCCTATGACAGTGTTAGAAGAAGTAAGCTATGGAGAGTAATGGAGGAATTTGGAATCCCCAACAAACTGATCTCGCTAACCAAGTTAACACTGAACGGAGCTAATAGTCGAGTAAGGATCCGTAACCAACTGTCAGAGATTTTCGACTTCGTCAGGGAGATCCTCTCGCGACGCTGCTTTTTAACCTGACCCTTGAAGCAGCTGTGCGCACCCTGGACATAGATTCCAGCGACACCATTTTCACCAAGTCCAGTCAGTTGCTAGGTTTCGCAGACGACCTGGACATACTTGGACGAAAAATGGATGTTGTTAAGGACAAGTTTATGGCCTTGTAGAGGAAAGGTACCGACCTTGGGTTGAAAGTTAATGACGAAAAAACGAAATATATGATTATCCCGTCTTCGAATCGACACCAGGAGGAAACCGTAACGATCGACACACACACATTCAAAATGGTCAACAAATTCGTATACCTTGGATCGGAGCTGAACACTAATAACAACACCGCGGATGAAATTAAGAGACGAGTAATTCTGGGCAACCGGAGTTATTACGGCCTTCTGAAAATCTTAAAGTCCAAGTCAGTAAGCCGAAATTCAAAATGCGCAATATACAAATCTGTGATCAGACCGGTGGTTACGTATGGTTCGGAGTCGTGGTGCTTGAAACAAAGAGACGAACAATCGCTGCAAACGTTCGAAAGAAAAGTACTGCGGACAATATTTAGACCAGTATTCGATCAAAGGCAGAACCGATGGCGCAGACGATTCAATCATGAGCTTAGTCAGCTTTATGGAGAGCCGGACATAGTCAGAACTACCAAAATAAACCGACTGCGTTGGCTCGGTCATGTACTACGAATGGAAGATCATCGTATTCCGAACAAAATCCTTAAAACCAGACCGGAGGGCAAGAGAGGTGCAGGGCGTCCAAAATCCAGATGGTATGACGCAGCTCTTGCCGACTTAAAAAACTGTGGGAGTATCCAGCTGGGAGACGTTAGCTGCGGATAGGTCCGGTTGGAGAAGCATGTTGCAGAAGGCCAAGACCCTTAATGGGTTGTAGTGCCGGTTAAGTAAGTAAGTAAGTAGTTAGTTAGTTCGTTAGTTAGTTCCAGTCCCATTTGTATGAAAAACCGTGAAAAACCACTTTTTTGGATAACTTTTCTTGAAATTTTGCAGGGACCTTCTTGTGGGCATTCTACGCCATATGAGATTTTAAAAAAGGGGGAGGGATCGGCCTCGCTTGGGCGCCATATAAAGCCCATATGTATGTGTTTGTGTGTGTAGTGTGTATGGTAGTACATTTTGCATGAGACAAGGTGTGTTCGAGATAGAGGTTTGGTGTCAAATGGAAAGTTGTTGGGTTGGGTGTGTAGTGTATCAGGGTGACCGCCAAAATGGCGGAAAATAGGCGGGGACTCAAAAAAAAACTTTTGATATGTTGTAGAGGAAGTTGAGGGGATCATTTTTGCCCATGGAAGTAGTAGCCGCCGCGCTTCGGTTCGACGGCGGCGGCTCAAAAAAAACTTTTGATATGTTGTAGAGGCAGTTAAGTGGATCATTTTCGCCCATGGAAGTAGTAGCCGCCGCGCCGGAAACGAAAACCCTTTTTAAAAGGGAAACGTGACGCAAGTCCTCGTCCCTTCCTCCAAAACAACTGATATGAATTTGTTTGACGCTTGCAGCTTCGGAACGCACAAAATTCTTTTGAATTATTTTCACTTTTGATTAAAAATATGCGTCACAAATGCCGGAAGGAAAATACATTTAAAGCGGGTAATTCGTACAAGGAAAATACAAAATATGTATAAGGAAAAAGTCCTTCCGGGTGATAATTCCCCGGGTGATAATTCAATTTTTTCGGGCGTTAATTCCACGCGCGTTAATTCCTCTCCGGGCGTTAATTCTTCGGGCGTGCTTACATCATCTATTGCTGAAGTCAAAAACTCAACCATTGAACAGGATAACGATTCAATTCAGTCGTAATGTATGGTTTCACCGCCGTCCAAGACATATAAGGTAGCTTATTTGTCCAACTTTCACCCGTCTGTTAGCGAAGAGCAAGTTGTTGATGTTGACATAATATCGTCGGCTGAAGACGTTTCATGTAGGAAACTCGAGGGGTGGCGCACTTCATTTATTCCATTTATTCTTTTATTCCATTTATTCCCAAAATTTTGTTTGTTGTTTCTGCGAAATATCTGAACCAAACTCATCACAAGTTAGACAAATAAGTTCAAAAAAAGGTTTGCACAAATTATAAAGCATTTAAACCGTCTTGAGATTAAATTTTATTTTTTTGGGAATAAATGGAATAAATTTATTTATTCCATTTATTCCATTTTTCAACAAAAATTCTTTTAAGTTTTCAAAAGTGGGTTTTTTCACTTTTCGACACATTAGTATGGTTTTTTGTGTGCGTTGCCATCAAAATCAAGTCTATTTGAGGTTTTGACGAATTTGAAAAAATTATCATTTATTCCATTTATTCCAATATTTATTCCATTTATTCCCATTTATTCCATTTATTCCATAAACCGCAGAAGTGCGTCACCCCTCGAGGAAACTAGTTTCCCCCCATGTAAATTTGGACAGCATTAGCTTCGTATCGTTTAAAGTCACTGTTAATTGTAAGGTTTTTGATTCGATAATTGATGACAAACTATGGCCCGAGGACATTATTTGTCGTGAATTTGTGAAACGCTAGGCGACTAATGAATTTTGTATTTTAAATTTCATCATTTTCAAGATTTACAACCATTTTGCGTTGATTTATATTACAAATTGTGTACTGTAAGTAGTCAGGAGGCGTCTAAGCCATTGACAAAATGAATGAATAAAATAAAATAAAAATAATTCCCGTCACCAATTCTAACCATGCTAACACCACTAACTAACAGGGGATTGGGTAGTTAGATAGGGTAGCGCCTGATTGCATATGAGCGGAGTGTGATAGTCCGTGTCATGTGCCAGGCGTGCAACTGTCTAACTATCAAGTGCTCTTTTTACGTCCACGTCGTAGTCCCCGGGCCCTCAATTCTCTTCGGAGTTTTGTGCTAAACTTAAGAGTGCTACCTGATGACTTGCCCACGGGTCAGAGGGGCATCGAATTAGTGGGTTGTGCGTGTGGCTAGCCACCATACCACACTCAAAAAAAGCAATATGGTTATGAATTCAACAACAGAGCCTCGGATTGGACAGGATAAACGGCAACGACTTAGGCAACGGAAAAAAGGACAATGATTTACAATTAGGAACATGGAATGTTAGATCTCTGTTACGGCCAGGAGGGTTGAGATCACTCACTAGT
>CM055404.1:140149786-140181448 GCA_029228625.1 Pseudolycoriella hygida
AAAAACTTTTTTTCCCTGAAAGGAAATTGAAAAATCTTTCATGAGATTGAATCTGGACACTGTCGGCCTAAGGGCCGCTGAGCTAGGGCCGTTTAATTGGATTTTTTAAAGGTCTGGCCATGCCTGACATTTTATCGAAGAAACTTTTTTTAGTTTTGAACTTTTGGACACAGCCAGGGCCCTAAAACTGAATCTCTAGTAGGGCCCAACGTGTTTTTTCTACGTAAATCGGGTAAATCTTATCAGATTTTCAAAAACTTTTTTTTCCTGAAAGATAATCAAAACATATGAAGGGACACGTACGTAACAGAATAGTAAATATTGCCTTAACTCTTAAGTGTATGAAATTGTGTCCACATTAAGTTGCATTGGAAATTGCCGATAGGGCAATATTGAAAAACCCGTCCAAAGAAACGGTGAAAAAGAACCCTACCGAAAGCACAAAATTGACCTCCAAATAGACAAAAATGTTCGCCTCCATTTTCTCTACAACATAGAAAAAAACCATTTTTTTAGTTTTTAGTGCCCTAGCTAAGTCCAAGAACTCAAAATCAAAAGGTTCTTCCATAAATTGTCGGCTATGCTCAGGCCTTTCAAACAAAAAAAAATATGAAAATCGGAAAAGATTGGCCCGAGTTATGGACAAGAAACACATAGAGACCTAGCAGAGACTCGTTTTTGGTGCCCTAGCTAAGTCCAAGGACTCAAATTCAAAAAAAAATTCTTCCATTAATTGTCGACAATGCTCAGGTCTCTCAAACAAAAAAAAAATTATGAAAATCGGAAAAGATTTGCCAAAGTTATGGACAAAAAACACCTAGAGCCCTAGCAGAGACTCGATTTTAGTGCCCTAGCTAAGTCCAAGGGCTTAAATTCAAAAAAGTTTCTTCCATAAATTGTCGGCTATGCCCAGGTCTTTCAAACAAAAAAAATTTTGAAAATCGGAAAAAATTTACTCGAGTTATGTACAAAAAACACGTAGAGCCCTAGCAGAGACTCGTTTTTAGTGCCCTAGCTAAGTCCAAGGACTCAAATTCAAAAAAGTTTCTTCCATAAATTGTCGGCTATGCCCAGATCTTTCAAACAAAAAAGTTATGAAAGTCGGAAAATATTTACTCGAATTATGTACAAAAGACCAAAAACCAACTTAAACGGCACTAGCTCGGCGGTGTCCAGATTCAATCCTAAAAAAGATTTTTGATTACCTTTTAGGGAAAAAAAAAAGTTTTACTCGAGTTATCGTGTTGACAGACGGACGGACGGACGGACATTTTTTTTTATTGGTGATTTGTCATCTAAGGACCATGATCGGTGCTCCCCCCTACTCCCGGGTCGAAATTCGACTGGTTACAAACGTCGTGGTAAACGCATAAGACCCCTTTTCGAAGAACTTCGTTCTTCGTACGGGTCTAAAAATTGATTACAAGATTGCAAAATCGGTCGAAAACGGAGAGAAAAATTATCGAAGAAATGGTCAGCGAGCAACACAGTATAGACGACGCGTGGAATCAATCAGGACTTCAAAGAACTGTTTAATCCGAACACACCGCTCAACCGAAACGAAGAAAACAACGAATTGAATAAGAGCCAACGATGCAAGAAGTTCAAGCTGAAATTTCGAGGCTCAGAAATTTCAAAGCCCCGGGAACAGACAATCTACCCAGCGAACTTTTCAAGAACGGCGGCAACGCGCTATATATGGAGATGCACGAGCTCATCACGCGTATATGGAATGTCGAGGAGTTACCGGAAGAGTGGAAGACCATCATACTTTGTCCCTTATACAAAAAAGGTGATAAAATGGAGTGTGGCAATTTTCGACGAATTGCTCTGCTGAATATTGCCTACAAGATATTTGCAAATATTCTTTACCAGCGCCTTCATCCATACATGGAAAACTCTGTAGGTGAATACCAAGGTGGTTTTCGTGTAGGTCGTTCAACATCGGACCAGCTGTTTAATATCAGACAGATCTTGGAGAAGTGCAAAGAGTACAACATTGAAACAGACCATTTGTTCGTTGATTTTAAGGCAGCCTATGACAGTGTTAGAAGAAGTAAGCTATGGAGAGTAATGGAGGAATTTGGAATCCCCAACAAACTGATCTCGCTAACCAAGTTAACACTGAACGGAGCTAATAGTCGAGTAAGGATCCGTAACCAACTGTCAGAGATTTTCGACTTCGTCAGGGAGATCCTCTCGCGACGCTGCTTTTTAACCTGACCCTTGAAGCAGCTGTGCGCACCCTGGACATAGATTCCAGCGACACCATTTTCACCAAGTCCAGTCAGTTGCTAGGTTTCGCAGACGACCTGGACATACTTGGACGAAAAATGGATGTTGTTAAGGACAAGTTTATGGCCTTGTAGAGGAAAGGTACCGACCTTGGGTTGAAAGTTAATGACGAAAAAACGAAATATATGATTATCCCGTCTTCGAATCGACACCAGGAGGAAACCGTAACGATCGACACACACACATTCAAAATGGTCAACAAATTCGTATACCTTGGATCGGAGCTGAACACTAATAACAACACCGCGGATGAAATTAAGAGACGAGTAATTCTGGGCAACCGGAGTTATTACGGCCTTCTGAAAATCTTAAAGTCCAAGTCAGTAAGCCGAAATTCAAAATGCGCAATATACAAATCTGTGATCAGACCGGTGGTTACGTATGGTTCGGAGTCGTGGTGCTTGAAACAAAGAGACGAACAATCGCTGCAAACGTTCGAAAGAAAAGTACTGCGGACAATATTTAGACCAGTATTCGATCAAAGGCAGAACCGATGGCGCAGACGATTCAATCATGAGCTTAGTCAGCTTTATGGAGAGCCGGACATAGTCAGAACTACCAAAATAAACCGACTGCGTTGGCTCGGTCATGTACTACGAATGGAAGATCATCGTATTCCGAACAAAATCCTTAAAACCAGACCGGAGGGCAAGAGAGGTGCAGGGCGTCCAAAATCCAGATGGTATGACGCAGCTCTTGCCGACTTAAAAAACTGTGGGAGTATCCAGCTGGGAGACGTTAGCTGCGGATAGGTCCGGTTGGAGAAGCATGTTGCAGAAGGCCAAGACCCTTAATGGGTTGTAGTGCCGGTTAAGTAAGTAAGTAAGTAGTTAGTTAGTTCGTTAGTTAGTTCCAGTCCCATTTGTATGAAAAACCGTGAAAAACCACTTTTTTGGATAACTTTTCTTGAAATTTTGCAGGGACCTTCTTGTGGGCATTCTACGCCATATGAGATTTTAAAAAAGGGGGAGGGATCGGCCTCGCTTGGGCGCCATATAAAGCCCATATGTATGTGTTTGTGTGTGTAGTGTGTATGGTAGTACATTTTGCATGAGACAAGGTGTGTTCGAGATAGAGGTTTGGTGTCAAATGGAAAGTTGTTGGGTTGGGTGTGTAGTGTATCAGGGTGACCGCCAAAATGGCGGAAAATAGGCGGGGACTCAAAAAAAAACTTTTGATATGTTGTAGAGGAAGTTGAGGGGATCATTTTTGCCCATGGAAGTAGTAGCCGCCGCGCTTCGGTTCGACGGCGGCGGCTCAAAAAAAACTTTTGATATGTTGTAGAGGCAGTTAAGTGGATCATTTTCGCCCATGGAAGTAGTAGCCGCCGCGCCGGAAACGAAAACCCTTTTTAAAAGGGAAACGTGACGCAAGTCCTCGTCCCTTCCTCCAAAACAACTGATATGAATTTGTTTGACGCTTGCAGCTTCGGAACGCACAAAATTCTTTTGAATTATTTTCACTTTTGATTAAAAATATGCGTCACAAATGCCGGAAGGAAAATACATTTAAAGCGGGTAATTCGTACAAGGAAAATACAAAATATGTATAAGGAAAAAGTCCTTCCGGGTGATAATTCCCCGGGTGATAATTCAATTTTTTCGGGCGTTAATTCCACGCGCGTTAATTCCTCTCCGGGCGTTAATTCTTCGGGCGTGCTTACATCATCTATTGCTGAAGTCAAAAACTCAACCATTGAACAGGATAACGATTCAATTCAGTCGTAATGTATGGTTTCACCGCCGTCCAAGACATATAAGGTAGCTTATTTGTCCAACTTTCACCCGTCTGTTAGCGAAGAGCAAGTTGTTGATGTTGACATAATATCGTCGGCTGAAGACGTTTCATGTAGGAAACTCGAGGGGTGGCGCACTTCATTTATTCCATTTATTCTTTTATTCCATTTATTCCCAAAATTTTGTTTGTTGTTTCTGCGAAATATCTGAACCAAACTCATCACAAGTTAGACAAATAAGTTCAAAAAAAGGTTTGCACAAATTATAAAGCATTTAAACCGTCTTGAGATTAAATTTTATTTTTTTGGGAATAAATGGAATAAATTTATTTATTCCATTTATTCCATTTTTCAACAAAAATTCTTTTAAGTTTTCAAAAGTGGGTTTTTTCACTTTTCGACACATTAGTATGGTTTTTTGTGTGCGTTGCCATCAAAATCAAGTCTATTTGAGGTTTTGACGAATTTGAAAAAATTATCATTTATTCCATTTATTCCAATATTTATTCCATTTATTCCCATTTATTCCATTTATTCCATAAACCGCAGAAGTGCGTCACCCCTCGAGGAAACTAGTTTCCCCCCATGTAAATTTGGACAGCATTAGCTTCGTATCGTTTAAAGTCACTGTTAATTGTAAGGTTTTTGATTCGATAATTGATGACAAACTATGGCCCGAGGACATTATTTGTCGTGAATTTGTGAAACGCTAGGCGACTAATGAATTTTGTATTTTAAATTTCATCATTTTCAAGATTTACAACCATTTTGCGTTGATTTATATTACAAATTGTGTACTGTAAGTAGTCAGGAGGCGTCTAAGCCATTGACAAAATGAATGAATAAAATAAAATAAAAATAATTCCCGTCACCAATTCTAACCATGCTAACACCACTAACTAACAGGGGATTGGGTAGTTAGATAGGGTAGCGCCTGATTGCATATGAGCGGAGTGTGATAGTCCGTGTCATGTGCCAGGCGTGCAACTGTCTAACTATCAAGTGCTCTTTTTACGTCCACGTCGTAGTCCCCGGGCCCTCAATTCTCTTCGGAGTTTTGTGCTAAACTTAAGAGTGCTACCTGATGACTTGCCCACGGGTCAGAGGGGCATCGAATTAGTGGGTTGTGCGTGTGGCTAGCCACCATACCACACTCAAAAAAAGCAATATGGTTATGAATTCAACAACAGAGCCTCGGATTGGACAGGATAAACGGCAACGACTTAGGCAACGGAAAAAGGACAACGATTTACAATTAGGAACATGGAAAGTTAGATCGAACATGGAATGTTAGATCTCTGTTACGGCCAGGAGGGTTGAGATCACTCACTAGTGCGCTAAGGGCGACTAAACTTGACATTACAGCAGTACAGGAAACTAGATGGCCTGGGAAGGATTCTATGATCAGTAGAGACTTTACGTTTTACCACATATTGCAGAACCAACGCTACAGGAAGTGGAGCATGAAATTTTAAAGCTCAAAAATTTCAAAGCCCCAGGAACCGACAACATACCTGGAGAACTTTTCAAGCACGATGGTAACGCATTATGTATGGAGATGCACGAGCTCATCAAGCGCATCTGGAATGTCGAGGAGTTGCCGGGAGAGTGGAAGACTAGCATCATCTGCCCTTTGTACAAGAAAGGCGACAAATTGGAGTGTGGCAACTATCGCGGAATTTCGCTCTTGAATATCGCCTACAAGATATTTGCGAATATTCTATACAAACGCCTTCTTCCATACATGGAATCTACTGTTGGTGAATATCAAGGTGGTTTTCGTGTAGGTCGTTCAACAACGGACCAGCTGTTTAGCATTAGACAGATCTTGGAGAAGTGTAAGGAGTACAACGTGGAAATACACCATTTGTTCGTAGACTTCAAAGCAGCATACGACAGTGTCAACAGGAGGAAGCTATGGAGAGTGATGGAGGAATTAGGGGTTGCCAAAAAACTAATCTCGCTAACAAAGTTGACAATGGATGGAGCTAACAGCCGAGTAAGAATCCGAAGCAAATTGTCAGACGCTTTCGACATTGAGGAAGGACTACGTCAAGGTGATCCGCTCGCGACGCTGCTTTTTAATTGGACCCTTGAAGCAGCAGTGAGAACCATGGACATCGACACCAGCAGCACCATTTTCACCAAATCCAGTCAATTGCTGGGCTTCGCTGATGACTTGGATATCTTGGGCCGAAACATGGAAGCTGTTAAGGAAAAGTTCACGGCTTTGGACAGAAAAGGTACCGACCTCGGGTTAAAGGTTAATGACACACAGACCGAATACATGATTGTCTCCCCATCGAATCGACAACACGACCAAAGCGTAACAATTGACACACACACATTTAAGGTGGTAGACAAGTTCGTATATCTTGGATCTCTGCTTAATTCTGACAACGTAATCATGGACGAAATCAAAAGACGGATAACTCTTGGCAACCGGAGTTAGTACAGCCTGATAAAAATTTTAAAGTCCAAATCAGTAAGCAGAAACTCTAAATGCGCACTGTACAAATCTGTGATAAGACCAATAGTTACGTATGGGTCGGAGTCGTGGTGCATGACTCAGAAAGACGAACAATCGCTGCTCACGTTCGAAAGAAAGGTACTGCGGACAATTTTCGGACCAGTATATGATGAAAATATGAACAGATGGCGCAGACGATTTAATCATGAGCTTATGCAGCTTTATGGAGAGCCGGACATAGTTAGAACAACAAAAATTAACAGACTACGATGGCTTGGTCATGTGCAGCGTATGGACGACAATCGTATCCCGAAGAAACTTTTTATCATCAAACCGGAAGGCAAAAGAAGTGCAGGCAGACCAAAATCCAGATGGTGCGATGCAGCTTTTGCCAAACTGAGAACTGCGGGAGTAACCAGCTGGAAGACGTTAGCTGAGGATAGCTCCGGTTGGAGAAGCATGTTGGAGAAGGCCAAGACCCTTAATGGGTTGTAGGGCCGGTTAAGTAAGTAAGTAACACCACTAACACCTGAGTCAAATTTAGTTGTAAAAGCACTAGTGCCTAATCTCTACATAAGATTGTAAATAACATTATTATATCTCTCATTGTAAATTCAGGCTCATAATAAATCTTACTTTACTTTGTAGGACGTGAAATGTGCTTTGTCTGACAGAATCCACTGTGTAACAAAACAAAAACGTGTAGCTGTAATAGATGTAAGCCATACGATTAATAATAATAAGATAAAATATCGTAATATCATATACACGACAATAATGTTCGATTTTCCCACCAAAGCAAATAAAAATATTGAAAATATCACAGATTCATACAAAAATCGAACATCAGCTGGCTGACAGCTATCCAAAACCACTACATTTTCTGATCATCTGATCATTAACTGTTCGCCATTAATTGCGTGGATAGGAAAACGATTTTAGAATTGCTAAATGTGCATACCCGTCTTAATCTGCGAAGTTAGAGCAACAAGAAAAAGGTCGCAATAGTAAATGCATTTTAAGAAATGTTTCCGCTCTCCCATTCTTAAGCATAATTTCGATAGAAAATAAAGAGTATTTACCTCAAGATCAATGTCAGTCGCAAAATTATGTCACTAGAAACACAACACGAAACGTTTTTTTTTGTATTCGAATTGAATAAAAATTATTGAAAATAAATTGTTCTGTTAACTGATACCTTCGTTATTTATCACTTTGACTTGCTATGCCAGTAAGATCGGTTATAAACATCGACTCCAAAATTTACTTTCAATCACCATGATGAATTATATGGCTAGTTCCATTCGTAAAGTAACTCATGCATAGTGAAATTTTTAATTATCATCTAACTATGAATTGTGGCACCCACTGTTACATGAAGAAAATAATTTCATGCTTTTGCAATCGAAAGTGGCATTTATCAACCTTATGGATTAAGAGTAAAATGGTTCAACAGTCCGAAGAATGACAAGTGCGTTACATAAACGTGACTTTTCATCCCTGGTTATGTTCAGAAAATTGTTAAGGTCGTTGATGGTTTGTGAAATGTGCGAAATTAGAATTGACAGCGAGAATTTATTTGTATCACACTTCATGACATGGAACTAGCCATATATAATACGCGTGTGTGTTTGTTTTACGTTGTAAGTCTCTCACTCTCTCATAATATTTATTTTCGTCTTCGTCCATCATGCGGCATCTGAATGATACAACAACTGGTATAACTATGGTGAGTTTACCAGCATTTGTTGCACATTTTTTCGATGTGTTTTTTGATTTCGAGTACAATAAATGGGTAGAAAAATTCACACGAGCGGGATGTATATATTTAAATGTATACAATTGAAGAGTTGAAGGGATTTCTTGAAATTTTAATTTCGCTTTTTTTCTGTCAAAAAGTGTTTGCACCCATACAATTGCGAATTTTTCTCTTCTTTCGTTGGTTTCGGGGGTTACATTGCATGCGCGATGCGATTATTTTCGTTTGCAAAATTACATATTCTACACTCATTTCGATTTAAGAGGCATTACCGGAACCGAATTGATGAAAAATGGTTTAAGAGCACAACCGATAAAAACGATGTTTTTCCAGAGTAACTTTTCTTGAAAAAATTGTCAAATCCATAGCTATATAAATTCATTGTTTTTTCATCTATTGAACTACTTTTTTGAGATTACTTAGTGTTTAGACCCGTACGGAGAACTTAGTTCTTCGAAAAGGGGTCCATTGTATTTACCACTACATTTCGACTCAGAAGTAGGCGAGCAGCATTGATAGATGACGAATCAGCCTATAATCCTATAAGAATGCTCCTCACTTTCTTGCGCACCTAGAGGCTGTACTCAACAGCTACGGGGGGAAGAATTGTGTCATACTGAGAGATTTTAACTACAACTTGTTGTCGAATAGGACTTTGACCCCATCCAGTATTAGTGATTATGCTGCTTTGGTCTCGTCCAATGGATTCAGTGTGTGCAATGACCGCGTTACCCGGAAGATGAAGGGCACACTCCTTGATCATGTTTTATGCAACTTCTCTGGCGTAGGATCAATGGGGTACTAGGCCGTAAAAAGAAAGCGTGCGAGATCTCTCAGATTGGGTGCGAGGGCCAAATCATCACTGATGAAATGGCCAAAGCAACTGCCCTGAATGGCTTCTTTGTAAAAATCGGAAGGAAGATAGCCGAGAAGTTTAAGGCTAACACCAATGTCGATAAATATCGGACCCTTCGTCCTTGCGCGAGCTCAATTTTTCTCAACCCTGTACATGAGCGTGAAGTTCTTACCCTGATTACTAAGCTAGACAATGGTAAGAGCCCAGGAGTTGATGATGTTCATGTTAAGATGCTGAAGGAGTATGCTGCCATCATTGCTCCGGTAATAACAGATATTTCTAATTTGCGATGGGGGCAACCTAAAGTGCACACACTTAGTTTATCACGTCAAGATAGTCATGAACCATTTCCAGGTCATGATTGATAGAGCCTATATTCGTGTCAACAGATTCAGAAACGTAAAATAAACCTGTGTCATCAGCGAAGAGAGTCGGGTCACCCACAGTCGTAAGACGGAAGATGTTATTAATATAAATAAGGAAGAGGAGCGGACCAAGGACACTGCCTTGCGGAATACCGATGGTAATTTCCTTAAACTGCCTTCTAGATTTGCCCAGTATTACACATTGCTTCCTCCCCGTAAGGTAGAGTTAAGTAATTCCAGTGCACCTCCTCTTATCCCAGCTGAATCCAGTTTCTGCAGTAGTATGAGGTGGTCAACACAGTCAAAGGCCTTTTGCAGGTGTGAAAAAAGCGCACTAACCTTTAACCCGTCATCTATCCCCAAAAACACTTTGTCTAATTTGTCCATTTTTATTAGCAAATACCCTAATTGTCTTAAGATAGCACAAGTGGTTCCTGTCTACAAAGATGGTGATAAGTCTGACATTTCTAACTACCACCCTATCTCAATGCTGCCCATTCTCAATAAGGTGATTGAACTGCTGATCTACAGGAGACTCATAGCCTTTCTCAATACAAATGGTTTCTTTTATGCCAAACAGTTTGGTTTTAGGGAAAAAGCAGGTACGCACACGGCTATGTATGAGGTCTTAGACAATGTACACTAGCAGATCTCAAACAGTAAAAGATACAGATTGCAGCAGTACAAGACACCAGGTGGTTAGACAGAGGTATACACACCATGCTAACCCACAGCTTCTACTTCAGCGAAAACGCGAAGAATAAACATGAATTTGGAACTGGCAACATTGTTGACAAATCGATCGATCACGTGATTATAGGTTTTGTACCAATAGACAAGTATATGTGACAGTACATTACGACTGAAGACGAATAAATTTACTGCAACACTGCTCAACCGTCACGCACCAACTGAAACGAAAGAGGACTCGAGTAAAGACGAATTCTATGCTGAGATAGAACGGATCCTCAATCAAATGCCATCGACTGATGTGAAAATACTCCTCGTCAACTTCAACGCACAGATTGGCAAGAAAAATTGCTTTAGGAGTGTAGCAGGCATCCATAGCCTCCACGACCTGAGCAACGACAATGGGTGTAGAGTCTGTACGTTTGCAATGTCGAACGGTTTGGTGATAAAAAGCACACAGTTCGGGAGAAAGGACATCCACAAGGTAACCTGTACGAACCTAAAGCCAGTTGGAGGATAAGAACGAACAGAGAGCTGACAGAAATCTACTGGGACGAAACACTAGTCGGCACTATTAAATCTGCCAGACTGCGATGGGCAGGTCACGTAGTGAGAAAAGACGAGGATCGAATGCCAAAGAAGGTAATGGACCGAAACTTCGACAACAACAGAGCCAGAGGAAGACCCCGGAAGAGATGGCTGGATGGTGTTGAAGAAGACGCGCGAAAGTTGGACGTTGGGCAGTGGAGAAGTCTGGCCCAGGATCGCTCCAGATAGAGAAACGTTGTAGAGTCAGTCAAAACCCGCTTGGGTTAGTATTCTGATGCGTGTGGGTCTATGGTCTATCAATCATGCTCGGAGCGGTAGCGGAGAGCGTGACGCAGTCCCCACACCCAAAAAAAAAACGTCCACAAACCCAAAAACCTCCATACAAAAACCTTTGGGACAAGACACGATGTATAGGCGAAGTTTTGAGTTTTTTCCCCTCGCCCCCTTCCCCTCCAAATTATTTTTAAAAAAACTACGTCGCAGCAGCTTTCAAACAAGCCCTCACTCATCAAAATCGGTTGAAAATTGGCTGAGATATCGCCAATCAAAGATGACCAATTCCAATGGAAAAGTGGTCAAATTACCTTTGTAATTAATAACAACTTTATTCCTGTGTGGTGTGTCAACGATCTATGTCTCTATCTATGTATCTATCTATCTACTTTTTTTTCTCGAGAACCGCCCGAGCGATTTCCTTAAAATTTTCAGGGAACGTCAGCCTCGGCCCCAAATGAAAAATTTCATATGCTGCTTTTCCGGGAAAATTCTGGAAAAGTCGTGGCATGGGAAAAAGTGGTCAATTTTGAGGGTTTTTCGGTAATGCTCGGAGTTTTCGAATTTTAGCTCCGGAGTGACAATAGCCAGAGAGTTGGCTTCTTTGGGAAAGTTATAGAGTTTGGTCAGGAGAATTTTGTGGGATCTTAAGAAAATGGCTGCCAGCAGTCAAACCGGCGCCATCTTGAATTTTCCCAAGCAATAAATTAGGTTTTTCTGGTTTTCGAATTTTAGCTTCGGAATGACAATACTTAGAGAGTAAGTTTCTTCGGGAAAGTTATAGAGTTTGATAAGGAGAATTTTTTGGGATTTTCAGAAATCTGCCAAAGTGACGCCATCTTGGATTTTTGTTAGGTATAAATTATGCTTCTTTGAGTTTTCGATTTTTAGCTCCGGAATGATAACACTTAGAGAGTTGGTTTCTTCTACAAAGTTATAGAGTTTCATCAGGAGAATTTTTTGGTATCATAAGAAAATGGCTGCCAGTTGTAGTAGCGGCGCCATCTTGGATTTTCGTTTATGCTTCTACGGTTTTCGAATTTTAGCTCCGGAATGACACTACTCAGAGAGATGGTTTCTTCTAGAAAGTTATAGAGTTTCATCAGGAAAATTTTTTGGTATCATTAGAAAATGGCTGCCAACTGTCAAAGTGACGCCATCTTGGATTTTTTGCTAAATTCTGTATAAGAATACCTAGACAGTTGGTTTCTTCAGGAAATTATATGATCAGTGGGAAGAATTCGTGACACGAAGTGTTTCGAAGATAGCCGAAGGTGACTTGAAGTTTTCCGAAGGTACCCGAAGGTGGCACGGAGTGTTCCGAAGGAAGGCGAAGGTGACACAAAGTATTCCGAAGGTGATACGAAGTGTTCCGATGGTAGACGAAGGTGTTGGAGAACAAATTTTTTCAGAGAAAATTTTTTTTTTGAGACAATTTTTTTTGGAGAAAAATTTTTTTCGGAGAAAATTTTTTTTTTAAAAGAAGAATTTTTTTCGGAGAACTTTTTTTTCTAAGAAAATTTTCTTTTCTTAGAAATTTTTTTTCAAAAAATAGAAATTTTTTCAACAACTGGAAACTTCCAAAACGACTGATATCACAACAAAAACCTTTTTAAAGGTAGAGTGTGACGCAGTCCGTAAGTCCGCTTCCGAAAATAATGATATCGCTTGAGGTGACGCTATCGCAGATAATACGCAGAAGTTCGTTTGAGTGGGACCTTGTGTTAAAAGTTTTGGTTTCCTGAAAAAATTAGAGCGCTTTCTTTGAAACAAAATTACGTTTTGTTAAAAAAAAATTGCGTCACAAATCTCGTCACAAATGGCGGACCCACCAGCGGAATAATTTTTCAATACTTTTACACGCAAAAATTTAAAATTACCTTAAACAATCTACCCAATAACAAACAAAAGTCAAATTTTTGCAGCGCAAAAACTGAAAGTACAGAAAAATTATTTCGTCGTTGGGTCCGGCATTTGTGACGCAATTTTTTTTAACAAAACGTAATTTTGTTTCAAAGAAAGCGCTCTAATTTGTTCAGGAAATCAAAACTTTGAACACAAGGTTCCATTCAAACGAACTTCTGCGTATTATCTGCGATAGCGTCACCTCAAGCGATATCATTAATTTTGGAAGCGGACTTACGGACTGCGTCACACTCTACCTTTAAAAAGGTTTTTGTTGTGATTTGTTTAGACTCAAAGTCAATTATATTGCGATTTACTCACCATTGAAAGATTTTATTTATATTCATTTATATCGCAAAATAATTTTCGCATTCGATATTTTTGAAGAATTTGTTTAAAAAACCTCATAACGTGGAATTACTCATCGACTCTTCGTTCGCTTCGTCGTTACAGATTTGTATATAAAGGAAAAACACACTCACT
The DNA here is from genome assembly GCA_029228625.1 of Pseudolycoriella hygida. Lineage (NCBI taxonomy): Eukaryota > Metazoa > Arthropoda > Insecta > Diptera > Sciaridae > Pseudolycoriella > Pseudolycoriella hygida. The sequence goes on from CM055404.1 coordinate 140,163,167, forward strand.
GTCGTCGTTATTAGTATAAAAATAACCGAAGAGCGTGAAAGTGCGTTTAAATTGAGAAATTTTCTTGTTTTTAGTGGAAAAGAAAATGGAAAAATCAACAACTTTCAAAGTTTCAAATATACCGGTGGAACGGGTTGACCAATCCACTGGAAACGAATCAAAAGCTGCTATTTGTTCCCAATTGAAAGCATTTTCCCATAATCATTGCACAGAAGTGTTGATGGAATCTAAATTCTCCTCGAGTGTACAACATAGCGAAAATGGATTTGTACGGACAGTCATTGAATGCTACAACAACCATCATAACTTGGTCATTCGACCTGACGACATTTGGACAGCAATACTGATACAATTCTCATTTTACATCAACAAAAATGCTGAAGAATTTCGAAGTCAGTTTGTCGCTTTCGATGGGAAGAAGGAATTGGTTGTTGGAATCGCGGGATCACTCCGTACAGCGCCATATGATCTCTTCGTTACTTTAATGACGGACAAAATAGACGAAAATCTCGTGGATAAAACCGTAAAAGATTGGATTCTTCCGAACTTTACTACAACCACTGCTAATGACGTCATTACTTGTGGAACCATTTTCATGGCTGTGACGAAAAAATATTTTGATTTCTCATTTCGCCTTATGTGTGGAATCCCTAACATTACATTAGAAGGGACCGTAGCCGACTGGGAAAATATTCTGAATCGACTGGAGAAATTGAGATCTTACAAGTTGGATAAATGGTACGGCATGCTGAAGTCGATTCTGGAAGAATTCGTGGCTGCAAAGAAAGGAAAAGCGAACGTCGAATTCTGGGATCGAATTTGTCATCACTTGGGTAGAGGATCTGGTCCAAGATACATAAGCGGATGGTTAACAGCATTTGCCGTTTTCGACGAAGAGGGCAACTGGACCGACCACGGTGAACGGGCTAGGCGTCGTTCTGCTGATAAAGACGCAACGTGGCCTGCAATTGAAATTGGCAAAATTCCTACGGGAATTGTCACCGTTGACGTGAAAATCACTGATGAACTTGGAGAAATCGAGAGCATCATGTTTGCCGGTCATGTTGGCTACGATGTTCCTGAGGATGGTTTCACATTGAAGCCGGAAATTGGATGGGGAATAGCCTTGAAAATGTCCGCTGAGGAAATAGAGAAATTCCACGAAGCTTCTCGCGGAAGTAAGTTATTTTGTTTAAAAAGTCTTTGAAAATTTGCGGATTTAACTATTTCAGAAGACAATTGGAGCTGTGAGCTGTGCGATATGGAATTAAAAGAGTTTTAAGTGGAAAAAAGCCTGTAAATCTTTTGTAATTTTGAGCCCGAAATACTTGAACATATATATTTTTGTGATATAAGTAATATGATATGATAGTATGACCTTTAGCAAATCGTCATTTTCCATACAAAATGTGCTCTTTCATAGAAGCCAAAGTTAATGGAAACATCCTACGTTAGTTTCTTAGTTAGTTAGTTAGTGGGTTAGTTAGTTCCAGAGCCAACCGATTTTTTTGGCTCGTGCTCGAAAACGGCTCGATAACTTTTCTTGAAATTTTGCAGGGACCTTCGGGTGGGCATTCTACGCCGTATGAGATTTACAAAAAAGAGGGGGGGGAGTACCGATCTCGTTTGGGCGCCAGGGCTGTTTCGTGTCAAAGGAAATTTTTTTGCGCCGGATTTTTTTTCGACGAAATTTTTTTTTGTTGAAAATTTTTTTTCGCTGAAAAGTTTTTTTCGCTGACAATTTTTTTTTCGTCGAAATTTTTTCGCTGAAATTTTTTTTCGCTTACAATTTTTTTCGCTAAAATTTTTTTTCGCTTGACATTTTTTCACCGGAAATTTTCACCGGAAATTTTTTTTTGCCGAATTTTTTTTTTCGCTGAAAAGTTTTTTCGCCGCAAATTTTTTTTCGCCTGAAATTTTTTTCGCCGAAATTTTGTTTCAGGGGGTCCGGCATTTGTGACGCATTTTTTTAATCGAAAATGAAAACATTCCAAAAGAATTTTTTGCGTTTCGAAGCTTTAAGCTTCACCCCAATAGATATCAGTTGTTTTGGAAGAAGGGGTGGGTACTTGCGTCACGTTTCCCTTTTAAAAAAGGTTTTCTTTCTCCATCCAAAATTGTCGTAGAAACTTGTCTAGCACCAGGCTACGTTCTGGAATTGACCAGGGCGAATAGTGGGCATATTGTATAACGATTTTTAGACCCCTCTCCTCTCTGCACTCCTTTTTCATTCATTACAAGGGAATTTTGCTTCAATCGGTCAACTGATGCTTACCTAGCGTAAGCAATGCTAGGGATGATAAATCCATGTAACTGCAGCCCATCAATTAACAGAGCATAACTAACTTTCATAAACAAAAACATTCACAAAACATTTACAAAACAGAGTCACATTCTCTTCCCTTTTCCATGACTTCCACGTTAAGTGGGTTTCGTAAAAGATTGCTGTTTCGACCTCAGGATCAGTGGCGGCCAAAGGCTAGGGTGGTCTAGCCATCCTCAGTTGTTTCCAACAGATCCCTTCCCAATACAGCCAGAAAATATCCTTTCTTGAACGACGTATGGAAAATTCTTTAATGGAAAACTGCCATCATATGATGGAAACGGGAGAAGATTGAAAAAATTGCTGCGAAATAACATCCCTTGCAGCAAATGAAACTTTATTTCAAAATAAAATCAAAATTCAATATTAATGTCTAACAAACTTCAACTTGAAAGCCTCAATCCAACAAAATCCAATCCTAAAATTTCAACCTGATTAAAACTTATAATTCTAAGTTTAATCGGTGAACTTCACATATTAAATTTCGAACTCAAAGCCATTCCATTTTATAGTAAAAAAGAAGGCCTCAGGTTCTGGGTACCTAATTCAGGACTTCACAGAATTAATCCTTAGCCCCAATCTTCTACGTTACGACGCTAAGCAATTGTATCTTCAGGAAACATAAATAATTCTGACCTACCTTGACATATAATGCGCTCGACCAGGTTACGGAAGGCCGTGCAAACAATGGGGCCAACTATGCCTCGGGATATCGATGGAGTAAACAATGGAAAATTCGGTTTTATCCTGGGGATATCGATGGAGTAAACAATGGAAAATTCGGTTTTGTCCTAACTAAATGTAGCCAAGAAAAGGAGTCTCACCTTAAGGAGATCAGAATTAAATTAAATTTAAGTAAACTTTCGATCATAACATACCTTAACGCCCGGGTACAATGGCATTCACTTACAGTCGTTGTGAGGACGAACGATTGAGTGCTCAGCTAGGATATAACAACTAACGGTCCTAACGTTGGCTGTTTGATAAATTCGTCACAGGAAAACGCCAACAATTATGTAAAACAGACAGGAAAAAGCAAGACTACTAAGCCATAGAAATTCATTTAAACTAAAGGTCAATGCACTCTCTCATGAAATAACTCATACAAAAGATATGCTTTATTGTACGGAGAAAACGATACCATCAAACAGGGAAACCCATTCCCAACTTGAGTTCTGAAAAAACAGGAAACAATATGTTGATCTGGACGCGCAATTCATCCCCCTTTTTTTTGGAAAACTCGTTTGGAAGATTCCGGAAATTTGGGGAAATCTATATTTTAGTTATCTTACACTGCCGAAACAATCCCTTGAACCGCAGTAACAAATGGTTTAATTCCAAGATAATAAAATGAAATTAAACTAAATCAAATTAAATGAAATCATTCCGCCCCGTTCAACATTCTATCGAATTGCTCCAGGTCAACATTGCCAATTTCATCCACCAGGGTGAACTTATTCAGCAAACGAGATTCGTTGTCTGAATCACTATCAGGATCCCTGTATTTTAACCTTTTTTTTGTTCGACGCGTCGCGGTCTGAGGCTTCACCGATGGAAGGTCTTCTTTTTACCCGACCTCGGGTCACAGACTGCACAAAATTTGCCGGTTGTTCACCAACTATAGCCTGTGAATGTTTTGTAGAAGAACTTGAGGACGGTATAACAATTCTAATTCAGCGCCATCCAATACGTCAGTCCCATCTTCATTTTTCCCTTCAGATGATGATGATGAAGAAGATGAAGAATCTCCTTCCCCTTTGATTAAATCAAGAACTTCATCCTTCAATCGTTGCATGTCCAAATCAATGTTTCTCCAAGCAATTGATGTTTTCGATGATATTTTATAAAAATGATTGAAAAGCTCGTTATTTACTTCCGAGTAATGTGCCTTTAGACGGTCAGAAATTTGATGTACACTTTTTGACCATTGATTGTATATGCCCCCATTAATACCGAGTCTGACACCTTCCTTAACTGATATAATATTCTTTTCCAATATTCGTAAAGACGACTTCAGTTTTCCAAGTTCTTTTATCATCAATTTTCTTTTTTCCTCATTCGCCCCTTCTGAATTATTGATTCTCCCATTATTGGTTTCCAAAAAGGTTTTGAGAAAACCGGTTTCCGTCGCGTAGAAATCACCAACATGAATTCCGGATTGTAATCCTCTCTCCAGAAGACCCTTCCTACAAAGCTTGTGATTATACGATTTGAATAGTGTCAGTATCAACCTGGTTCGGCCAATCAGCTCCATACGGTTCATCTGAATGTAACAATAGAACGAAGAATATTCTTAAACCATTGAATCATGTGTAGTTTTAGATCATGTTTATAATATAATTTCAAATACGCCGTTTTAGGCGACGCGACAGTTAAACCCATTCGGTAAATATACGACCAGCTTACAACCCCGTCCAGATCGGTCAAATTAATAAATTCCCCTTCTTTTGTAGACAGTGCCCTGAGAGTTGCAATAAACGCAAGGAAGTACAAAACATGAAGAACCCGATACATCTAAAATCTAATTTTGAAAATGAAAGAAAGAACATTACATGGATACGAAACCGGAAAACTTCACTTCCCCAGCCCAAAAATCATACATTCACCTAGGAATAGGACTTTCGATAACACCCAATATTGAGCTGCCAATAGCATTATGACCATCATGGCCGGATTCCTACCGCATTGGGATAGGAACTGATAGTGCCGAAGAATAAATATGAAAAAAAATGAACACATAATTAGCCCATATTTATTGAATATGTCCAATAATCGTTGATTCATGCATTATCCGCACAATTTGTGTAAGGGATGTTATTTCGCAGCAATTTTTTCAATCTTCTCCCGTTTCCATCATAAGATGGCAGTTTTCCATTAAAGAATTTTCCATACGTCGTTCAAGAAAGAATATTTTCTGGCTGTATTGGGAAGGGATCTGTTGGAAACAACTGAGGATGGCTAGACCACCCTAGCCTTTGGCCGCCACTGATCCTGAGGTCGAAACAGCAATCTTTTACGAAACCCACTTAACGTGAAAGTCATGGGAAAGGGAAAAAAATGTGACTCTGTTTTGTAAATGTTTTGTGAATGTTTTTGTTTATGAAAGCTAGTTATGCTCTGTTAATTGATGGGCTGCAGTTACATGGATTTATCACCCCTAGCATTGCTTACGCTAGGTAAGCATCAGTTGACCGATTGACATATATATATATATATATATATATATATATTTTTGTGATATAAGTAATATGATATGATAATATGACCTTTAGCAAATCGTCATTTTCCATACAAAATGTGCTCTTTCATAGAAGCCACAGTTAATGGAAACATCCTACGTTAGTTCCTTAGTTAGTTAGTGGGTTAGTTAGTTCCAGAGCCAACCGATTTTTGTGGCTCGTGCTCGAAAACGGCTCGATAACTTTTCTTGAAATTTTGCAGGGACCTTCGGGTGGGCATTCTACGCCGTATGAGATTTAAAAAAAAGAGGGGGGGGGGAGAGTACCGGCCTCGTTTGGGCGCCAGGGCTGTTTCGTGTCAAAGGAAATTTTTTTGCGCCGGATTTTTTTTCGACGAAATGTTTTTTCGCCGGAAATTTTCACCGGAAATTTTTTTTCGCCGAATTTTTTTTTCGCTGAAAAGTTTTTTCGCCGCAAATTTTTTTTCGCCTGAAATTTTTTTTCGCCGAAATAGATATCAGTTGTTTTGGAAGAAGGGGTAAGTACTTGCGTCACGTTTCCCTTTTAAAAAAGGTTTTCTTTCTCCATCCAAAATTGTCGTAGAAACTTTTTTTATTTATTTTTTTTTTTATTTATTTAGTTTATTGATCAATAAACAGATGAGTTGTTGAAAATGTCACACCTTGAGAAATATTTGTCATGGTGATCTTGCATTCGGTTAATTGGTTCATTTTGTTCAGCATTACTTGAATATGTTGTCGTGTAAAAAGTTGGTCTGTTTACAATAACCATTCTAGTTAATCTACAATGATTGAAAAATGAAAGTGATTGCTTCAATTTAGTGTCCATATGTCGGTGGATAATTTTATAAAGAATAATCTCATCACTTATTAACCGTCTCTTAGTAAGCGACATCATGTTCAAATGTTCGAGTCGATTACCGTATTCTGGTTTAGGCAAATTGAATTTATAGAAAAACATTCTAGTATACTTGCGCTGTACTCGTTCAATGACGTCAATATACTTATTATACTTAGGACTCCATACCGCGCTACAGTACTCCAGCCGGCTTCTTACTAACGTACTGTATAGTGTAGTGACACTTTTGGGCTTTTTGAAAAACTTACCACACCTGAAAATGAATCCTAGCATTTGATACGCCTTTCTCGTAGTCACTCTTACATGTTCAGCAAATGAAAGTTTACTGTCTATAATCACTCCTAGATCTCGTTTCGAATTAACTCTGGGAACTATCTCATTACCGATCATGTACTGGCATTCGAGCTTATTTTTTTCAGCCTTCCAAGTGATAGTCATTATAGCACATTTGTTAACATTTAAGTCTAATATGTTCCCAACGCACCAATCATGAAGACGGTTAATCTCTAATTGAAACCTATGGCAATCGCTGCTAGACGCTATTTTTTTCAGTAACTTCAGGTCATCAGCAAACGCAAATACGTCACTGAGAATTGATAATAGATCATTCACATACATTAAGAAAAGAAAAGGTCCTAAAATAGATACCTGAGGAATTCCGGAAGTGGGGGTAATACGTCGAGATCTTCCACCGCCAATTACTACGAAATGAGAACGGTCCGACAAGTAAGACTCAAACCATTGGATCAAAGATGTACTAAATCCAAATCGAGTCAATTTCTTAAGGAGACGACGATGCAACACACGATCGAATGCTTTCGAAAAATCTGTATAAAGATACCGGCGTGACAAACTCAAGTAAATTCGACTGCGTTGACCTCTTTGAGAAAAACCCATGCTGAGAATCGTGAATCTTCTCTCTGACTCTGTCAAACAGCACATCAAACATAAGTCTCTCGAAGATCTTAGACACCGCACACAAAATGGAGACTGGCCTGTAATTAGTGACGCCTTGTTTGTCACCATCGTTGAATATCGGAGATATGAAGCTAAGCTTCCAACGATACGGAAATATTCGTTCCTTCAACGACTTATTAAATAGCATAGACAAAGGCAGAGCCAACGATTCCGCTAAATTCACAAATAACATAATAGGAATCCCATCCGGACTTGACGCTTTGTTGACGTCAAATCTCTTAACAACATTATAGATATCTTTTACTGAAAATGTGATGTCGTCGAGATCAACACCAGCAACAGACCCGCATTCCAGATCACCTTCATTAGCATCGTCCGTATCTACATAAGGCTGATATACAGTGGTGAAGAAGTTCGCAAAGAGATTACAAATTGAATCCTTATCATTACCAACCCTGTCACCAAATTTCATGCTGTTCAGCAGAGAGTTCGTCTTCCTCAGCGACTTGGTAAACGAGAAAAAACACTTGGTATAAGCTTTAATTTTGGACTCACAGTCAGTCACGTAGTTTGCGAAGCAAAGTTTTATCTCCCTCTTAACCTGCTTACGCAGTTTCGCATACAGATTATGATTAAACTCATTATCATTACCATTCAGCCTCTTCTTAGCATTAGCCTTCTTCTTTATGAGCTTTATCAAACCATGAGTAAAGTAGACCGGGTATTCTCTTTTCGAATAATAGACCTTAGGCATGTTGTCGATGAGAGGCTCTAAAATTTAGCATCAAGTCCATGGAATTCTAAATCCCAATCAACATTCAGCAGCTGCTCATTCAGAGCTAGATAATCGGCTCTATAAAAATTCGGCTTGGGCAAACGCCTATCGGACAAATATTTCACGGGGCTCAGGTCGATATTAATGATTAACGCCGGGTGATGAAAATCCTCCCTGACTAATGGCCGATCACACTTTGCAATTTTAATCTTATTTGAATCAACATCCGTCAGTACCAAATCTAGCGTTCTTCCTAGCTTATTTCTGATGTCATTCAGTTGACTCAGGTTACACAAAGCATTCAAGTTAAACAATTCATGAGATATTCACTTGTCAAATTTGCTTTGATGGTTTACTCTAGGGTCGTACACCCCTGTTTCCGTATACCACTCAACAGCATCACTAAGATTGTAGTCACCTAAAAGGACAAAGCGATCGTCGGTGCTAGTTGTTCAGTTCCCATTCCGCCCTTCTCATAGACGACAACGTACTTTTAATGGCAATCAAACAACCGCCTCCCCTAGTTAGTCCCGTTTGCTCAATATCAAAAAACTCTGAATCGTAAAAGTTATCATTTAACCAAGTTTCACTCAAAAATATAATATCATAAGAATTGGCAATCAGCTCATTGAAAAATTCTTTACTTTTTGTCCGCATTCCACGGATGTTCTGATAATACAGTTTCAGCTTTGACTCTAATGCCGAATCCATTTTTTTTTTTCGAATTCATCAAAAGTCACGGTTTCACAAAACAAATCAAGTTAGTAATTGTAATTAATTTTTTTTTGTCTTACGTTTGATCTTACAGAAGGTACAATCACGAATTGAAATATTTAAATTGTAGAAATTGGTCTTACGTGAATATAGTTAATTTTCGGTCTTACGTTCGATCTTACAGAGGATACATTCAAAAATTGAAAAATTTAAATTGTAGAAATCAATCTTACGTTTGGTTTTACTTTTACGTTTAATGAAAAATAATGATAATTGATTTATCGTTTGGTTCTATCTAGCATAAGAGGAGAAGATTAAATTTGAGATAAACAATTCAATATGATACTTACAGTTGAACAGCTTAAAGCGCTTTATTTTCAATGAAGAAAATTACGCCAAGTAGAAATTAATATTGAGGTTATGTTGTCAGTTAAATTTTTTGAGAGTAATTTCACAGCAAATAGGAAATGTAATATCACATACTACAATAAATTTATGTACAGCAATGTCTACTCAACACTTCTAATTCACTTTATATATTCGATGAATGATAAAACATTCAATTAAAATCAATTTAATTGACGATAAAAAAAGTTGACGATATCTCTTCTTCTTCTTCTTCCCCGTCTAGCACCAGGCTGCGTTCTGGAATTGACCAGGGCGAATAGTGGGCATCTGGGCATATTGTATAACGATTTTTAGACCCCTCTCCTCTCTGTACTCCTTTTTCATTCATTACAAGGGAATTTTGCTGAGCCCATTTCCAGGTGAAAACGCAAATTACCAACAATTATTCAAAACAACGGAAAAAAAATCCCGAAAATAGGCCCTGTCCCCATTTTTTGAATTAATTTATTTATGCGAATGTGAAAAATGCATCCAAAAAATTTCATCAAAAAGCAGATGGTAGAAAAATTATTCCGTCGTTGGGTCTGGCTGGTTGGAATCGAAGCTAAATGTTGTCGTTACAAGAAAAAAAAAAAACTTGGAGAAAATCAGCGAAAATTTTAACGAATTTCGTCGCAGATCTTCGCAGATTTTCTCTAAGTTTTTTTTCGTATGACGGCAGAATATTCCCTTTCATTTCATGCGTTCATTTAGAGCAATTTTTACTGTGGGCATATGTCAGGAACTGAAATGCGAAATGCGATACATTTTCGTAAGAACTGCGATGCAATTTCTTCTCATAATCAATGCATACAGTGTCATTTTAGAGAGAATAGAATAAGTTTACTGTAAAAAATAGTTTGAAGCATATGCGCTTGAGATATCGGATTTGGTTAGACTTTAAGTTCCAGCAATGATGAAAAGTGCTGTTTCTTGATCTTCGAAACCGCTAGATATTGTTAGAAACTTTGAAAAAGGAAAACACGTTGTTTTTCTCCGGAAGAAATGCTTTAATTATGATTTGAAGCCAAAAATTACAAACATTTACAAATTATTCAACGTTTGCGATTTTTGCAGGAGGTGTTTTTCCTAGGAAATGTGAACAAAATGAAAATTTCACAACTTAACTTCAATTCCAAGTTCTTTTTCGGACTTCTTATGAAATTCTAGGTAGAAATAAGCTTTCACACTGTATCATTGCTGTATAAAAGTCTCTGTATGTAAGTTCAAAGTTGACTCACTCATAGCTGTGAACCATAGTTCAAATTTGACGACCTGTACTTCTCACATAGTTGATTTTTTCATAAATAATGTTCAGGCAAAATAAACTCTAGACTATTCCTGACATTTCTCCTGAAGATGCGAAATTAAAAATAGTGTTCTTCCATAAAATTTTCTGAGTACCACGACGGTCACGAAAAACAATGTCAAAATCGAATAAAAAACATAGAAGGGACCCGTACGTATCAGAATAGATGCGGCAAGCAGAGTTGATGTTACGAAAAGACTGGAACGTATTTAAGTAAATATTGCGTTCACATTAGGCTGTATTGGAAATTGCCCGTAGGGCAATTTTGAAAAACCCGTCCGAAGTAACTGTGTAAAAAAATTTTCAGAACGCACAAAATTGACCTCCAAATAGAGAAAAATGTTCTCCTCAATTTTGTCTACAACATAGCAAAAAACTATTTTTTGGGCTAGGGCCGACCTAGGGCCTTAAGTAGAGGCCTCGGATACATACTTCCATAGACAAAAATGTTTCCCTCAATTTGCTCTGCAACATAGCAAAAAACATTTTTTTATGTTAGGGCCGACCTTAGGACCGACATGAGGTCCACTTGAGCCCTAAGCACAGGCAAAAATTCTTCTATAAATTGTCGGCCGTGCCGAGATCTTTCAAACAAAAAAAAAGGTTTTTGAAAATCGGAAGAGATTTACTCGAGTTATGTACAAAAAACACGTAGGGCCCTAACAAAGATTCTTTTTTAGTGCCCTAGCTAAGTCCAAAGACTTAAATCGAAAAATGTTTCTTCCACGAATTGTCGGTCATGCCCAGATCTTTCAAACAAAAAAAATTTTGAAAATCGGCAAAGATTTGCTTGAGCAAAAGACCAAAAACCACTTAAACGGCCCTAGCTCGGCGGCCCTTGGGCCGACAGTGCCCAGATTCAATACCATAAAATATTTTTCGACTACCTTTCAGGAAAAAAAAAGTTTTTGAAAATCGGTCAAGATTTACTCAAGTTATCGTGTTGACGGACAGACAGACCGATAAACCGACAGACCGACAGACAGACGGACATTGTTTTTTTCGCTGATTTGTCATCTGGAGGCAACAAAAAAAGTTTTCCCCTTACTCCCGGGTTCGAATTCGCAATGTAACAAACGTGGTAGTAAACGCATCAGACCTACGTAATTCGTACGGGTCTAAACATATGAAGGGACCCGTACGTATCAGAATAGATGCGGCAAACAGAGTTGATGTTACGAAAAGACTCGAACGTATCTAAGTAAATATTGCCTTACGTCCACATTAACTTGTATTGGAAATTGCCGATAAGGCAATATTGAAAAAGCCGTCCGAAGAAACGGTGTAAAAAAGCCTTCCCGAAAGCACAAAATTGACCCCAAACAGACAAATATGTGCATCTCAATTTTGTCTACAACAGCAACAGCAAAAAACCTTTTTTTTGTCTAGGGCCGACCTTAGGGCCGACCTTGGGGCCGACCTTAGGGCCGACCTTGGGGCCGACCTTAGGGCCGACCTAGGGTCTTCAGTAGAGGCCTCGAACAAATACTTACATAGACAAAAATATTTCGCTCTATTTTCTCTACAACATAGTGAAAAACCATTTTTAGACCCGTACGAAGAACGAAGTTCTTCGAAAAGGGGTCTTATGCGTTTACCACGACATTTCTAACCAGTCGAATTTAGACCCGGGAGTAGAAGGGGAGCATCGTCCGTAGATGACGAATCAGCAATAAAAAAATGTCCGTCCGTCCGTCTGTCAACACGATAACTCGAGTAAAACTAAACCGATTTTCAAAAACTTTTTCTTTCCCTGAAAGGTAATCCAAAAATCTTTTATGGGATTGAATAGGGCAGCCGAGCTAGGACCGTTAAAGTGGTTTTTGGTCTTTTGTACATAACTCGAGTAAATCTTCTCCGATTTTTGGACCCGTACGAAGTACAAAGGTCCTATACGGTTACTACAAACAATTTTATTGTAACATGGGGTAGATCGAGGTGGGAGGGGGGGGGGGAAGCATCTATTATCGTCTAGAGATGACGAATCAGCAATAAAAAAAATGTCCGTCCGTCTGTCCGTGTGTCCGTCTCCACTTTTTTTTTCAAACGGCTCACCCGATCAGCCTAAACTTTTTTTCCCTGAAAGGTACATGTCTCCCATGATTCAAGTTCGAAGATGAGCAAAATCTATTAAGTGGTTTCGGAGATATGGTCGAGGAAGTGACCAAAAACATGGTTTTTCGAAGGTCGGTGAAGATTTTTCGCAAATATCTCAGCAAGTATGGCATGGAAATTCCTCATTTTGGTGTCAAATGAAAGCATTTGATGTCACAAAACTGGGAAAAAATTTTTGTGGGAATCGGAACAGGGGTCTGGGCACTGGGACCAATGGAATGGACGAAATTGAGATTTTTGGCCATATACGAAAACAGCTTTTCGTCTATATTTCCTTAACTATGCAATATGGAGATTGACTGTCAAAGCCAAAGTTGTAGAGAATTAAATTTAAGCGAACACGTGTTTCAGGGTTTTGGCGAAATATGGCCCAATCCTGGTATATGGCCACTTCCGTAGATAGATTCGCATGACCCTCTAACAAAAGGAAGGTCTCTCGTTCTCCATCTCTAGGTTCCCCTTGTTGATTTCTCTTGCCATTCGAAGTTAGGCTTGCATTGCTTTTCGGGTTATAAAAGACAATGCAGAACAGTTTAGTTCCTCGGAACTCTTCAAGCAGGTCGGACGTATGTAGATTCACGTGGGAATCTTCTTTTGCATTGCCTTTTCTTGACTCATAGAAGGCAATGCAAAACGACCATTTGCTTCAGTTTCTCGGAACTCTTCAAGCAGGTCGGACGTATGTAGATTCACATGGGAATCTACTACTGCATTGCCTTTTCTTTGGCTTTCGGCTTATAAAAGGCAATGCAAAACGACACTTTGCTTCAGTTCCTCGGAACTCTTCAAGCAGGTCGGACGTATGTTGGATCACGCTGAAAATTTGTGACCGACAATTTACAAACAGACAGACAAAGAGACAAACAAACAGACAAACTTTTGATTTTTATAATTACGGTCGTGTGCTTATAAATTTACTTGTTATCAAGTTTATGCTGTTTTCAAGGTCTGCCATAGGAAAAATACATTGAAAAAAGAGATAATTTAGAGAGACAGAGACATTATCGACATGTTGAAAACAGCATAACAAGTAAATTTAAAAGCACGTGTTCGTAGTAATACAATACTATCTGATCTGATACTAACGTGGGTCCATGATAAAAAAAAGTAAAAAATAAAATGTTAGATAACTTCTTGGTATAACCTTTATTTGATATGAAAAAATATGTTTAAGTCATTAATTATTTTATTTTCGTCGTTAAGAAGATAAGTTCCTTCAATAGATTTCAAAGAATCAGTTCCAATTTTCATTTTGGTTGTGAGCCTTGTGAATGCTGTTTCAATATTCCTAAATTGGACAATATACTGAACTTTTTGGTGGAATTTTCTGTTTTAATTTGAGTTTAACAAAAGTAAAGAGTATTTCCAGAACAATGACCTCGAGTGAAACGAGTGAGTCTTCGATTTACATCACCTTGGTTTATTTCTCATTGCATTTTTTTCATATTGAAAGCTTTACGAGTATGTTTGCTTCAATTTGCAAAGCAAGACAATTTGGACAAAACGTTGATCCATTTGGAAGAATTGTTTGAAAAAGCCGTAAATGCACACCGGCCGCAAATAATTGCACTACCTGAATTGTTTAATAACGAGTATACAGAATCACTCTTTCCTTCTATGGCTGAAACAATAGAGGACGGCAAAACTTTTCGCACCTTATCCAAACTCTCGAAAAAGTTTAGTGTGTACTTTGTCGGTGGATCGATTGCGGAACGCGATGGTGACAAAATCTACAATACATCGACAGCTTGGAATCCAAACGGTGAATTGATTGCACGCTACAGAAAGGCAATTAAACAAAACCGTTGAATCTTTTAGAGTAAGAATTGATAACGAAAATTTTCCGATTTAGGTTCAGTTGTGCAATTATCATGGTGAGGATGGATTTGAAGTGGTGGAGGAAGGTATCTTTACGCCTGGAAATGATATTGCTACATTTCAAGTGAATGGCTTTAAATGTGGCATTGAGATTTGCTATGATATTCATTATGAGGAACTCGCCAAGACGTACAGAAGAGCTGGTGCGATAATTATAACAACAAACATATGTTTTTACTCTCTTTTTTGAACATCTTGTTTTGTCGTTTTGTAGGTTGCGATTTGATATTCTTTCCAGCTAACTTTCCCAATGTCTTTGGAAAACAATGGTGGGAATTACTTCTTCGTGCTCGAGCCATGGATAATCAACTGTTTGTGGCTGGAATATCGGGGGCACGAAATGAAAAAGACGGTCTTGTGGCTTATGGCCACTCCATAATTATCGGTCCAACTGGCAATGTTCTAACAATAGCTGGAATTGACGAAGAAATTGTCTTCTACGAAATTGGTTTGCCTCAATCAACGAGTTCATTTGATTTCAGAAAGCAATTTTTTCAAATTTTCTTTGCAGATAAAATCGATATCCTAAAGTTTCGCAAGGAGATGCCGTTGTACGAATCAAGAAGACCAGACGTTTGTTACAAAAGTTGCAAATAAAAAAAAAAATTACATTTTCAACAACACTTATAATTACTAATTATAAAAGTCAAAAGTTTGTCTGTTTGTTTTTCTGTAAATTGTCGGTCACAAATTTCCAGCGTGAACCAACATACGTCCGACCTGCTTGAAGAGTTCCGAAGAACTAAAGCAAAATGTCGTTTTGCATTGCCTTATGATTCAAAAAAAAAAGGCAATGCAAAAGAAGATTCGCATGTGAACCAACATACGTCCGACCTGCTTGACGAGTCCAAAGGGACTGAATTAAAATGCGCTTTTGCATTGCCTTTTATAGCAAAAAAAAAAAAACCATTATGCTACCTAGATTTCAATTGAAATTTTTTCTTGATGTAATTTAAAATTTTGTTTTTGTTTTTTTGGACAGTTGGTTTCTTCGGGAAAGTTGTTGACATTAATGAGTACAATCTTTATGAATCCTAGGAAAATGGCTGCCACCTGTCAAAGTGACGCCATCTTGGATTTTTTGCTATCTTCTGAATTAGAATAGTTACGCGTTTGGTTTCTTCGGGAAAGTTGTTGATATTGATGAGTAGAATCTTTATGAATCCTAAGAAAATGGCTGCCAGCTGTCAAAGTGACGCCATCTTAGATTTTTTGCTATCTTCTGAATTAGAATAGCTAGACAGTTGGTTTATTCGGGAAAGTTGTTGACTAGGGTGGAGCGTTTTTGACCTTTTATTTTTTTCTTCATCTCCCCTGCAAGAAATAAGATCTAGGGGTCCCCACGATTCCGAAAATACCGTTGAAAACTTTTGAAGCTCAAATTTGGACCCCCCGCCATCGCTCTGAAGAGTTTCGTCTCGTTCGGGTCATATATGACCACTTTTCACCCAATCGATGAACGTCCTACTGTTGAGTGACCACTCAAAATTTTCTTAAGGACTCAGGCAACAACCTGGAATCACTTTTAGATTTCAAAAATAACGATTTACCTGTCCGCGTAGCCCCTAGGGGCGGGGGTATTTACTAGTTCCCAATAAAATTGTAACGTTTTTCATAGTTTTTAACTGTGACAGCAGTTATAGTCACTATTTTACGATGTTTGCTATAGTGTCATGGGCGTGGACTAAGGAAATACAGAAACTTACGACGTACTTCCCTGAAAATTAATATTTTTCCTGGATTCTACGTAAAATTCTGGTCTGCTTTGGTCTTTCACTCATTAAAATTGGCTCAGCCAATCCAGAGATATGAATTTTTTAAATTTCCATTTTTCCACAGAAATGAGTTAAAGTCGAATATTTTTAGACCCGTACGAAGAACGAAGTTCTTCGAAAAGGGGTCTTATGCGTTTACCACGATGTTTGTAACCAGTCGAATTTCGACCCGGGAGTAGGGGGGGGGGGAGCATTGATCATGGTCCTTAGATGACGAATCAGCAATAAAAGAGAAATTTCCGTCTGTCCATCTGTCACCACGATAACTCGAGTAAAGCTCAACCGATTTTCAAAAACTTTTTTTCCTGAAAGGTAATCAAAACGTTTTTCATAGGATTGAATCTGGGCACTGTCGGCCCAAAGGCCACAAAGCTAGGGCCGTTTAAGTGATTTTTGGTCTTTTGTACATAACTCGAGTAAATCCTTTCTGATTTTCAAAATTTCTTTTTCTTTGGCATAGCCGACAATTTATGGAAGACATTTTTTTTATTTGAGTCCTCGGACTTAGCTAGGGCACTAAAATCGAGTCTCTGCTAGTGCTCTATGTGTTTTTTGTCCATAACTCGGGCAAATCTTTTCAGATTTCCATAAATTTTTATTTGTTTGAAAGACCTGAGGATAGCCGACAGTTTATGGAAGAAACTTTTTTGAATTTGAGTCCTTGGACTTAACTGGGGCACTAAAAACGAGTCTCTGCTAGGGCTCTATGAGTTTTTTGTACATAACTCGGGCAAATCTTTTCCGATTTTCATAAATTTTCTTCTGTTTGAAAGATCTAGGCATGACCGACAGTTTATAAAAGAAACTTTTGCCTGTGCTTAGGGCTCAAGTTGGCCATGTCGGTCCTAAGGTCGGCCCTAACCAAATGTTTTTTGCTATGTTGCAGAAGAAATTGAGGGGCCCTAGGTCGGTACTAAGGTCGACTCTAGCCCAAAAAATGGTTTTTTCTATGTTGTAGAGAAAATTGAGTAGAACATTTTTCTTTATTTGGAGGTCAATTTTGTGCGTTCGGAGAATTTTTTTACACCGTTTCTTCGGACGGGTTTTTCAATATTGCCCTATCGGCAATTTCCAATACAACTTAATGTGGTGCTGCCACAAATGTGTAGTCGTCGAGCCAGATTTTTATTTTATCTACACAAATAATTTGTCCTCAATTTGTCCTACGCGTCCGACACAAAAAAAATTGTCCTAAATTGCTTTTTTGAAAACGATAAAAATTTGAGCAAAATTGGTGATGCCATTAATTTGTCCTCAATTTGTCCTAAATTCTTGACACTTTCAAATTAGTGTACTGACACTTCGATAGTGTAAAAGTGTGTTGCTAGATTTTAAAGTTTAGTACACCCAAAATTGGTCCTCAATTTGTCCTTTCAGAATATGCATTCAAAATTGTCAAAACATTTCCTCAAACAAGACTGTAAAGGATTATTTCTTGGACTTGTACTAAAACCTCTATTTAAATACGTTGACTCTTGTATTTTCTAATTCAAAAATATGTCCTCAATTTGTCCTTTGCGTATGTGAAATCAGAAAATTGCATAATGACGTAGATAACTAGAAAATAGAGTGTACTAAAAAAATAATAAAAGCTCTTCGAAAGCTCCCAAACTTTGTCCCAAGAAAGGACAAAATGAGGATATATTTCTGCTGCGCATTAAATTCTCATTAGAGTGAAGGACTAAAAATGTCTTTCAATGAGATATATGAGAAAGTTTGCTTGGGCTGCGAACTTTCTCATATTTTTAGCCGTTCATCATCATCATCATCATCAAACTTTATAGACCGTTTATACCTTCCGGTGTGGGGTCTTTAAGCCGCAGCCCGGTGGTCATTGACCACCCCCCTCCATACCCTTCTATCCTCTGTTAAGGAGATAGTTTGCTCGCCCAGTGAAAGCCCCCTAACTTCTAAATCTGATTTAATTGAGTCTATGAACCTTCTCCTTGGCCTACCCCTAGGACGTACACCCGGGACCTGTGCATTCAATATCCTCTTTGGGAGCCTACTATTACCCATCCTTTGAACGT
>CM055404.1:140181948-140195694 GCA_029228625.1 Pseudolycoriella hygida
AATTCAGGCCTTAATTATCGACTGTCTGCCCCATCCAGCACGAATGCGGGGCTGACGACATGCACCTCGAGCTATCAAGCATCATATGGAATTACATGTAATTGTAGCGCCATTAAATTCCATATGATGCTTGACAGTTGACCTTGGATCTTTTAAATTCTGATAGTTCTAATAGAAAATAAAACATTAAATTGTTTGCTCATTTTTATTTAGATACAGGAACGGAAAAGTTTCTGATTTACCATACGAATTTATCATACAAATCAGAAACATGTCGGTTTTCACTTTTTTGTTCCTGTATGTTCGGGTCTAATCGAAAAATGCAACGAATACAAAATCAGCATCGCGATGGGCTTCATAGACTTCGAAAAAGCGTTCGATTCGGATTGGACGATTGTCGGATTGATTCGAGATATACTCTGATGATAAGTTATACCTATGAGCACGCAAGGTCGTGCGTCAAACCGTACAAAACCACCGATAAACTTCGAATTGGAAGAGGAGTCCATCAAGGAGATACGATTTCACCGAAATTGTTCACGTCAGCGATTTCAACGAATTGAGAATGAACATAAATGGGAAGGGAAGTTTCTGAACAACCTTCGATGCGCCAACGACATTGCCCTGACATCAACGACTCTGGAACAGATTGAAGCGATGTTGTTGCAGCTCAACGAGGAAGCCCAAAAATTGGTTTGAAGATGAACATGTCGAAAACGAAAGTTGTGACAAACATCGCTGACGCTACACCTATCAAAATCAGAGACGAGGAAATTGAAACCGTGGAATCGTACAAGTATATCGGCCATGTCATGAAACTCTGTCTCGACAATCAAACGGCTGAAATAAAAAGAAGGATCGGTCTCGGTTGGGCGGCTCTTCGGCAAATTGCGGTACATTTTCAAGAGCAACATGAACAACAGTGTGAAGAAGAAAGTGTTTGATATGTGTGTGCTGCCGGTACCAGACATATGGTGCCGAGATTCTCACAATGTGTCAGGACCGGCAGCACACACATATCAAACACTTTCCTCTTCAGACGGTTGTTGATGTTGCTCTTGAAAATATACCGCAAGTTGAGAGTTGCACAAAGGGCCATGAAAAGGACAATGCTAGGAATCTCACTCAGAGACAAGATGACAAACGAGTGGATCCGACAGCAAACGAGAGTCATCGATGTCATGGCACGCCAACTTCTCGTGTCGAGAATAGCCGAAAAATATAAAAAAGCCTGATGGAAGCTCAAAAGTGCTAGAGAAGTTAAAAATATTCAACGGTTCAAGGGGGGGGGAGTCAAAAAGTTGCTGTATATATGTTCCTTAGTCTACGAAAAAGTTTCTTGTAAACGCTTGCGTCACGTCCCCTTACTACCGTGAGGTCATGCTCTTTTCTACACTATACTAGTGCGGGATTAATAGTATTGTGTGAAACTCGTGCAGAACTTAACGATTCCCATTTTCAGCGCATTTGCTTATAAACTACTACTGCAATCGTAAAACTTTTCGTAGACTTGTTACAATCTGTAAAACGTTGTTAACAGCATATGTAGAAATTCTCTGAAAGGTGACAGCTTACGTAAGTTTGAAAGTTTTGTGCATTTGAAAAATTTTCTATTGATTGCGATAGGAATACCCGGTTAAACTAACTCGGTACTGTCTCGAAAATCATTTTATAATTTACAAACAACTTTATAATTCTAAAAATCCCTACAGCAAATACACAAAAAGTTTTGGAATAATATTTGAAATTATAAATTTTGTTTTGATAAGTTTCAATGAAATTAAGAGTTTACTTTTCCGAAAATTGTTAATTCGCAAAGTTTAACATTCTTGAGTTTGCAAAGAAATTTGTTTAAGTTTAAATTTGGGTATGTCTTCAAGTTGGTCTCCAGTGGAGCATTTTCTTAACAAGAGGTAATATGTGAACAATGCAAGCAGCAAAATACGTAAAATAGCAAAAATAGTTCCTGGACACTGTAGCATTATTACGATGCAAACTACTAGATGACTGAGCAACGACTGATTTAATACATCAAGAATAATATATGTACTTGTGAGCTCTGGTACAATCACCAGTTCACTTACAATTGTTAGCCCTGCCTATTACAATATTGACCCTACCTATGCTACATCTCCCCCCTTTTTTAATTAAAATAACAATATTATTTTAAACTTATACAAAGTTTTAAGTACCCTATATATTAATGCTTAAAATAAACTAAATTAGTATTTTAATCTTCAAATTAACAAAAGAAAAAAAATTTTTTTTTATTTATTTATATCTTAATCCACTTCTAGTCCTGGATTCTATTTGGACATCAAATGATTTCTTACCTTGATCTAACATTAGATTTTTTCTTAAAAAACTACTGTTTCTCCGGTATACTTGTTGATTCTCATCTTCTACCCAGTATGATCTCGGAGTATTACATTTACCTATAATTCGACCTGGCACCCAATTTTTCTCTTTTTTAATTAAAATATGCTCATGTAATTCAAAATCTTTTCTTATTTTAACATTTCTGTCGTAGTATGCCTTATTATTTGCTGATTTTTTAAGCAATTGCTCGTGTGCCTGTTCGTTACTCTCAAATTTCAATTTTGAGTTCGATACCGGCAATTTAGTTCGAGTCATTCTATTCATCAACAACTGGGTCGGAGAAAATGAGAGTCCCTTTGGTGGCGTATTTCTATACTCCATCAAAGCCACCCGCACCTCCTCCTCAGTCCTCGTTTTACGTAAAATACTCTTGGCAATATTAACAGCCTTTTCTGATAACCCATTGGATTTCGGATAACGTGGGGACGTAGTAATAATCTCGAAATCAAACCGATCTGCAAACATCATACATTCTCTTGACTTAAAGGGCACGTTATCACATATAATCTGAAATGGCACTCCCATAATAGAGAACAATTCCAGCCAAAATTTTATAACTTCAGAAGAACTTTTATCTTTAATCTTCTTAAATTCTAGCCATTTACTATGATAGTCCATTACTACAATGAAATTCTGATTCTGAAACTCAAATAGATCACAGCCCACCTTCTCAAACGGTACATTAGGGATTTCATGCTGTATCATTGGCTCCTTAACATTCGCCTTTTGCTGCGACTGACATTTGAAACACTTCGCAATAACATTTTCAATGTCTACTGACATCCCCGGCCAAAAAAAAGATGTCTAGCCCTCTTCTGCGTTTTATTAATTCCCAAATGACTTTCATGCAACTGAGCCAGAATATCTGCTCTTAAACTGATGGGTATTAACAACTTGTCCTCCAAAAACAATAACTCATTTTCTACATAAATATCTGCCTTAAATTTGTAATACAACTTCACGTTATCAGGTACTTTCGATTTGTGCTGGGGCCACCCCTTAAAAACGTATTCCTTCACTTTTTTCAATACCGGGTCCTGTTCTATGGCTGTCTTAAATTTCGTGATTTTTGCTGATGTCACGTTAATTGACAATATTGATTCGCTAACCTCCCTATCCTCTTCCTCATTTCCAGTATCTAAAAAATGCCTCGATAAATAATCCGCCACATGCATGTATTTACCTGGCAAATACTCCAACTTAATGTCGTAATTTAACAATTTCAATCTAATTCTCTGCAGCTTCGCCGACCCTATCTTGTGTATTTCTTTTTTCATTCTTTTTTCATTATAGACTCTAATGGTTTATGATCACTTTTAATAATAACAGATCTCCCATAGATCAAATAATGAAATTTTTTACATGCAAATGACACTGCCAAAAACTCCTTTTCTATTTGAGCATACCTTCGTTCCACCTCCGACAAACTCCTCGATGCATATGCGAGTGGACATCCCTCTTGCATTATACATGAACCTAACCCATTTTCAGAAGCATCTGTTTGTATCACTATTTGCTTCTCAGGGTCGAATGGCTTTAACGTTACTAATGAACTCAAACTTTCTTTGATTTTACAAACTGCTTCAGTGTGAACTTCCGACCATCCAAATTTTACACCCTTTTTCAACAAGTTTCTCAATGGCTCTGTGAGTTCCGATAATTTGGGAATAAAATTCCTCACAAAATTTACCAATCCCAAAAACTTCTGAACCTCTTTTTGATTCTTAGGGTTCTTCAATTTGACGATTGAATCTATCCTCTCATTCGTAACCTTTATTCCTTCCACTGACACTTCATGACCCAAATATGCTACTCTCCTCTTACGAAATTGAAATTTTTTTACATTAAACTTAACATTGTCTTGTCGCGCCCTCTCCAGGACCAATTTTAACACTCTGTCATGCTCTTCTGTGGTCTTCGCCGCGATTAACAAATCATCAATATAGATAATCACACTCTCGATATCTCCAAAATTTTCTTCATTAAATTTTTGAAAAACTTCCGGACCCGACTTAATTCCAAATGGCATTCTATTAAATTGGAAAGCACCAAAAGGAGTATTGAATGCGCATAATTTTCTAGATTCTTCATCTAAATCTATGTGATAAAATCCGTCTTTAATATCCAACACTGTGAAGTAGGATGCCCCCTCCAGTTTATGCATGATATCTTCTATGTTCGGTATTAAGTACTGCTGTTTTTTAATAAACTGATTTAAACTATCTGGGTCCAAGCACAAACGTAAAGTTCCATCTTTTTTCTCTATTATCACCAAATTATGTGTCCAATCTCGAGCTTCATTCTCCACTCTTGACACTATTCCTATCTGATTTAGTTTACCTAAGACCTCTTTAAGCCTACCATAAACGGCCGACGGAATTCTACGCGGTTTCCTTACCGTTGGGATCGCATTATCTGTCAACTCAATACTAAACTTTTTAGGGAACTTTCCTAGGCCCTCAAATACATCCATATAAGTTTTTATTATCTCACTTTTTTCCTTTTCATCTGTTAACCCTGACTCACCGTGACCTATAGCCGTTACCGCTTGACTCTGTCCTAAACTATTTACCTCTTTTTTCGGACGAATTATAATCTTTAAACTTTCAGAAGCATCTAGTCCCAGTACTGGCACACAATTGTCTTCCACCACGAAAAATTCCTCTAATTTTATCACGTTCTGGAACTGACACTTCAGTTTACATATGCCCAAATGGTTAATTTTTTGTCCCCCGTACCCCTCCAACACGTCATCCGATTTGCAAATGGTAGCATTCAACTTAATTTTTTTCAACAAATAATATGGCAAACAATTGACTTGTGATCCCGAATCTATCATCACTTTAACCCATTTAACTCATCAAAACATTTTCAAACCAAAATTTTTTCTTTTTACGTACCGTTTTAGCCACGTTTACTTTCCTAATTGTATTTATTAAGAAATTATCAATTTCTTTAGTTTTATTAGCCACTTTTATTGATTGAATTAAGAATTGATCATATTCTAAATGCTCTTCATCCACTACAATTATGGTCTTGACAGGTCGAATTTTACAAATTGATGCAAAATGATTAAATTTCTCACAATTGTAACATTGTTTGCCTACAGCTGAACAATTATTTCGATCATGCTGCCTATTACAACGACTACAAACTCCGTTGAAATGACTAGAACTGTTTTTATCTTGTCTACTCTCAAAGTTTCTATTAAGTGACCTTGTTGACCGTTCACCGTTAATAAATTTTTCACTATTTTCAAAATTATTAGTTTTCCGACTAATATTAGAATAAGGGGGAGATGTTCTATTTAGTTCTTTATTATTATTACTGAAATTTTTCATACCTGTAGACTTCATATAATTTTGTTTAATGTTGTTAACCTCTGATGTTTCGCTTGCTCTACCTGTTGTATCACCTTGAATTTTCTTTGCTTGTTGCTGTGTGACCTCTGCTGTCCGTGTCATTTCGACCGCCTTTTTGAAGTCCAAATCATCTGTTTGAAGCATTTTTAACTGCAATTTCTTGTCCACCGTTCCCAATACAATCCTGTCCCGCATTAACGATTCTTTTTGTTCGCCGAAATTACATGTCCCCGCCAATTTTCTAACATCCGTTACAAATGTATCTACTTTTTCGTTTTCGCCTTGACTTCTCGTGAAAAAATTGAACCTTTCGAATACTTCCTTTTTCTTCGGTTTGCAATGATCTTCAAACGCCTTTAATACTGCCGCATATTTCTTTTTATCTGCCTCCGACAATGTAAATGTATTGAACAATTCAACTACTTCAACCCCAACTGTGTTTAAAAATGCCGCTATTCTAACGTTTTCTGTTTTCTCTGAAATTCCTGTGACCAGTTCGAATATCTCATACTGTTGCTTAAACTTCCTCCAGTTTTCGCTGAGATTCCCATCTAAATTCAAATCCTCAACTTTTTTGAAAGCGTCCATGCTGATGCCTACTTTCTTTCTAGATGCTTCTTCTAACTTTTTTCGTGTTGTTGATCTCAAATAATAATTTTTTGCGATTGTTTTGCTCGATATTTTGCTATATTTATACACTATTGTCGCTGCTGAATCCTTTTTTGATTTATTTTTACATACTTTCTTTTCACTTAAACCCATTTACAAATTGTTCTTTTGTGCCGACTGCGCCATGTAGCATTATTACGATGCAAACTACTAGATGACTGAGCAACGACTGATTTAATACATCAAGAATAATATATGTACTTGTGAGCTCTGGTACAATCACCAGTTCACTTACAATTGTTAGCCCTGCCTATTACAATATTGACCCTACCTATGCTACAGACACAACGTGGAAAAGTATCAGTAAAACAAATCCCATTTTGTGGAAGGCACTATGTCGTGTGGTGTTTAGCTAATTTTCATCTAACAAGAAATAAATTGTTTCCCACACGTCCGTCGTAGATGTCTTGCGGCCCTATTGGGACGCAAAAATTTATATTATCCAAGTTAAGAAACTGTGCATGCACTTTCTGTATCAGAAAAATATTTCTATGTTTGGCTGGTGCATGCACGACAAGGCTCAGTTGTCTATCAGGTCTAACGAGTGTGTAATCTGAATGGGAACGTCTATCTAGCTAAAAATGGAATACATGACTATGTGGAATGATAGAAGAGTAAGGGGGGAGGAACAAGGTCAAAATGATCTGTGTTCTAGGGCAAGTTCTAGCTTCCGGAACTGTTCATCCCAAAAGTCACTTTGTTCGGGAGCCACCAGAAGGCAGCCTCTTACCCAATTATCACTAACCCGTTTCAAAGCTTGTGACGACAGACTTTCAGAAAAAAATTATCTCATGGGTACGAGGCTGCAAACCTGAGTTCTAGTTTCCGGAACTGTTCATCCTGAAAATCACTTTGTTCGGGAGCCACCAGAAGGCAGCCTCGTACCCAGTTCTCACTACAGATAATTTTTTTCTGAAAGTCTGTCGACACAAGCTTTAAAACGGGTGTATGAGAACTGGGTACGAGGCTGCCTTCTGGTGCCTTCCGAACAAAAAATTACTTCATACGTCTTCATACTTCTTATACTCGCACATCAAGTTTACATGCATGATCACTTTAGCTCAGAAAAATATTCGTGGCCTAATGAACCAGAGAACCCGGGTTCGATTCCAGCGAAAACATTTTTTTTAAGTAAGGAAAGCTTCTCACGAAGAAAAAAAGTGCTGAATTTGAACTTGGGCCTCAAGCACCACAAGCCATATACAATTCGTCGAAGCTAACCCGTCCCTGAGAATGTGGGAATCAGAGAGAGAGATTGTTAGATAGATTATTACTCCCACAAACAATTCTGGAGCCCGTTCACTTTTCATGCGCCAGCTCTCTCATGCGCTAACTTCTCTCAAATCGTTTATTCACTGAGCGAAGCGAAGTAAATAATTTTGTGTTGTTCGCATTGTGTATGAGTGTATGTAAAATTCCATAACCATAAAAACGACACTTAGTAAACATATTCGATTAGATATTTTAGTATGTATGTGGCAATTATGTTGAAAATATCAAATTAAAAATTGACAACAAAGGTCAGAAGCTTCAGATTTAATTTAAAATTTAAAAATATTGAAAATATCACAGGTAGAATGTTCATTGACGACTTTTATGCAATTGTGTCTTGTTTCGTATTTGTTATAGCAAACATAAGGAGTTAAGACGAAATTCTTAACTGGTTATATAATATATGACACTATAACTTAGCAACTCTCACTTAAACGTTTGTATATTAAAATGCAGCGTTCAAGCGCCACCTAGTAAGCTCAAATGTAACGTGCTGAGTACAACGAAACTGCAACATATTAAAATTAATAAACATATGCAAGGGACCCGTACGTATCAGAATAGTTGTGGCAAACAGAGTTCTTCTTTTTCTTGTTCAGCCCTTTAAATCCACTGTCTCTCCTTTCTCCTTCCACTTCGAACGGTCCATTGCCACTTGTTCCCAGTTAGTGCCTGCTGATCTCTTCATACTATTGGTTCATCTCTCTGGTGGTCTGCCCATAGGTGGTGTTGTATGTGGTCTCCTGTTCATGGTGATTTTGGTCCAACGCTTCTCTGTCATTCTCGCAATATGTCTTGCCCAGTTCCACTTAAGAGACGCTATCCTTTCCATTACATCAACGACTCTTGTTTTTTTGCGAATCCATTGATTCGTCATTTTGTCCCTGAGCGAAATTCCAAGCATAATTCATTCCATGGCTCTTTGTGCAACCCTTAATTTGTTTTCTGATGCTTTGGTAAGGGTCATGGTTTCCGCTCCAAAAGTCAGTACTGGAAGAATACACGAATCGAATACTTTCCTTTTCAGGCTGTTACTCAGTTTGCTTTTGAAGATTAGTTTGGGTTTTCCGAATGCAGCCCAGCCTATTCCAATTCAACGTCGTACTTCTGTAATTTGACTGTCCAAACCCAGTTTCAGCTTGTGGCCCAGGTACACATAACTGTCGACTCTTTCGATGATGGTGTCTCCAGTCTTTACATCTCTGTCGTCGTAGTGTTCGTCATGATTTTAGTCTTTGATAGACTCATTTTGAGACCTATTTTGCTTGACTCTTCATTCAACTGTTGTAACATGATTGGGCTTGGTCTAGATCAATTGCCATTAGAACGATATCGTCAGCAAAACGAAGGTGACTCAGACGCTAATCCCCATTTTACTGCAGTTTAATTTTTTAAAAACATTTTCTAGAGCTGAAGTGAATAGCTTCGGAGATATTGTGTCGCCGTGCCTCACACCTCGTCCGATTTTGAATTTAGCCGTGTTCTCACTAAACCTTATACGTGGCCTTGCAGTCTTTTTGGAGTATCTCGAGTTCACTCTGCATTCCTCTAGAGAGTCCAATATCGACCATGTCTCCACTGAGTCGAAAGCTTTTTCGTAGTCTATAAATATTAAAACTATTCCAATCTTGTACTCATTACACTTCTCGATCAAGGTTCTTATCACCTGCAAATGGTCGTTTGTGCTGAATCCGAATCGAAATCCAGCCTGTTCTACAGGTTGGTAGAAGTCCAACTTCTTTGTGTTCCTTTTTGCGATAATTTTCATAAACAATTTGTAGAGTGTTGGTAGGAGACTGATCCGTCGATAATTCTCCAGCTTTGTAATGTCGCCCTAAGCAAAGGCAACGCGCCCAAATTTGTTTTTGAATATAATTCGGTACTCGGTTATCTCTCAAATAGTGATAGAATTAACAAAATCGGTTAGTATTTACCCGATTACTGTAAACAAACACGTTGAGCCCTAATAAAAACTCAGTTTTAGGGTCCTGGCTGAGTCCAAGGGCTTCTAATAAAAAAAAGTTCTGACACATTCCTAGACATTTGAATTAAGTAAATTTTTGAAAGTCGGAAGAGATTTACTCGAGCTATGCAGAAAATACGTAGGGCCCGAGCAGAGACTCGTTTTTAGTGCCCTAGCCAAGTCCAAGGGCTGCAAATCAAAAAAGCTTCTTCCATAAATTGTTGGCCATGCACAGAAAAGGTTTATGAAAATCGGAAAAGATTTACTCGAGTTATGTACAAAAGACCAAAAACCACTTTAATGGCCCTAGATCGGCGGCCCTTGGGCCGACAGTGCCCATATTCAATCACATAAAAGATTTTTCGATTACCTTTCAGGGAAAAAAGTTTTTGAAAATTGGTTGAGTTTTACTCGAATTATCGTGTTGACGGACCTTGCTGATTCGTGATCTAAGTACCATTATCGATGCTGCCTCCCTTCTGTCGGGTCGAAATTCGACAGGTTACAAACGTCGTGGTAAACGCAATAGACCTTCGTTCTTCGTACGGGTCTAAATAAAATTCTTAGGTCGTTAAGTTTTGGGTTAAGAACTTATTAAATACTGCTATCAATGACAATAGCTAGTTATAGATCGCATCGGTTTTGCATCGGGCAATAGTCATAGACAAATTCTGTCGCCATCTCTTGATTTTCTATAGCTGATTACGCTTTCGATATAAAGAGTGTCACCGACTAACAGTAGCGCCATGCATGTGAGAGACAGAGCTAGAAAAGCTCTGACAGTCTTCAGGATATGTAGAACTCCTTTGGGGGGGGGCCTTCCATCCAAGGCTATACTGTGGATTTATGAAGCAGTAGTGAGACCTATGATCACCCACAGCTGTGTCGTTTGGTGTCCTAGGCTCGAAGCAGAGACCGCGAGAAAGGAGTTGAGCGAAATTCAAAGACTGGTATGTATCTGCATGACCGGAGCTATGAAAACAACAGCAACGACAGCCATGGAAGCGCTGCTGTATATTGCACCCATCCAAACGATCATCAAGGCTAGAGCATTCACAACTCTTTACCGGATAGACTAAAATGGCTGAGAGGTTGGCCGGATAGTCTGTCCACGGATGGACTCATTTGTTTCACAGATGGATCAAAAAACTCTAATGAAGTGGGGGCCCGGAACCCTGCAACCTATGACAGAAGAGAGCTTCCACTTAGGAAATTTCGCCAGTATACTTCAGGCAGAAACGTTCGCAGCGATGGAAGGATTGTAAAGTGCATTGAGACTGGAAACGGTGGGCGAAAGAGCCACAATCCTTTCCGATAGCGAAGAAATGATCAGAGCGATAATGTCGCCTGTCACCACATGTAAATCAATGAGGGAGCACACTGAACCAGCTGGGCCTGAGAAATCGGGTGACGGTTGCTTGGGTGCCGGGGCACTCTGGAATAGATGGAAGTGAGAGAGCGAATGAATTGGCAAACCTGGGTGCTGCATCTGCTCGATGTGGACCCGAACCGTTCATTCCTATACCACAGAATGTGACAAGGTTGTAAAGGAATAAAGAGGGAATAAAGCGTTGGCGTGAATATGGTGGGGCAAGGCACACAAATCAGTTCCTACCAATGCCCGACTGAAAGTGGACAAATGCACTGCTGAACATGGACCGAAGTCGCATAAGAAGAGTAGTGGGAGCGATTACCGGGCACTGTGGGCTAAGCAGTCGTTTGTCAAAGATGGGAATCGTCAGTGATCCCGAATGTACCTGTGGTCTCGGTAACGAAACCGGATATCACGTAATTTGCGAGTGTCCAAAGTTTCCCCAACTGAGATTCGGGACTCTGGGTGGTCATGTGATCAGGCCTCTGGATGTACTAAAGCTGGGACCAATTGTCCTCGAAAAGTTCCTCGCTGGGACTGGTAGGTTCGAGGGATTTACGTGATGAACGGGAAAGGAACAAAGGATCAGCAGTGGGTCGCCCCAACCTGATAAATCTAAAAAAAACTTTACGCCATCAATTATTTTCTAACAATGAGGTTCAACAAGTAACAACTGATTCCATCGTCTATTAGCAAATAAATTCCAGTATTGTTAACTCTTACTTACCATAATCATTGCGCAATTGTGAAAATTCGTCTAATGGCCCACTTTGCCCATGGGGTAATCCGGTACTGAAATTGACGCAGTACTGACCAATGAAACT
Organism: Pseudolycoriella hygida; assembly: GCA_029228625.1. Classification (NCBI taxonomy): domain Eukaryota; kingdom Metazoa; phylum Arthropoda; class Insecta; order Diptera; family Sciaridae; genus Pseudolycoriella; species Pseudolycoriella hygida. Next base: position 140,193,790 of record CM055404.1, read on the forward strand.
TAGAGTTGTAACACTATGAAAACATATTTTGTTGATACCGCACACGGATGTATTGACAGTTGAAAGAAGTTTCATTAATTTCTTAAATTAGTCACAATATTAGATATTGTGATGCGTAGAAAAGGTACTGACATTTACTTTAGAGCTTTCTGCTTTAATAGACCATTAGCCCAATAAGAAATATTTTACACAAAGGAAATTCGTATTAGAGCTTAAAAGCTTAACACAAACCATTTAGCATATCCATTTCCCTCAATATATGTTACAAACACATAGGCACATTTTAGTTCGTGCTAAACTTTCCGTTAGAAAATTTGTGATGTGTTTACATTGGGATTCAAGAGGGTCAAGATATTTCATTAAATAATACATACGAGGTCGTTAAGGTTTCATTTTAACAATACCAAATGTGGATTGTTTATTATACAAATAGCGTATTAGATGTGAGAAATATTTGAGATGGCCTGGTAAAGTATTTACTCCCAATGTATAAGCAAACACATTTGCGGTTATATTGAGTATACGTTGGCGATGAGGAGCGTTTCTTTCCTAAGTCAACATAATCACTTTTTTTTCTTTTCGCATTGATACCCAATTGATAAGAGTGTCCTTTACGTGAAATCGATAAGCGGATTGTAGTAGATGCGTGCAGGGATACCATATCAGTGGCCAAGCACATTTTCAATTTATTTCGAAAACAGGGCACATAACATAAAAGAAGACCCGTACGTTCCCTCTAGTTCGTCGTTGCTGTATCAGTCAACATACGAAAAATTAATTAACGTCTCAACCTCAACGGGATATTTCAGGGGTAACGTACTGGCTTTCCACCAAGAATATTCGGGTTCAATCTTGGTGATGACAAATTCTGCATAGGATTTTTCTTCAATGTTTAGCATGAAAGTAACGTTACTGAGCAAACCCAAGCTCCATAAAATGGATAGTTGTGATAGTAATATCGTAACGAATAATAACGTCACCCATATTCGAAGCGGGATGATCGTACAAAATCCAGAAGCACAAAATTCCGAATTACAAAATCAAGAAGAAAAAATTGGGAAGCATGAAAATCTGGAAGCCAAAATCAGGAAGCCTTAAAATCCTGAGCCCTCAAGTACGGAAGCTTCAAAATCCGGAATGAAAGTAAAATTCCTAATTTTTTCCTGATTTAAAAAAATAAAACAAAAAATTAAACTGATAGAGAAGAATACGTCGCAGGCCTTTACATTAAAAGCACAACAAAAAAGCGAGGTTAACGGGGGAATATCCACCTTGGGGAATCAAAGGGGCAGAGCCCCATGCACATATGGCAGCCTTCAGGGCGTAACTGAGCTCACCGCAGGCGCGGGTGTGAGTTGGCAGATCCCCTCAAAACTTATTATAAAAATTGTTCTCTAAGAAACCATAAAATCCGGGAGCCTCAAAATCTGGAATTTATGATCAAAATTTTATCCTGATTATGAGGATTCAGGATTTCGAGTCTACAAGATTTTTAGGCTTTCTGATTTTTAGACCCCTACGAAGAACGAAGTTTGTAATCAGTCGAATTTCGGGAGAAGGGGGGAGCATCGATCATGAGCCTTAGATGACGAATCAACAATAAAAAAAAAACATAACCAAAGACCCGTACGTATCAGAATAGATGTGACAAACAGAATAGATGTGGCAAAGTGACTCGAACGTACCTAAATATACAAATAAGCAAACAATCCAACGTTTTCTGTTCTTTTATAACTGTAAGAATTTCAAAGATTCATAGTAATTACCCAAGGTAATGTCAAAGGCCCTACCGAAGTACGTCTCAGACCATTCAAATCTAGAAAAGCTTATATCCAAGGACTAAGTCGTTTTTCCCTAAAACCCAAAAACGCGTGTTACCTAAAATTTTATTGTCTACAACTTTGT
>CM055404.1:140218208-140242673 GCA_029228625.1 Pseudolycoriella hygida
GTTAGCTGCAGATAGGCCCGGTTGGAGAAGCATGTTGGAGAAGGCCAAGACCCTTAATGGGTTGTAGTGCCGGTAAAGTAAGTAAGTAAGGATTGAACCCGGATATAGCAGAATAGGCGTCACTAAAATACAGAAAGATTTTTCCTTGGGGTGGCTTAATAAAACAAAATTTCGAGTCGAATTTTTTTCCGCTTATATTTATTTAAAATTGTACCAAATTTTACTTTTAACGACCGGTTTCGTTCGCTATGCGAACATCATCAGGTTTCGAAATTTTGTTTTATTAAGAAAAATTAATTGTACCGTGTTCCGTGTAGTACGCTTTGATATTATATATGTTAAAATGCGTAAATGTAGAGCCTTGGGGTGAGTTTTCGTTTCATCCAAAGAATATACAATTTCGCGCTATTGAGCGGGAGAAATGTGTTTCCATACCCACGACATAGCCAAATTTGTGTACGAAACTGGCCCGGACTACAAGTTGTTCCCAACTTGCAGTCTTTGAAACAATCTATTGAATGATTTCGATGCTTTCATTAAATTGTAATCTAAAATTTTAAATGATTTTCCGTTTAGTGTTATTCGATGCTGCAGCTAGTTTTCGTCACGATTCTTTATTGCCGCTGATATTTGCAAAAAGCTTAATTTGCAATATAAATGCAAAGTGAGCAAACTTAAATAAAATTGAAGAAATCTCTCAATTTCCATACCACGTCTACTTTTTTTTCTTCCTTTCCTTCTATATTATCCTTTACTATTACCTCCATTTCGTACAGTAATTATGTTAGGGTGCAGGTGAGCATTCTAAAAAGTGACGATAAAGACTCTTATTTATATTCCTACTCCGCTACGTGTTTCCTTTCGCTTTACAAGCGAACAATTACGCTTAAAGCTTATATATTGTTGCAATAAATCTGAGGAGTTAATTTCAAACACATTTTTAATTTTATCGTTCAATAGTTACAGACGATCCGTGGATACATTAAATCATTCAGTTTCTTTAAAAGCCCTTTACTTTTTATGCGACGTTCGACAGGTTTATGTTCCTTTAATTCACATTTAACGCGGATTTTCAGAAAACGTACGATTTATTTGCATGCGTGCCAGAATACTAATGGCTACATTTTTGTACGTCGGTGAAACGATTGTGTTACACGTTTTTCGAAGAGTTTTCATCGTTAACCTTCAGTCACATACATGAGACCTGCCTCAGCTTCGATTTTACATCCCGAATAATGAATCCCAATCAGACTCTCTGATACCATTGCTTGAAGTAGCAAGTCAGTTCAAGAACGTTTTTTCCGCAAAACTGAAAAAAAATGTTGGAATTGAATTTGGGAATTTTCGGTTTTGGGGCTGCTGGGATAATGCCACCTAAGTGGTTTTAGGTTTTTCCTACTCCAGTAAATCTTATCCGGTTTTCATTTTTGTTGTCCATGAAAGCCCATCAATTTATAGAAGAAAGTTTTTTGATTTTGGACCTTTTTTGCACTTAGCTATTTACGCGAAACCGTACATTACCTTTTTATAAATCATCATCATTAAACTTTATAGACTATATTCCCAGATAACAATTGCCCACACGAAATGTAAATAAAGTGCCATCGGAATATGTGCTGATCCCATTTAATGTGCTCCAGTTCCAGGACATTTAATGTATATTAAAAAGCGCCCTTACCGTTACATCTTTTCTTTGGAACGAGAAGTGCATTTAATGTATATAAAATGTACATTAAATGTGAACCCATTTAATGAGCATTAAATGTACACTGAAGTGTGGTACATGTATGTGCATCTAATGTACATTTAAAACACTTTGAATACACATTTAATGTACGTTCGATGTACATTTTAGTGTAAATTACTAGCACATTTAATGTACATATAATTTTATACAAGAAAAGAAAGGAAAATTTAATTTTGTTTTCCGACTTTTCCATTTCGGTTTTTCTTATTCTGATGATCGCTACGTCCTCCATCTACATTTTTTTATGCCAAGCTCTCATTTTTTTTATCAGAAAAAAAATTCTGCCATTTGCGGGGCTTGAACCCAAGACGTTCGGGATTATGAGTCGACTACTTTACCAATTGTGCCACCGGATACTTATGTTAAATTTGCATAAAGTGTTAAATTATAGAAAGTACATCACAAGCACATTTTTGGTACATTAAATGAACGGTGTTCTGCAGTAACTGAGTGTTTTCATTGTGGTAACAATAGAATGATAAAGATGGTGCAGAACACCGTTCAAATGTGATAAGAATAGTGTACACCATATCACGCACATAAAATGTGCGAAAAATGTACTTGTGATCTAGTGCAATAATTGTATTTATATCATTCGGACATATAATGAGCCATTTATATACCTGAAAGTAGGGGTATAATAACCATATTATAGTCGAGTTTCATACAAACTGGGAGGTATATAATAAGCATATTATGGTCGACCTGACTATAATTTTCATTATAATCCGACTATAATTTTCGATTCGACTATAATTTTCTCAACTATAAAATCTCAAAGGAAATCAAAAAAAATGGCGAATTATATGCACAAATGATATAAACTTTCGTATTAACCAAGGGATAAATAGCTTGATTATAGTTTCGGTACGTGAATATTCCTCGGGGCATCCCTTGGTTAATAATATACTATTACATCGAAAAATGTACTACATTACAAGCACATTTTTAGTACATTAAATGTGATAGGAATAGTGTACACCCTATCAAGCACATAAAGTGTGCGAAAAATGTACTTGTGATCTAGTGCAATAATTTCGAGCTTTAATGGCACAAAAAATGTGCTTTTTATTTACATCGGAATATGTTCCACTTTACAGGCACATTTTTTGTACATTTTATGTACATATTCTCAACAACATTGTATTTTCCGCATTTAATGTACATTCACTGAGCAACCACATTAAAAAGTGTGATCTGTGTTAACTGGGATTAGCATCTTTCGGTGTGAGATCTTTATGCCGCAACTTCAGAATGGTGAACTACCGTCCTCCATGCCCTTCTATCACATGCCCAGAGAAAGTCACCTAACTTCTAAATCTGATTTAATTGAATCTATAAACCTTCTCATTGGTCTACACCTTGGCTTAACACCTGGGACCTGTGCATCCAAGATCCTTTTACTACCTGTTACTGTTACTACCCATCCTTTGAACGTGCCTGAACCAGGACAGACGAAATGAGAAAATTTAACCTAATGTCGTCGGTCCTAAGATGATTGTCCCACTGCTCCCTCCGATTAAATTTCGTTATATTCCTAAGAACCCTCATATCAGAAACGAGATATCCGCAGTCAGCGCAACTCTCACTACAGAATTGTCGGCGTGAAAATTGACTTACTTACTTACTTAACCGGCACTACAACCTATTAAGGGTCTTGACCTTCTGCAACATGCTTCTCCAACCGGACCTATCCGCAGCTAACGTCTGGATACTCTTACAGTTTTTAAGTCGGCAAGAGCTGCACCATACCATCTGGATTTTGGACGCCCTGCACCTCTCTTGCCCTCCGGTCTGGTTTTAAGGATTTGTTTTCGGAATACGATGATCTTGCATTCGTTGTACATGACCGAGCCAACGTAGACGGTTTATTTTAGTGTTCTGCCTTTGATCGAATACTGGTCCAGATATTGTCCGCAGTACTGGCAGTACTTTTCTTTCGAACGTGTGCAGCGATTGTTCGTCTTTCTGTGTCAAGCACCACGACTCCGAACCATACGTAACCACCAGTCTGATCATAGATTTGTATATTGCGCATTTTGAATTTGGACTTACTGACTTGGACTTTAAGATTTTCAGAAGGCCGTAATAACTTCGGTTGGCAAGAACTACTCGTCTCTTAATTTCGTCCGCGATCTCGTTATTAGTGTTCAGCTCCGATCCAAGGTATATGAATTTGTTGACCATTTTGAATGTGTGCGTGTCGATCGTTACGGTTTCCTCCTGGTGTTGATTCGAAGACGGGATGATCATTTATTTCGTTTTTTCGTCATTAACTTTCAACCCAAGGTCGGCCCCTTTCCTCTCGAAGGCCATAAACTTGTCTTAACCTGTCATAGGCTGGCTTGAAGTCAACGAACAAATGGTGTGTTTCAATGTTGTACTCCTTGCACTTCTCCAAGATCTGTCTGATATTAAACAGCTGGTCCGATGTTGAACGACCTACACAAAAACCACCTTGGTATTCACCTACAGAGTTTTCCATGTATGGATGAGGGCGCTGGTAAAGAATATTTGCAAATATCTTGTAAGCAATATTCAGTAGAGCGATTCCTCGAAAATTGCCACACTCCATTTTGTCACCTTTTTTGTATATGGGACAAAGTATGCTGGCGAAAATTGACTTGTGAAGAGCTATCTTTGTTTCGCTACTTAATTCCTTTTGGTTGAACACGTGCGACCTCAACTGACTGGCAACCGTGTTTTCTATTTTCCTCCTTTCCTCAAATTCCCTAGCTAACTTGCCATCCCACTGCACGGTGGGACAGAATGCCGAAAGTTCTGCCAAAACTCTTTTTCGAAAACCATGCCAAAAACTGAAAAATTTTGTTCGGGAGAGTGGTATATCAGATCTTTGTGATAAATGTGTGCACTTCAAACCGGAAGTGGAACCTATCTTTTGATAGGAGCAACAAGTAAATATGGTTTCGCCGAAGAATTACGTAGAATTTCAAGGAGAAATACCAAAAATTCAATGGTTTCGCGTTATTTCAGCGTGTAAACAAACACCGTACTTTCGTAGCACGGCGCACGTAAAATAATTTTCCCAGAAATTTCGAACGAAAATAATTTTTTAACATCGCCTTTCACTCAATAAATATCTTGTTGACTTCTTATTCCGCTTCCCACACCACCATATCAAAATCCTTTACTTTTCCGTAAGGCTTTAACAATTTTGAAAATGTCTTTCATTTCCGGTATTCGCAAATATTATTATGAAAATGTTATTTCTTATTAAAATATCGTTGCATTATGCATTACTCGGAAAATTGTGTATGTTTTCTCAGAATACATTAAAATAAAATGAAATGTTAGTTATAGTAATCTCATTTTTTATGTTCTGTTTTTACGTTACGAACAAAAATGGGATTTGTTTGGTTTTAATAAAATCAAATCGACATAAATATTGCATTAAAACTCTTCTGGTTTCAGTATTTTACGTCGAATTACAAGACAAGTCTCTTTTTGAGGTTTTATGCGATGCTTTACAAAAACAGTATTATGGTCATTTATGCTACAAGTTTCATACGAGGAGCTCTAAATGTGAGGTTGAGTTGTTCAGCACTAAGGCCAATAAATTTAGACTGACTTTCGTATCTTATTGTCTAAAATGTCCCTACTATTGCCCGTTAACTAGACCAGTTTATGAGTAAAAAACCAGTTGAATTAACTGGTCATTTGTTGACAATGTCAAAATTCCCATACAATAGTTTGACAGTGGACCACTGCGAACACACACCAAAAAAATATGAGGACTTAGGTAGCCGGCAGTATACTTTGATTGCCAACATCATAGTTCTTCGTTCAAGAATATTTTGGTTTATTGTCGCACATACTGTTTAACAGAATATTTATACTGTGTACAAGCTTTTTATCATATTAGTTAGAATATACCGTTCGGTGAGAGGTAATCATGCTCGGAGCGGTAGCGGAGAGCGTGACGCAGTCCCCAAACCTTATAAAAAAACGTCCACAAATTCAAAACTCCATACAAAAACCTTTGGGAAAAGACACGATGTATAGGAGAACTTTGGAGTTTTTCTCCCCTGCTCCCCTGCTTCCCTCCCTCTCCAAATTATTTAAAAAAAAAACTACTTCCTATCCTGATTCCAACGCATTTTGGCTCATCAAAATCGGTTGAAAACGAGCCGAGATATCGCCAATCAAAGATGACCAATTTCCATATAAAAATGGCAAAAATATGTTTGAAAATAATCAAAATTTTATTCCTGTGATGTGTGTCCACGATGTATCTATCTATGTCTCTATGTATCGATGTATTTTTTTTACTCGAAAACCACCCAGGCAATTTTCTTAAAATTTTCAGGGAAGTTCAGTTTCGGTCCAAAATGGAAAATTCAGCCGGCAAAAAAATCTTGGAACTGAGTTATTGGCCTTCAAAGTTTTCATACAACCCCATATATGAAAATCAACCAACGCGAGAACTTCTTCGGCTATATCTCGGCCGGTAGTAGTCAGATCACGGTAAATGGTGTATCAATAGAAAGGTATCCATCTCACGAAGCCAACGGAACCGGTCTTGTTGAAATCTTTTGGGGAGTTCGTTGCCAGGAGTCGGTCAAAGTGGTCCGAAATGAGCTACGCTGCCATAGAGCTACTATGAGAAAATTTTTTTTTGAAGTGACCGAAAATTATGTGTAATGATGTGGGAAGTGTGTGGAATGAAGTGGGAAGTGTGTGGAATGAAGCGGAAGATGTGTATAATGAAGTTGGAAGTGTGTCTGATTATGCGGGAAGTGTGTGGGATGATGTGGGAAGTGTGTGGAATGATGTGGGAAGTGTGTGGAATGATGTGGCAAGTGTGTGGGATGATGTGGCAAGTGTGTGGAATGATGTGGGAAGTGTGTGGAATGATGTGGGAAGTGGATGGGATGATGTGGGAACTGTGTGGGATGATGTGTGAAGTGTGTGAGATGATGTGGGAAGTGTGTGAAATGATGTGGGAAGTGTGTGGGATGAAATTTTTTTTCGAAGAAAATTTTTTTTCTGAGAAGAATTTTTTCGGAGAAATTTTTTTTCTAAGAAAATTTTCTTTTCTGATAAAATTTTTTTCGGAGAAAATTTTTCACATGAATTTTAGTTATAACAACTGAAAACTTTCAAAACGACTGATATCACAACAAAAACCTCTCACAAGGTAGAGTGTGACGCAGTCCGTAAGTCTGCTTCCAAAATTAATGATATCGCTTGAGGTGACGCTTACGTTGAAAATACGCAAAAAATGACGATGCAAAAAAAACTTTTTAAAGAAAATTCAATTGTTTGAAATTGCGTCATAAATGCCAGAGCCATCAACGTAATAATTTTTCCACTTTTCCAGTTTTCACATGCAAAATTTTCTCAAAAACTAAGTTAATAAAGGTACTTGGGTACCTTTTAAAAAAATAATTTTGAATTCACAAAAAAAATTCTTCTCAAAAGTCAGGCATCAATAAGGTTAGATTTTTGCTATGTGAAAACTGAAAGTACAGAAAAATTATTTCGTCGTTGGCTCCAAGGGGCCGAAGGTGCAGCACCCATAGTAAAATATTACTTCTATGGGTGCAATTGTACCAAAACGAGAACTTTCTCAATTTTTACCTTGATTGCAAGTTTGTGTACATCTTTGCACAGAGGGTATGGTTAGCCCCTTGGTGCCGAAATATTCAACGTAAATACTATCTTCGATAGTCGTTAAATTGTGGTAATCTGCTTAGCAGAATAATCCAAATTAAAAAATAACAGAAACAAACTCAAAATTGTTCAAACGAAATGACATGCATCCAATCGTAGGATCTGGATTGTATAAAAGGCGAGTTAACATAGTCTGGGTATCATTCTGTGGCCATCGTTGCTGATATACACATGGTCTGAAGACAAGGTGTACTGATGAGTAGTAAACGACGAAATCAGCACTTTTAGTTTTTCGATTTTTGTTAAACAATTGGAAGTAGGATGAAGAATTAAATGAAATCACTGAACATTTTCCCACGTTCAGATCTAGACAGTTGTATTCGCACCACTCGTAGAGGGCATTCAGGTCATGTTGCAACGCGTTTGAATCTAAGATAGTTTGAAGAGCTTAAGGTCGTCAGCGTAAAGCAGACATATTGATGACTTGAAAATCTTAGTCACATCGTTGATAAAGAGAAGAAAAAGAAGAGGGCCCAAATGGCTGCCTTGCGGGACACCTGACCCTACCGAAAACAAACGCGATTTCAACCCTAGAACCTTCACGTATTGCTCTCTTCCGCGCAAATACGATTTCTAAATCGAGTTCGTGCCAATTTCCAATTTTTTTTCGCAGATATTTTTCTGAACAACAAAACCTTACCAAATGTATTTTAATTTATAAACACCGATGGGAATTGACCTAAAGTACTTCGTAAGCTGAATGCTGAACAATCAGATTAAAAGTCTTTGTCTCGTTTCACAATAAAGCAAATTTCAATGTGTGAATCTTACCTTTTGCATTTGTTTTAACGAAAATTATTGCGAAAAACATCGTCCACTTGCTGCGAATGGAAGTAATTTTTGATTTGATTGAATTATTTCGGCCCGAAATTCAATGAACAATTACATTGAATCGATATAAAATTTATTTCGCATGTTTTATAGCTCCGAACGTGAGAAGACCATTACGTGACCCAAAATAAAGTGCTGTAAGGGTCAGTGTATTATGTTCTTGAAAGCATTTAGATAAAAGCAAATGTTTCTAAGTGTTTTTCGGTTGAAACGATTTCCATATAAAAGTTTATGTCAGTGCCAGCGCTACAACAGCATGTAATGCGATACGGTTTTGTTGACCAAAGTATAATGATTTGTTTCACTAAACTAAATTGAAAATTGCCTCAAGCTACAGACAGTAAATTTTCTGTTTCTTTTATGTAAAGGTAAAGGTAATATGTTGAAATTGCTGAAAGGAGTTTCGTTGGTTAAATGGAAGAAGCACTTCACGTAATATTTCCAGTGGATTATTTTCAGAAAATTTTGTATAATTTAGTGAAGGATACGCACCACGTTTATGCTCGTTAGCAATAACATTATACGACACAGGTGCGCATTTGCAAACAGTTTTATGGTCGCTCAATCTTTGGTGACATTAGATTCTGTTCAATGCTCTGCGTGAATTAGCAAATTATTTGTTTTATCAACAGCTTATGAACCAACTAATAAATGAGATGCGAATTAAACAAGTTAATGAATGAGTGAATGATCAAGTGAATGGATACAATGAATAGCAATAGAGTAAGAAACTGAATGAAAAGCAAAGTTAGAATTTAAAGTAAGAGTTGAGCAGTGCCGCCTTTCCACAGGGACCAAGTGGACCATGGTCCAAGGCGCTGAAAAAAAAGGCGCTGAAAAGTTGGAGCAATATAATTTTTTGCTATTCTTAACCCATTCAAAAAATTGCAAGTTTATTAGCGAAAACAATTTTCGCCAGTTTATCAGCGAAAAAAAATTTCGCTCGCTCCGCTCGCGATTTAGGTCTTTACTAACAACAAAAGATTGTTCTTCAAACATCTTTTAGATCACGCGGAACTTTCTATTAGTATTTCTTGGCTCAAACTTAGTCGTAGAAAAATCCATTTGATATTATATCAACTTTAGTCCAGAGCGCTGCGCTGGAGAGATTTAAGACGGCTCTGGAGTCGAGACAACATGAACGTGTAGCTAGCACAAAAGTTTTCCCAAAATTGTTTGCTTCCCACTAACGTTTTCTTGGGCCGCTATCTTTATTAGGTATCGCTATAGGAATAATTTTATTTTTGGGATTTCTCTAGTCCAGCAGAATTTTGGGAAAACTTTTAATTTTGGGATTTCTATGAGTCCAGCGATCCAGGACCTTAAGAAAAATTTTAATTTTGGGATTTCTATAAGTCGAAAATAAAAAGTGTTGCCAAAATTCCGTTGGACTAGACAAATTCCAAAATTAAAATTGTTCCCAAACGAATGCCTAGTGCGTAGCATGGTCGTTTTAGCGCATAATGTTAGCGGTATCTAATGACGATTGCCCCCTATCCTTCTAAATTACTTTTTGAAAAAACTACTCATCAAAGTCGGTTGAAATTCGGTCAGAAATTCTAAGAAAGTGTCAGACATTCTTAGAAAGTTATCAGCAAGTGTTAGAAGGTTCTCAGCAAGTCTTTGAAAGTTGTCAGCAAGTCTTAAAAAGTTGTCAGCAAGCCTTAAAAAGTTGTCAGCAAGTCCTAAAAAAATGTCAGCAAGTTTCAGAAAGTTGTCAGAAAGTTTTAGGAAGTTGTCAGCAAGTGTCAAAAAGTCTCGAAAACTTGTCAGCAAGTGTCAGAAAGTTGTCAGTAAGTGTCAGTTAGTCACAAATTGTCAGACAGTTTCAGAAAGTTGTCAGCAAGCGTCAAAGTTCTCAAAAAGTTATTAACAAATGTCGGAAAGTTGTCATCAAGTGTCAGAAAGTTGTCAGCAAGCAAATCCTTAAAATATTTAGAACCGACCTAGAACACTTAGGATAGGCCTCTGGCCCATACATCTATGGACCAAAAAGTTTCCCTCTTTTTCCTTTACAACACTGCACAAAAAACCTCTTCATTTAAGAAATATTCACGAAAAACCAGCAAATATCGAGTAGGATCGCGTAGCATGAGTTTGGCCCACTGTAAGGACACTACAGCCTCAATCTCTCAACAGATTTTCACTAAGTTCATTTTCGTGATTTTCTAATATCCACATCTTTCATAAAAAACCTTGAAGAGCGATTTCCGTTCTAATTTCGCAGAGATATAAGTGAAATAGTTTCACCAACCTTCAAAAAACTACGTTTTCGACCACTTTTTCTACCGTAACATCGAAAGTTTTCGACCAATTGTGCCCAAATTCAATCCTGTAATCTCATTATCTTTCAGGAAAAAAAGTTTTTGAAAATCGGAGAAGATTTACCCGATTTATGTAGAAAAAACACGTTGGGCCCTAGTAGAGATTCAGTTTTAGGGCCCTCACTGAGTCCGAAAGCTCGAAATCGAAAAAAGTTTCTTCCATAAAATGTCCAGCATGCCAAGGCCCTTGAAACAAAGAAAAGGATTTATGAAGAAGTTCCTGAGATTAGGGGCATTCACATGTCTGTGCACAAGATCATAGGCGTTGATTAATGTGCCTCCTAGCGAGAATTTCGATGCCAGTCACAAAGCACGAGTTGTGGACCATTAATAAATGCTAATAAGTAGAGTCCAAAACGATTAGGAGACCTCTAGAAATACCCCCTTCGACTCTCAGCCCCCTTAAAGTTTTCAGTGCAGAGGTAACTTTGACGATTTACTTAGTGGCGTTCATTAACTTTGGGCTCAAACGAAAGAGAAATTCAACGTTTTTGGGGATATTAAAATTTTCCATTTTCTGGTCGGTTTCTTTTACATATTCGAAACCCAAACAACTTTTAAGTTAGAGTTTTTAGGACAAATATTTGTTCTAGGGGTTTGTTCTCCATTCAATTCTATGCAAATTTCCTGAACACGGAGATTTTTTATCTTGAACCGATTTTCCACCACGATGACATGAATTCCTAAGTGAAAAACGAGTTTTTAGTGCAACGTTACAACATAATGTAAAAGACTTTCAATAGTAAAACTGTTAGCAGTTGTCTGTAGTACAAAAAAAAATGTTCCCAGCTCAACATCCAGAGGATCCAGCTCTCAGAACATCGAGATTTAAAGGCTTTTCTTAAGACTTTTTAGGTTTCATCTTGGACTCAGACCATAACTGGGATATTCGTGATCTAGTTCCTAAATTGGGAGCTTTTCCTGAAGGTCCACCTTGTTCCCATCTATAGAGCGTAAGCAGCCTCCTCGTGGCGTATCCTGGGTAAGTCCATACTTAGCGGATGCTTACAAAATTGAAGCGCTCAAATTCGAAATTATTTCATTCATACTTCATATTTGCATAATTAGAGCGCTAAAATCCAATGTCTATTTCCAATCCAATTTCCATCATAACTTCACAATCACAGCGCTAAAATTTAATTTCGAATTCCATGGTTACTTAACATTTCCACAGTTAAAGCGCTAAAATCCGCTTTGAACCAATTGCAGGAATGTATTTGTGCTCTTCAACCCCCCAATAATGCACTAATACACTAATACCACTAATTCATAACTTCAAACGGCTCCCACTACTAAACCTGATGTGAGCGCCACCTATTAACAGCATATTTTTGTTGGGAGGGTTGACCCCTAACACCCACACTTACCCCCACCCTTTCCGCCACCAACCCCCTAAAGTAAAATTTTACCCTTAGAGACTGTGAAATCAATGTGGTAGGTGAAACTTAAGCTTTCATTCAGTGGCGCCGACTTTTGTTTTGGTCGTATGGGGCAAAGTCATATGTCGAACTATATTTGATACCTAAAGTCGTTATATATAATGATGTGTATGGCGAAAACTCTTCAATTAGAATAACACACCGTTAAGCATTGAGTACTACTTACGCGAATAATAATACGTAACACCAACAATATGATTATGCTCACACAAAAAACATGTCATGCAAGTTAGTCGCGAGCGAAATGAGAGGATGCTCCACTGTAAGCTATACATATTGAATATCGAATGGCCACAGATATCCCAAGATTGAAAGATTTCTCAAAATATGGAATTGCCATAGATATCTCAAGATGAAGATTTCTCAAAATATCTGGTGGCCATAGATATCCCAAGATTGAAAGATTTCCCAAAATATCGAGTGACTGTAGATGTCCTAAGATAAAAGATTTCTCAAAAGTTATCACAAGACTGGAAGTTTCTCAAAGATATCACAAGAAATTTTCTCAAGTGTTAGCGAAGCGTTAGCGGGACGATACCTTTAAGTTAGATACACCATCAATAAGTCAACACATTCATTTAAAGTTGACGCTTCGAGAGAAATCTTGGAAAAACTCTTGGGCTAACTTAGCCTTCATAGGAAATAAACGAATTTTTGACCTCTGTTTCGAAGTATGTTAGAAGTACGCTTTCACCTGTCATGACAGGTGACATGTCACCTCTCCTCCATAAACGTATACTACACGTTAATGAAACTTTTCTGTTAGTAAGGAAAATTTTCTGATCGATCGAAATAATTCCAAGAACACGTTCGGTGGATAGAAAAAAGAAAGTAGTTGTTGTTGAAAATTGTTGAGATCTAAAATCGTGCTTCCGAGCCGAAACACTGAACCTCAAATTTTTTGACATAGCAACCGAACACTTTTCTTGAACAATAACCGTAATCCCAACCCCGAACCGTTTCTTGATTTTTCTTTTTGAAAACCCGAACCACAATCGAACCGTTTTTGCAAAGGTTAGGAATTCAAACTCACCTAATGTTTGGATTATTAGAATTGTCGTAATTTTAACGGTTTTTTTAAGCAATCGCTTCAGTTGATTTATTTGTCTTTTCCAATATTCAATCATTTTTCATTTCTTGGGCAATTCCGGTTTTTCACTTCACTTTTTTCACCAAATCTCATTTTCGGCTGATTTTTTTTAAACATTTTTCGTTATTTGATATCTCCTATCTATCAGCTGATTCAATTCATTTCTTGTTTTTCGACCATTTGGTATTTATACCGAACTATTTTTTCTCGTTTTGAAAGTTATTTCACATTTTCCCAATTTCAGCTGATTACTCAATTCCTAGTCGTTTCATGACTTTAATTCACTTCTCATTTTCAAGTAACTTCCGATTTTCAACTGATTTCCCACCTTCTCAATTTCAATTCATTTCATGATATACTATCCGCTATTTCGCGACATATGTTGTTCCAGTAAAAGTCCAGTATTACTACCGATATTAAGTTATTATTTCTAGACTCTATATCATTGATTAGTTTTCAATCGGTTCAATGGAAGCTTGGCGATAAGATCTTAGATGGGCCGATTGTTTATTTATGATCATACGCTACGACATATTTTGCCAAATATATTCAGTAGGTAGAATTGATGTAATTAGTAGTTGAATTTAACAGTGTAATGAGGCGCCGCAGGCGAAATTTTTCAGAAACAGCCTAGGGTTCTTAAAGCTCATTATTGCCGGGTTTATGAAGTCGTTCAAGCTTTAAGTGAGTTTTTATACTATTCCGCTCGTATGGGGTGGCGCCCCATACGAATTTGCTCGTGTGGGGCATTCGCCCCAGTCGCCATACTGTACTCGGCGCGCCTGCTTTCATTCCAATAAACACCAAGGTCGCGGATCCGTTTGACGCGTTCCCAAGTTTCACAAATGTTTGCCAAGTTTCCAAAAATGTCTCACGTTTTACAAGGAGTTTTCGAAAAATATTCACTGACCAGTGTGACGTAATTCGTAAACGCTGTCTAACGTTCAATACTCACTCACAGTTTTCAATTATTTAGAGGTTGAACAAACATTAAAAGTCGACTACAGAAGGTTCCTTTATACTGTCAGTTGAACAAGATTGGTTGGATTAATGAAAAATATATTAACCGTACCATACGTTGCTGAATACTTGAACAACTTTTAGTTGCCATTAATTTTTAATCCTTAAGCGCAATTTTACTCTGCTAAAAATAATCGTAAAATGGACAAGATAATTTCACTTATTCCGAAGTTAAACAACAATATTCATTAGATTGTCATTGCAGAACGTGCTCTTCGTAAATATTTAATTTACAACCCGGCGTAATAAACCCATTTCATTAGTCACTGCATTAATGTCTTCCTTATCCTATTAGAGTACTAATATGTACTGTACATGTAATTTCACATGACGTTGTGAAAATGAGCTTCACGTCTCTCCCGTTTAACAATTTCGGTCGAATTGAACACATTGTCAATACTTTTTTCATCAATATGTAAACAACAGTAACTCGAAAGCTTGAAACGATATGACCACTAAGCTTCCTACCGATCGACGTTCTATGAATCTTAAGTGAACTCGTGTTGTCATTTTAGTGACAATGAAATCACAACAAAAATCCTTTTTAAAAGGGAAACATGACGCAAGTCCTCGTCTCTTCTTACAAAACAACTGATATCAATTTGGGTGACGCTTACAGCTTCGGAAGGCAAAGAATTCTTTTGAAATATTTTCATTTTCGATTAAAGAAATGCGTCACAAATGCCGGACCACCCAATTTTATAGTTTTTCTGTTCTTTCAGATTTGACACGAAAAAAATTAGGTTTTGCGTGATGTGTGGAGTACGAAATCTGAAAGCGCAGAAAAATTATTACGTTGGGAGGGTACGGTTTTGGAAGCATTTCTTTAATCGAAAATGAAAATATTTCAAAAGAATTTTTTGCGTTCCGAAGCTGTAAGCGTCACCCAAATTGATATCAGCTGTTTTGGAAGAAGGGACGAGGACCTGCGTCACGTTTCCCTTTTAAAAAGGGTTTTTGTTGTGCCATCAGTAGTTTTGGAAGAAAAGAGAAAACAAATTCTGGAGAAAAAATTTCCGTCGAAAAAAATTTTCAGCGAAAAGAATTTCCGGCGACAAAAATTTCGACGAAAAAAAAATTTCAACGAAAAAAATTTTTGCCAAAAAATTTTCAGCGAAAAAAAAATTCGTCGAAAAAAAATTTCCTTTGACACTATCTTCAACAAAAACAAAATTAATAAAAATCAATTTTGCCCCTAAATCCATCTCATACCACCATCGGCCATTTTGTTGGTCACCCTGACACACTACAAACCCAACCCAACAACTTTTCCTTTGGCACCAAATATCTATCTCCATCCTTACACAATCCAAACATTTTGCTCATATTTGACCCATACTTTGAAACACTCACACACACATACAAAACATTCTTTTATATGGGCTTTAGATGGCGCCTTCTAAGAGCCCTGGCGCCCAAACGAGGCCGGTACCCCCCTTTTTTAAAATCTCATATGGCGTAGAATGCCCACCCGAAGGTCCATACTGATTTTCAAGAAAAGTTATCGAGCCGTTTTCGAGCACGAGCCAAAAAAGTCTTTTTTCATACAAATTGCTCAGGAACTAAATAACTAACGTAAGATGTTTCCATTAACTTTGGCTTCTATGAAATAGCACATTTTGTATGGAAAGTGACGATTTTCTAAAGGTCATGTTTTCGGATTCACTGGACTGATTTTAATGAGTAAAATGTCGATTTCAATCAAAATTTTACGTAGAATCCGAAAAACTATGCTCAGGGCGACGCAAGGGAAAAAGTCAAAACTTAGCTGTATATATACCGAAGTCTACGAAAAAAATTTTCTGGGTTTTCTGTTCGTATGGGGACTTGCGTCACGGGCGCATCGCTACCACGCGCCCATGATATTGAAAATTACTCGAAAAGTATGCGCTTTTCGAAGTTAATTTCTTTTTTCTCTATTTAGTCTAATTTTGGTCGAAGGTGCGGCGGGCGCGGTGCACCTTGTTTACACCTGCTTAATCTTCTTTTCAAACAGCTAATATCAAATACCATGAAAGATAGAGACGGTAATATTTGCTGAAACAGTCAGGCTTGCTTACAAGCACTAAATGAACTACTTCTCTTCAAAACTCATGCAAGAATGTTAAGGAACACTAAAGAATCTGTCCAACACTAACAAGGTACTAGGTCACTCAATAAGTCCCGAGCCTAGTTAGTTAGTTAGTTTGAGTGGGTGAAGTGAAACCTCTGCACCTAAGCCTCTAGTGGGCCTGTTGTGCGTACCCACACTAATTTGATTATCTAAATCCTTTTGGTTCGATTTAGGTAATCCAATATCTTGCTGGGCGGAAGAATCCCAATTATGTTGTATGGGAGTATGTAAGCGCCCAGGCTTGTCGCCCTTGCTGAGATGTAGGCTGGGCATTTGCACAAGAAATGTTCGGCTGTTTCTATGTCGCCACATTTCGGACATTCATCATTTACTGCTCGGCCGATGGCGTGCATGTGCTTGTTTAAGGGGGAGTGGCCGGTTAGTACCCCTGTTATTCTTCTAATATTCCTTCTACTAAGTGATAGGAAGTATCTTGAGTTTTTTACGCTGGTCGCAATACAATTCTTGGATTGACGTGCATGGTTTGTTTTACTCCAGTGGTCTTTAAACTTTTTATCCCTCCAAGTGTCAATAAGCTTTTTGTAGAACGAAGGTGGAGCTTTGAGTACAGGCTCAGGGCCGGTAAACTGTTTTTAAGCTCCACTTTTTGCCAGCTTGTCCGCCGCTTCATTGTGTCCGGGGACCCAAATCAAGGTGACTGTGTTGGTACTAGCTACTACATGGGGTGAAAAGTCCGCGGCCTTGCAATGAAAGAACTAACTTTTACATATGAAATTAATTTTATTCTTCAACGTAGTCTCCCTGAAGGGAAATGCACTTAGTCCAACGGTCCTGCAACATTTGGATACCTTTGGTATAATAGGATTTCTCCAACCCTGCAAAATAGGCCTCTGTTTCGGATATCACCTCATCATTAGAGTAAAATCTTTCTCCCTGTAGCCATCTTTTTAAGTTTGGGAACAAATAGTAGTCGCTGGGGGCCAGATCTGGAGAGTAAGGTGGGTGGGGGAGTAATTCGTAGCCCAAAGTGTCCAGTTTCACAGTTGCTTGCATGGATGAATACGCTCGTGCATTGTCATGATGAAACAAGACCTTTTTCTTCTGCATATGCGATCGTTTTCTCTTGATCTCGTTGTCGAGCTGTTCCAATAATGTGACATAGTACTCGCCAGTTATTGTTTTTCCTTTCTCCAAATAGTCGATAAATATTATGCCATGCGCATCCCAAAAAATCGTCGCCATAACCTTGCCTGCAGAACGCTGTGCCTTTGGGCGCTTCGGTCGGCTTTGACCAAATTCTAACCCCTCTGCAGACTGTCTATTGGACTCTGGTGTATAGTAATGAATCCACGTTTCATAAATCGTGACAAATCTACGCAAAAACTCCGTTGGATTACGCTCGAACAAAGCTAAATTACGCTCTGAATCGTCAAGACGGTGCTGCTTTTGATCAATTGTTAGAAAACGCGGCACCCATCGCGCAGAAAGCTTTTTCATGTCCAAATACTTGTGTAAAATGTGTCGCACCCGTTCTGTTGATATTTTGAGGATGTCAGCTATTTCACTAACTTTAACTCTCCGATCAGACAAAACAATACGATGGATTCTTTTGATGTTTTCTTCAGTAACTGCTTCACTTGGACGTCCTGAACGTGGGGCATAATCGGTGCTTGTATTACCTCGTTTAAATTCAGCATGCCACTTCTTGACCGTTGTATACGACGGAGAAGACGTGCCATAACACTTATCCAGCCATTCTTTGCTTTGCACCGTATTTTTTCCCATTAAGAAACAATGTTTAATCAACACACGGAATTCATTATTTTCCATTTTTTACGAACAACAAAAACCTGCGTCACTCTATTGACAGTAATTCGAAAACTATGACACCAAATGTCAGGAAATTTTGGCTGTAGACAACTAAAGGGTGGTACTACTACACCACTGCTGATTGTATTTTGTAGGCGCTGATAGACTTTAAAGCGCTGAGACTATCTAACTAAATTACCATTGGTTGGTGGTGAATGTTCTTGGCTAGCACTTCTTTGCTGCATATCGAGATTCCAAAGGTTTCTGCTTGGAAAATTGTCGCTATTGATCCCAGCGAATATGATTTAGTTGTGTTGGTGTGCTGACCAGGCATTGCAAACGTTATACCGAAATTATTTTTGTTACTCCGATTAACGTCATTTCAGTAACGTAATTATTTTTGTTTCTGGAATAACGTTATATGGAAAACGTTTCTATTTTGTTACGGAAATAACGTTATTGGAGGAACAAAAATAATTTCGTTACTGAAATAACGTAAATCTATTAGGGTTGTAACTCTAAACAATAACGTTTTTCGTAGAACGAAATTAATAACGTTACTGAATAACGTTATATGCTAGGAACGAAATTGTACAAATAACGTTATAGAAAAAAACGAAATAATTTTGTTACGAGAATAACGTTATTCAAATAACAAAAGAATTTAGTTACATGAATAACGTTATTTGAAAAACGAAATTATTTTCGTTATGGTAAATAGCGTTATTCGAAAGGCTCGTTCGTAACGTAACGTAAATAACGAAAATAATAACGTTCTTAAGAACATTATTGGGGATCTCTGGTGCTGGCAACAGATGCCGGCTCCAGTTCTGTTGCCAAATTTTGATCCGTCTGAGTACCAGGTTATGCAGTTACTATTTGTGGCTCTTGTGATTTTTGCCCATTCTTCTCGGGTAGGGACTATCAATTTAAATGATTTGTCAAATCGGAAAGTAGGCTTAATTTTATCGTGTGGTATTTCGAAGCTTGGTGTTTCTGAAGACATAATCCGCCAAAGTTTTGCATGCCCGGAGCTACGTTTATCAAGTAGAGAGGATTCGTGCAGTCTTAGGCAAGTGGCTCTTGCAGTGGCTTCAATGTGAATGTGTAGTGGTTCAATGTTTAACATGGCTTCAAAAGCCGATGTTGGGGTTGATTTCATTGCTCCTATTATACTAAACAGCGCAAACCTTCGAATTTTTTCCAGTTCTTTTTAAACGCTACTTATATGGCATCGAGGCCACCATATAAACGCTGCGTACGTTAACATTGGTCTAACGATTGCTATGTATATCCATGTTAGGATCTTTGGTCTTAGGCCCCAGTTTTTTCCTACTGTACTTCTGCACATCCATAGTGTAGCTAGTGCTTTCTTAATACGGTGGTCTGCATGAAGGGTCCAGAGCAGCTTGCCGTCAATAATTACTCCTAAGATTTTGACCCAGGGGGATAGCTTCATTGATTTGCCGAATATTATTGGTGCTTTGAAACCCTCTATGATTGTTTTCCTCGTAAATAATATTAGGTGAGTTTTGTCTGCATTGACTTCTTGATCTTGCTCTTTGCACCAGCTTTCGATTAGTCGGAAGGCCGATTGCATGAGCTCGCACAAAGTGCTTACATATAGACCGACCAGTAACATTGAAATATCGTCAGCAAAACTTTGGGAAAAGTAGCCAGAGTCATTTAGAGTTTTGAGAAGACTGTCTTTCACCATGATGTACAGAAGTGGTGGTAGGACGCCACCTTGCGGGCATCCTTTGCGTGTACGCACTACAATCGTGGTGGTTCCAATATGTGCTGATACCGAGTCAAACATAGAAAGACGAATTTTTTTGCGGAAATTTTTATTTATTGTTCAACATACATTCCTTCCAGAGCTATACACTTAGTCCAACGCTCCTCGAGTTTCGCGATACCCGTTTTGTAGTACTCTATCGGCAACCCTGGAAAATATGCATCTGTTTCGGCTGTCACTTCTTCATTCGAGCCATATCTTTTCACGAGAGCATCCTTTTGAGATCAGAGTCGCTGGGGACCAAATCTGCACAACACGGTGTTCTTGGGAAGCAATGATATGTAGTAGTCGCTGTTTATTTCTTGATTGTTCGATAATATCCCAAAAGATCCTACATGTAATGAACGATTTCTGCGGGGGTAAAAATGCATCTTATGCGAAACTTTCGGAGGGGATAGTCAAAAAAAACTTTATTTTTTTTTTCGCATAGCGGACTTGTGTCACTTGCATATTTCTACCGAACACCCATAATTCTTAGAAAATATTACAAGAATTTGGAATCTCCAGGGTTAGAGAACTCTCCACTTGTTTATAAATAAAATCGTTTTCACGTTTATTGTTAGTGTTATTTCCTCCAAAGAAAATTAGTAGATTTTAAATAAGGACATCTTACGAGAACTGCCATGAATAAAGAGAATGATTTTTTCACTCGTACGAAGTGGCTCATGCGCTGGGCTCTTGGACAAAAATTCTGTGGACAAAATAGCCCCAAGGGAATCCGGACAAAATATGCCCAATAAAATGTGGACTAAATCACACCGGACGAAATAACAAGAGAAGGAATAACTGCACACTGCACATGAAACACAATTTTCATGTTGTGCGACTCTGCCCCCTCACCCCACGCCTGTGGCGAGCTAAATTACGCCCTGCATTCGGCCTTACGTACATGGGGCACTCGACCTCCCTTTTTTCGTTGCGCAATTAAATTCACGGCCTGCGCCTTCTCAGGATTCAAGTGTTGGCATACTGTAATACTCCCTGCTCTGCCATAGTGTGAGCTACTGTTTGCTAACGTTTGTAATTACGGGGTTATTTGCTCTGTGTTTATTTAGTCCGGATTTTTAGTTTGGGGTTTGTCTGAACGGGACTTTTTTGTGCGGCCCTTTTTTTGTCGAGGGGTTATCTCAGATCCAGAGATATGTCGTCCGAATGTCAATGCGTGGAACGCCATTTATCGCCTGGATTGAAAAATATGGACCTTAGGACACTAGGATATTTCGTGAATTACATGAATTCGAACAAGTTGAGGTGAGATCAGGTGCGGGTTTGAAAAGGTGATTAAGAAAAGAACAAGGAAGGAGGTTAAGCAAAGGAGGGAGAATCGACGGATTAGATGGAAAAGGGTTGGCAGAAGTATTCAATGGGAGGTCCAGTATTTGCGGAGAGCGGCAACAATGGAATTTCATATATTCTGGTTGGTTGTTGTTTCGTCTTATATTACAATCTTCACGCGCAAAAAACGTCGTTTGTAATTCTATTCGTAATGAAAGCGGAATTTTCGGCTATAACAAAACATAATGTTACATGACTCAATCGGTAGCCCTTCAGTCTTTCAGTCTTACGTGCCTTATGTTTTTGTATTATCGTTTACAAAAGATTAAAAGACAGAAGTCGTTAATGGCTCATGTTACGAAACAATTCCGATTTCTGAATTATGTTTTTCAAGAAATGATTTTTTGTATCTACCGCAAAAATGTTTCAGCTCTTTTTCTCTACCATTCCAACACTTCTTGTCACTTTAACGTCTTTTAAAGTTATTGAAAGAAGTTTATTACATCAAGAGAGTTAGTGCGTTCTCGTAATAATATAAAGAAAAAAGTTGGGAAAGGAAAAGTTAACATTTTTCAGTGCTAACTTTTTCGATTTGGTATTTTACATAATTTCTTGGCATAAATTCACAACAGCAAATGTTACGAAGGAAATTCTTAAATTTCAGCTACCTTTAAATAGATGGTAGGAAATATCTACATTGACGAAGAAGCTTTGCTTTTTTCCGAGCTAAAAGCTTCAACCCAAACACTTCAATTGTTTAGTTACTGCGCGTTTGAAAATGTTGTTGGAAAACAAGTTTTACTTTTTCACATAAAACCGGGAAAATAATAAACTTGAGCTTATGCAAATCGCATAAAGTCTCTGCTGTCTTAACGTATAAATTAAATGGCAGGTGTGTGTTTTCACAAACATATGACGATGACGTTTGAATGTTAAGAGTGAATTTGCCAAAACTTCGCACGCCTTGTATGAAACACGAATCCAAAGTGTCGCGGAATAAAGTGCGGTCCTTTTGAAATTGTATTTTTTATCGAAAATACACTTCAAAAAAATAAATTCGGCTTAAGAACTTAATGAAAATTATTTTTTTTAATGTAAAATCTTCAATTTGCGAAAAACACTCTCAATACCGAGTCATTCCCGGTGAGGGATCAAATTTAAATACTAAAAAACAAATCATCATCACATCATCATCATCACACTTTATAGACCGTTTGTACCTTTCGGTGTGAGGTCTTTACTACTGATCATGGACCACCCTTCTCCATACCCCCCTATCCTGTGCCAAGGAGATGGTTTGTTCGCCTAGAGAAAGTCCCCTAACTTCTAAATCGGATTTAATTGAGTCTATAAACCTTCTCCTTGGCCTACCCCTGGGACGCACACCCGGGACTTGAGCATCCAATATCCTCTTTGGTAGCCTGCTATTACCCATCCTCTGAACGTGCCCGTACCACCGCAGACGACTAATCCTTGCCGCCTCTTCCACTGATGTAACCCCTAAGTTTTTCCCTGATGTCGTCGTTCCTAATATGATTGTCCCACTGTTCCCTCCGATTTACTTTTGCTATGCTCCTAAGAACCCTCATATCAGAAACCTCCAGGTCATGCACAAGGTATCCGCAGTCCACCCAACTTTCACTACCGTATAAACTCGTTGGTCTGTAGATTGACCTGTGAATAGCTAGCTTTGTGCCACTACTTAACTCCTTTTTGTTGAACACATACGACCTCAACTGACTGGCCACTGCATTCCCCATTCTTCTCCTTTCTTCAAATTCCCTAACTAACTTGCCATTCTCCGAAAAAATGGCTCCTAAATATTTAAACTCAGCGACCTGTTCCAACTGCTCCCCATTTAAACTGCAAACTACATCCTTCCGGGATTTGCCAATATGCATAACTTTAGTTTTACTGACACTTATTTTCATGCCGTATTCCTCACATGCAGCATTCAGGCAGTCTAAATTCTCCTGCAAATCCTTGGCATTATCTGCTCATAGAGTTAAGTCATCCGCATAGGCCAGGATTTTCATGATTACTTCCCCCACCTTCACATTCCCTTGCAAATTCGCTTGCCTGATAATCTTGTCCATAAAAATTATGAACAGAAGAGGGGAGAGACAACAACCCTGACGAACTCCCTCATTAACTTCGAAAGCCTCCCTAATTTCACCATCTATCCTTACCGCAGCCTTGCTCCCTGAGTAGATGCTTTTGATAGCGCCCAATAAACTTCCATTAACCCCGTATTCGCCAAGTACCTCGAACAGCTTTTGCCTCGGTACCCGATCGAATGCCTTTACTAGGTCGATGATGCACAAGTATAAATCAATATTTCTCTCCGAGAGCTTTTCTATAGCCTGCCTGAGACAAAAGATCTGATCCTGACAACCTCTCAGAGGTCTGAAACCACTCTGAACCTCGTCAAGAACATCTTCCACTATAACCCTAACCCTGTCTACTAGCACACTTGTATAAACCTTTCCGACCACGCTCAAGAGTGAAAGCCCCCTGTAGTTGGTAAGGACTTTGCGGTTACCCTTCTTGAAGATCGGAGCAATAACACCGAAGCTCCAGTCAGCGGGTACTACTGAGGACTTCAATGCTAAATTGAAAATCCTACAAAGCCATTGAACCCCACCCGGCCCGCTATTCTTAATAAATTCTGTCCTAATTTCGTCTATACCTGCGGATTTTCCTGCCTTCAGCCTGCTGACCTTTCGTGACACTTCCTCTAATGTAATTTCCTCCTCACCCTCCAAGCTACGGCCCTCTTCCCTGTCAAGGCTTGTTACGGGATTGACAGAGGCGAATAGATCCTGAAAGTAATCCTGCCAGGTTTTCAGGACCTCACCCTTATCTGTAACTAATTCGCCATCTTTACCCAAAATGCTACCGCAGCCCTCCTTTTCACCACCACGCCTAATATCCTTGACTGCCGACCAAAATTTTTTACCCCTCCCTTGACCAGCCTCTTCCAATTCCTCCCCAAAGTTTTTCCACGACCGATCCTTCGCTTCCTTGACTAGAGTCTTAACCGTCTGCCTGCAAGCCCTGTAAGCCTCATGCTTTTCGCCCGTCTTATCCTGTAACCAAACCAAATACAGCTTCCTTTTCTCTAATACCGCCTTTTTGATATCTGCGTTCCACCAGCCTGTCTTTTTGTTTCTACCCCCACGAGAGACACTACCTAGACATTCCTCAGCTACGCCCAAGACAAATTCCTTAAAGTTTGCCCACTCAACCTCAATGTCTACGCAGTCCGGAGGAAGCCTTTCGAAAGCTTCGCTGAATTTTGACATAAAGCGAGACTTAACTTCCTCGTCCCTGAATTTTCCCACACGAAATGTCCGAACCACCA
>CM055404.1:140247001-140268643 GCA_029228625.1 Pseudolycoriella hygida
TTTTGTGAGAATTTTTTTTCCGGAGAAATTTTTTTTCTAAGAAAATTTTCTTTTCTGAGAAAGTTTTTTTCAAAAAATAGAAATTTTTTCAACAACTGAAAACTTCCAAAACGACTGATATCACAGCAAAAAACTTTTTAAAGGTGGCGCAGTCCGTATGTCCGCTTCCAAAATTAATGATATCGCTTGAGGTGACGCTATTGCAGATAATACGCAGAAGTTTGTTTGAATGGAATCTTGTGTTCAAAGTTTTAATTTCCTGAAAAAAACGCAGCGTCAGGAGTAAGGAAATGCAATGCTTGTAGTCCCCCGTCGAGCCTACGTTGAGGGCATTCCTCAACTATGTGGCTGAGTGATTGGGTAATTTGCCTATCGCCACAATCTTAATATGGTAAGTCGGTGAAATGCCATCTATATGCATTTGACTTTTAGAGCAGCCATTACCAGAAGAGAAACGATTCACCATTTTCCATTCTTTTCTCTCCATGCCGAAGCCTTCCAATTTTTCATTTGGCAGTACTATGAGGCTCTCGTTTGAGATTTTTGGGGCGTTAGAGCCAGAGCCTAATATTTGGGAACAAATTCCCAAAATTCACTAAACTTTCTCAAAATTTCCCAAAATTTCCTAAAAATTCCCAAAAAATTTTCAAAATTTCCCAAAAATTCCCAAAATTTCTTAAAATTCACAAAATTTCAAAACAAAATATAAAAATTTTTAAATAATAATGTAATAGTAAAGTCAATGATGAAGGGCATCTCTGCTCATGTCTGCAATGTCTGCTCAGCAATTTTTAATTTTAAATTTCAATCTTTATTAAGCTCCAATACCTCCGCTTTGGCAGTTGCGAAGTGTGATGGGTGATATATGCACTAGGGCTAACCTCGTAAAGGCCCTCCTAGCGCTCAACAAGAAAGGTGTAGAACGAAGGTTTTTCGTATCGGATAATGTAACACAATGGCATTGTTTTCAACCGGTTATGAGCGTTGTGAGGGATTGAAATCAAAATTTCCAAAAAAAGTATAAAAAAATTCCCAAATAATAGGCTCTGGTTAGAGCAGTACGAAAATCATTTATCGTTCACGTCGAAACTATCTCTATATCGCGATCTAGTCACATCGGACAGCGTGATTTCAACCGACGGAGTGTTAGGTTTTCCAATTCCAAACGCATGGGCATAGCAAAGCCTCTAGTATCGTCGAAAAACTTTTTCCACATTTTATGGGCTGAATATTTTCTCCTGAGGTTCGGCGGTGCAATATTGGACTGTACATGCACCCGCGGGATCGGCGTTGAAAACACTACTCCAGTTATCATTCTCTTGACTAAGTTGAGTTCAACGTCATTTTTTTCAGTGTGTACACTGATATACCACACCGGTGCACAATATTCAGCTGTGGAGTAAACGAGGGAAAGTACAGCTGTTCGGAGCATATTGGCATCAGCTCCCCAATTGGTCCGTGGTCCCAGGTATCTTCTGAACAAGGTTATTCCGAGCCTTCACCGCAATCTCATAAGAATAAAGTTAATCTAATCTAATCTGACAGCATACTACACGTATAACCAATAAATTGAAAAGTATTCGGGCAACAGCTGATTTAAAAATTTTTGTGAACACTACAAATCATGGGCGCGCGGTAGCATTGCGCCCGTGACGCAATCCCCCTACGATCAAAAAAATCAGAATTTTTTTTTCGTAGACTGCGGATGCGGAACCATACACATACAGCTAAATTTTGACTTTTTTGTCTTGAGTCGTCGTACTCCCTTGAGACCGAGTTCTTCGGATTCTACGTAAAATTCTGATTAAAATCGACATTTTACGCATTAAAATCGGTCCAGTGGATCCGAAGATATGACCTTTAGAAAATCTTTATTTTCCATACAAAGTGTGCTATTTCATAGAAGCTAAAGTTAATGGAAACATCCTACGTTAGTTAGTGGGTGGGTTAGTTAGTTCCAGAGCCATTTGTATGAAAACCGACTTTTCTGGCGCGTGCTCGAAAACGGCTCGATAACTTTTCTTGAAATTTTTGCAGTGACCTTCGGGTGGGCATTCTACGCTAAATGAGCGCCAGGGCTCTTAGAAGGCGCTATATAAAGCGCATATAAAAGAATGTTTTGCATGTGTGTGTGAGTGTATTTGAAATATGGGTCAAATATGAGCAAAATTTTTGGACTGTGTGATGGAGATAGATGTTTGGTGTCAGAGGAAAAGTTGATGGGTTGGGTGTGTAGTGTGTCAGGGTTGGAGATAGATGTTTGGTGTCAACGGAAAAGTTATTGTTGAGTGTGTTTTGTGTCAGGGTGACCAACAAAATGGCCGATGTTGGTATGGGCGGATTTAGGAGGAAAATGGATTTTTTTAAAAAATTTTTTTTGTTGAATGTTTCATGTCAAGGGAATTTTTTTTTTTTCATGAAAATGTTTTTCGCCGGAAATTTCTCTCGCTGAAAGTTTTTTTCTACAGAAATTTTTTTCGCTGCCAATTGTTTTTTCAAAATTTGTTTTCTCTTTTCTTCCAAAACAACTAATATCAATTGAAGTGACGCTTACAGCTTCGGAACGCAAAAACTTCTTTTGGAATATTTTCATTTTTGATTAAAGAAATGCGTCCCAAAGTAATAATTTTTCTGCGATTTCAGATTTCGCACGCCAAAAATTTGGCTACATGTACTCCACATATCACGCAAAACTTAATTTTGTTTTCATGTCAAATCTGAAAGAACAGAAAAACTATAACATTGGGAGAGTACACGAATTTTTTAATCAAAAGTGAAAATATTTCAAAAGAATTTTTTGCGTTCCGAAGTTGCAAGTGTCACTTCAATTGATATCAGTTGTTTTGGAAGAAAGGACGAGAACTTGCGTCACGTTTCCCTTTTTGTTGTGATTATAACACACCTAGCGTCGATTAATCTTTGCTATGGTCCTAAGAACCCTCATACTTCTAGACTTTTAAGAAAATAATGTGAGGAAAAGAAAACATGATAAGAAGATAAATTTACAGTAATTTATTCTCAGCGTACGCTTGACCCTGCAAATTAAAATAACGAATTCGACGTTTGAGTCATCTTTAGACCAGCTCCGAGAAAAGACACTAGTCGGACATCTCCTCAAACATTTCCACAATTAGATTGACATGATTCACAGTTAATTGCTTCCAACCAGTCGTTTTAATGACTTTGGATTTATAAGTTTTAATGAACTGAACAGCTTGTTTCTTCAGTTGAACAGCAGAATGTGTGTCGGCTATTATAAGAGTATCAGCAGCATTTTCGACCGAAATATTAGAAGCCAGTGATTGTTCGCACATGATACGAAGTCTTTCTATGCCATACTTAGATAGAAGGATTTTTAGTAAAGTAATACAAAGAATCAAATTATTGTTCTCACTTTATCTGCAGCAACTAAAAGATCAATGGCTATCTCGTCCAGAGCATTCATTTCGTCTGTGTAAATGTACTGGAGCATTTCCATCAAAATGTCTGCTTCCATATCCGTAATGTCAATTAGGCCACTTTCCACTTCTTTCATTTCGCTTCGGAACATAGCAGCAAATACTGGTGATCTAGCCGCTAGTATCGCTTTGTGTGCATTGAATCGTTGACCTTTGCATGTTACCGTTACATCGGTGAAGTCACCAGTGTTCAAAATATTGTTGAAATCATCAAGAAATGTGCTTTTCGGCACCTTTAATTTCGCCTCAAACTCATCATTTGGGTTTAGCAAATCGAACAGCTGAATGTCACATTGCAAATTTAGCCGATTGTTGTATATTAGGTTAATACAACCGATGTCACGGGAACAAGGATCACCCAAACAAAATTGAACTATTTGTAAAACAAAAATTATTTTTGATACTCAGAATCGAAAATTAAATTAAAATTTACTTTGCCTTTGGTTATGCTCATAAAGCACCTTTTTAATAACATTTTTCGTATCGCCATTTGAGTCAATTATTGACAATTTGAAGTCAACGTCTGTGGATAATACAGAATTGGGTGACAATAATAAACTTACATTTAAATCCGGCCTGTAATGATCGGTGGTCTTAAATATTTGCACGTACCTTGAATTAGAATAACGAATTTAAATTTGCCGTTGAAAACATTGAATAGCGAAAGGAAAAAAAAATTACATCTCAATGTCTCCCAGCAAAAATGGAGGACTTTTTATCGTTCGATTCGAGAGGAACCAACGTGAAAATCCATCAACTTCCATTGTCATTGTATGTTTGTGAGTTCTAACGTAATTCCATCGTCCTTCATACGGCAACATATTGAGCTTCTGAAAACGCTTAACGTTCTGAACTGATGTGAACGAAGATGTATACGATCTCAATGTGTGAGCCCTTCTATCTTCGCGTTTCGATGAAAATATTTTTGTCTTCACTCTACTTCATAGAAATTCTCCTATCGGCATCTGCGCCGATGACATACAATATCAAAATATGTTTTCGTCACGTTCTACTCGGTTGCGTTCAATTTCGTAACGTTGAACGGTTCCAAACTTTAAAGAAAATGCGACCAAATTGAAAATGGTACGAAATTGAAAGTGAGCAGAATTTGCAGTCTCGATTAAAGGGAGGTTGAAAATTCCTCGATCGTTTGAAGTCGGAGAAAAGCCCTAGGATGTTTTATGGACATTGAGGGCGCTTTCGACAACACGGGATTCGAGGTTATTGGTCGAGCGATGGCAGAACGAGAAGTAGCTTCAGTGGAAGTTAGGTGGATAAATAGGATGCTCAGAGATAGCACAGTGGAGTTTACGTTTAAGTAACGAATTTACCTCCAAGGCCACTATTGTCATTCCGGCAACTAACAAGCTGACGCGTTAGCATAAGGAGGTTCCAACACACTATTCTGGGGACCAGAGCCAAGTATGTATTCGAATCGTTCGAAAACTATTGGTCACTACTCAAATCAGCAAAGAGCAAAAGAAAAGTTATGCCCACTATTCACCCTCCATTCACCGTCCATATGTAACGTGACGTGCTCGAGATCGGAGGAGGCGGACGATGTGTTGCTAGCGTTACGGAGCGTTACGAAGGGGGGAGGGGAGACATTCCGTTCTGGAAGCATTCACTTCTTTAAAAAAAAGTTACAGGAAGAGAATCATAAGCTTGTGCACCTTTCTTATTTCTCTTTTATCTCTTTTTTCATGTATTCGCTTGCATTTAGTGCATGTAAAACTCGGTTTTTCGGTGAAACGAGTTAAAACGAAACGTTGCACAATCTTATGATTTTTCTCCTGTAATATTTTACATTGGAAATTGAACGCATCCTTGGTGCGATCTGTTTCGTTCCGCATATGTGCAAAACGTTTTTGATCGTGGTGTGTTGTCGAGAAACACCTCTGTTCATAAGTTTCAACATATTCGCACCTTCACTGCGTTCGTTAAGTTTACAATTTGTGGTAAAAAAAAATTTTCACGCAGACAAAAAACGCCATATTTCCTCACCAAATTTGCATCCAAAAAGGCACGATTTAGGCTTACATTTGAACAACACTTTTTAGAGCAGGTTTGAAAACGACAGATGGGAAGAAAAGACTTTTCTTCCAACCTTTCACTGCTGACAGAAAAATGAAAAATGAAAAAACCACTGAAAAACTGAACCACTGAACATTTCTTTTTTTTACTTCACAAACACACATCGCTTTGAATTGTGTGAACCTTTCTTTACTACTTATTTTTGTTTATGTTTAAAGGAACAAAAATTAAATGATTAATGTGAAGAAATCAATCGTACACTCGCTATGATCATGATATGTAGAGATAAATTTTGAGTGCCAATCGATAGTGGAGGCTTGGGGCAGTAAATTTGCTGAACAATGTTGGGTGAAAAAGTTTCATACTCCCGAGCTATAGATCGTTCTTTGGCGATTTTGTCCAGAGCTGGAGCACTTATTAACCAATATCTCGGCCGGTAGTTGCCGGAATGAGGCCAGTGACGTGTCAAATGAAAGGTTTCGACAGTGTGAAGGTAGCGGAATTGGGTTGAAGGAAATCGGTTGAGCGGCTCGGTGCCCAGGGTCGTTCAAAGGAGGCAAAAATGGACAAAAATTTGCTCCGCTGCCCGAAAATTACTGAAAAATTAATTTTTGATTTGTTGTTGGGTATGTTGCAAAACGTCGAGAAAACATGTTCCGGGTGGGATATTGTTCTGAAATAAGGGAGTTATGGGCCAAGAAAGGGTGAAAATTGAAAATCGGCCAAAAGTTAGTGAAGATGTCGTCTTAGAGATTTGTTCGGGGAAGTGTCAGAGTAGAATACGTAGCAAGTGCAACGCTGAATACTGGGAACTTGAAATACGGGGAACGTTGAATACGGGGTAAGTGGAATACTGTGAACGTTGAATATGGGGGAAGTGGAATACTGTGAACGTTGAATATGGGGGAAGTGGAATACGGCGAACGTTGCATACGGTGAACGTTGCATACGGTGAACGTGGAATACGGGGAACTTGGAATACGGTGAACGTTGAATACGGGGGAAGTGGAATACAGGGGAAGTGGAATACGGGGGAAGTGGAATACGGGGGAAGTGGAATACGGGGAACTTGGAATACGGTGAACGTTGCATACGGTGAACGTTGCATACGGTGAACGTTGCACACGGTGAACGTTGCATACAGGGAAAGTGGAATACGGGGAACTTGGAATACGGGGAAAGTTGAATACGCGGAACGTTGCATACGGTGAACGTAGAACAGGGGGGAAGTGGAATACGGGAAAGTTGGAATACGAGGAACTTGGAATACGGGGAAAGTTGAATACGGTGAACTTTGCATCCGGTGAACGTGGAATACGGGGGAAGTGGAATACGGTGGAAGTTGAAAACGGTGAACGTTGAATACGGGGGAAGTGGAGTACGGGGGAGTGGAATACGGGGAAATAGAATTCGGGGAAAGTTGAATACGGCGAACTTGGAATACGGGGAACTTGGAATGCGGTGAACGTTGAATACGGGGTAAGTGGAATACGGGGGAAGTGGAATACGGGGAACGTTGCATACGTTCTACGGAGGAAGTGGAATACGGGGAAGTGGTATAAGGGGGAAGTGGAGTAATTTTGCGGCAAAGAAAGTATTTTAATTTATAGTACCTTTCTCGCCCACTTCGATTTTAGTATTATTAGGGGTAATATCAACGAAGTGATATAACGACATGAAACATTACTCATCATTATTTAGAACGAAAAAAGTTATGCTTTGGCTCTCTGAATAGACAACACGCGAAATTGATAAAGCCTGCGTAGCCCCTAGGGACGGGGGTTTCGACTACGTAACCTACCAGTTAATGTTGAAGCGAAAATGATAAAGCCTGCGTAGTGCCTAGGGGCGGGGGTTGGACTAGTCGAATTATAGTATGAAAAGCTTGTAAAACAATCCAGCTGAACACTAAATAAATTGTATCACAAAATTTTGTAACACTATACTTGAATAAAATAAACATACATACATACCTCTCATAGTTCATCCCTCCCAATTCTAGAAGTGGTCATATCACAGGATTAGGCCAGTCTTACCCAAAACCCTGAGACACATGTTATCTAAGATTTTATTCTCTACAACTTTGTTTTGGGAAGCAACTTTCTAACTTTCATAGTTCTAGAGATTTCCCACTTCCAATTTTAAAAGTGCTCATATCTCAGGACTTTGCAATTTTTCCATAAAGCCCTCAAACAGGCGTTCGCCAGAATTTTATTCCCTACAACTTTGTCTTTGGAAGCAACTTTCTATCTCTCATAGTTCCAGAGATATGGGTCATCCCTCTCAATTCCAGAAATGGTCATATCCCAGGATTGGGCCATTTTTTCCCGAAACCCTGAAACACTTGTTCTGTAAAATTTTATTCTCTACAACTTTGCCTTGGACATTAAATCTCCATTTTGCGTAGTTAAGCAAATACAGACCAAAAACCATCTGCTTTCGTATACGACCGAGAAACTCAATTTCGTCAATTCCATTGGTCCCAGTGCCTAGACCACTAACACGATTTCCACAAAAATTTTCCCCCAGTTCTGTGACACCAACACGAGCAATTTGCCGTGCTATACTTGCTGAGATATTTGCGAAAAAGCTTCACCGACCCTCGAAAATCCACGTTTTCGGTTACTTCTTCGACCATATCTCCGGAACTACTTGACCGATTTTGCTCATATTCGAACTTGAATCATGGTACATAATATGTACGGGTTCAATGAATGAAAAAGTTACCAAAGTTTATTTTGTTTTCAACTCGATTTATTTAAATTAAAAATAATTCTTTTACACTTACAAAAGAAAAGAAGAATGAAATAAAATAAAAATGAAGTAGTTAGGCGGGAGAAAAACGTTTAAATAAATAAAAAAGAAGAAAAAAAAATGAAAATTTAAAAATTAGTGTTAAAAATAAAATTGTATTCTCAACATCGGTCAATGTCTCTCGTCATGTGTGTTATGCATTGCAGTAAACTCGTCACCTATCTATACAACAATTACTTTACCTACCAGTTAAAATTTCTAATTCAATCATAACGTTGTGAAATTTAATTTAATTTTTTTCAACTCTGTGCTTGATGGCCCAAATACCGCATTTGATTTCAAATAAAAATTAATTAAGTCTTTGTTTCAAAGTCCGCCATCAATTCCACACACAAACAAAATTTATAATCCGGATTCGCTCGATTGAATTTAAAACTTCCGTAAACCTCCAATTGCTTCCAGTTTAGGACAGTAATTTAGCGGCTCTACGGTTTTCATAGGCTTTGGTGTGGTAATTGTGTGTTCTAATTGTAGCAGCAATGGTTTGAATCAGGTGTTTGTCTTCTTTTTGCTGGCCTTTGTAATACTCAAGTGCTGATGGACTGTTAAGATGTTAGAGATGATGAGGAAAATTTATATGAAAAGAAAAAGAAAAGTAGAGAAAAATGTTAGGCGAGTGCTACGAGGAAGAAACTAATGAATCGTGCGAAGAGAGCAGGAACATTTTCCAAATACCCTCTTCGTACGATGTCTAATTGAGTTAGTGGTATTTACTTAGTATGTGTCCTTAGTACACGTTCAGCCCAAGTTTGAGCACGTGGAACCTCCCGATTCACTCCACGACCACGTTTGTCAAGATAGTCAATGACATCGTCATAGTAGTTTGTTCGGTAGTCGTACATGTATCTGTATTGCAAGAACTTTGGCCTGGAACATTTACGCCCGCAATTATCATCTCATCGTCTGACGCAAACATTCTTCAATTACCTGACCCAATGTCTGTACAATTGCAACGGCCTTGGTCGGTTGGGATCTTCTTGCGGTGGAACTTCCGCTTCTTCCCGAGTTTCACCATCAGCTGCTGCATCTCCCGTTGGCGTTTCTGCGCGACTATTCTTTCCAGCGGTACCGGTACCTTTTGGTGTTCCTACTTTTGATCCAGTTTTAGATCCTGCCTGTGATCCTGCTTGTGATCCAGTTTTTGCTGCTGGTGCTGGTGCTGGAGTCTCTTCCTCATCGGCACCTCCCCATGGATCTTCATCAGCCATTTTCTTTTTTGAAAGTTATTTGGGAGTCAAATTACTGTAAAATAAGACATCCTTATGAAAAGAATCTCCATTGTTTCATGTGAATTTGCTACTAAAATGTCATGATTTTTGTTCGTTTTAAAAAGTTTCAGGGACATTTAACAATCCATAGATACTAGAAAGGCTTCATCAGCGTGGGAAAAAGCGGGAAAAATCATAACATCAGATAGAATTAAATAGGCTGTAATGTAGAGATGAGCGGGTTGCCCGAAACTTCGAAAAACCCGACCCGAACCCGAATTGTTTTTTTCGGGTTCATGGGTTTTGGGTTTCGAAAATTTTAATCGGGTCAGGTTCGGCCCGGGCCGGGTTTGGAAACAGTTCGGGTTTCGGGTTTCGAAAAATTTTATCGGGTCGGGTTCGGTCCGGGTCGGGTTGTTGTATCATTTTATTCGGGTCCCGATCCTTTATTGACTTTTTATATTTTACAAAACTCGACCAAATTTTATCATCTTACATTACACGAATTTTGTTTTAGTCTAAGGTCCGTGAAGAATGCAGACGTCGGACCTTGAAATAATTTTTGTTTCGAAGTAATTTGGGTTGTGAGTTTCGAAAAACTTGAGTGTCTGTTTCGGTCCGGGTCGGGTTTCGAAAAATGGTCGACCCGCTCATCTCTACTGTAATGACGTTTAAGCCATTTAAATAGCCAGGGCTAGACCAAATTCTACCAGTATTCAGACCGATAAGTTTTATATCTTTCCTATTGGAAACTATGGAAAGAATGAAGAAGAATCCTCTTCACGCGAAGCAGCACTAGAGGTGAGCGGGTTGCCCGAAATTCGAAAAAAAGAGCCCGCCCGAACCCGACCCGACCCGAACCCGAACTACTTTTCACGGGTTTGGGTTTCAGGCTTTCGGGTTTTGAAAATCCCGGTCGGTCGGGCTTCGGGTTTTAATTTCGGATCGAGTTCGGGTCGGGCCGAGCCGCCAGCGTTTTCCGGGCGGTCGGGCTTCGGGTTTTAATTTCGGATCGGGTTCGGTCCGGGCCGGGCTTCCAAAAAAGGTCGGCCCGCACACCTCTAAGCGTACATAGCAGGAAGATCTGTGAACTCCGCAATTCACAGTACAATTCGGAGGATTGAAACAGCTCTGAATGCTTCATAGACATTGTCGGTGCGTTTAATATGATTTGCTATGAATCCATTAGAAGGGCACTCACGCGTTTCGGCGTAGATGAAGCAGTAATAGAATGGATTGACGTAATGTTACGTAGTAGGGTAGGATCGTAACTGCGAATTACGGTAAAGCCTGCGTTGAAGGTGAAGTAAGCAAAGGCTGTTCACAAGGAAGGATCCTTTCACCAATAACATGGAAAATGGTGATTGATAGCCTGTTAACTAAGTTGAATGAAGCTGGATATAATACAGAAGGCTTTGCAGACGATGTGGTTACTTTATTAATAGGTAAATTCGAAGGAACGCTGTGTTCGTTAATGAACTCAGCGTTAGCGATTGTTGACGCATGGTACGCTGAGAACGGTCTTTCAGTGAATCCGCAGAAGACTAGCCTAGTTCTGTTCACAAATAAGAATAAGTTAAGAAAATTAACTCTTCCTAAGTTGAGCGGAACAAGACTGGATTTGAAGGATCATGTAAGTTTCTAGGTTTTTACCTAGATAAAGAACTAAAGTGGAGAAATCATTTGCAAGAGAGAGTTGCTAAGGCAACGAGAATTTTCTGGCAATGCAGAAGTGCATTCGGAAAAAACTTGGGTCTGAAACCGAACGTTATACATTGGTTGTATGAAGTCATAATCAGGCCTATACTAAGTTATGGATGTCATGTGTGGCATCACAGAGTAAGAATCAAAGCAGTAAATGACGAATTAGAGCACGTTCAAAGAATGGCTTTAATGGGAATTACAGGAGTGATGAAATCCACTCCAACGAGAGCTCTTGAGGTGTTGCTGTCAGTTCTTCCGATAGACTTGTTTATCGAGCGAGAAGCTGTAATGACATCAATTCGGTTGAGGAACAGCAATTGCTGGCAAAACTCGATTGTGGGTCACGCTAACATCTTGCTGGAGATCAATGTACTCCACAATATTTCTTCGATAAGAACTTTCAACTTTCAAGTCATGATCCCAAGCAGAGAAGAGTGGGAAAATGGAACAAAAACTTTAAATCCGAATGACGTGAATATATTCACGGACGGATCGAAGATAAACAATGGGACGGCCGCAGGAATTTTTTCCAGCAATCCCTTAGTACGGTAGTCGTACTCGCTTGGTAAATATGCATCGATAACCCAAGCTGAGACCTTCGGTATAATTAGAGCTTGTGTTGAGCTAAATGAGACGGAATATGAGGCAAGGAAAGTCAACATATGCACAGACAGCCAAGCATGTCTGAAGTGATTAAGCTCTAACTGCTTAACTTCTAAACTCTTGATAGAGTGTACACAAAGAGTGAACGAAGTGGCTAGATTGCACAGAGTTAACTTAGTTTGGATACCTGGTCACAGAGGAGTGGAGATGCTCTAGCTCGAGAGGGTAGCACAACAGCTTTCTTCGGACCGGAGACAGCCTTTGGACTGTCAAATAGGGTGCAGAGGACCATAATCAGAGAGTGTTATACTAGAAAGTATGATGAGCTATGGACAAATCTCCGAAGTTGTAGACAGTCGAAGATTTTCTTAAATGGCACATCCAACAAGATTACCAAATATCTCCTAAAGTGCTCAAAAACAGCACTAAGGAAGCTGATTGGAACCATTACCGGACACTGCAAGTTACGGAAACACATGCACAACATGAAATTAGAGAATTCAGCGATCTGCAGGAGATGTGAGGAAGAAGAGGAAACGCCCGAACACCTATTCACAATGTGCTCATCCTTGGTGTGGCAAAGACTAGAGAGATTTGGAGCTGCCTTTCCAAACCAAGAGAAAATTATGAAAACGAACAGAAGAGAACTACACGAATTCTCCAAAAAATTTATTGAGAATATGTATGAGGAGACATTTTGAAGAATAGGTCACCTCAAACTTAGAAGTGCTTTAGTAATAGTAAAGTAAATAAAAAATGTTTTGGTTGTAAAAGGGGCCCACCCATGTGGTCTAATTATGCTTAACTTTTATTATACAAATGTATTGTTAACTTAGAACCAATAAACGAATCGAATCTACTAGAAACGATTTGTCACTAAGGTACTATAAACGACGTAGGAATTGTGTTTATAATATACGCTGCCGACGTATTATATATGCGGTGAATGTATTATCAACCTAAACGCAATTCCTACATCGCTTGTATTCCTACACTGTGGAGGATGTGAGATTAAGGAATTCGCCGTTTCGTCGATTCATTACGTAGAACAAGATTTCTTGTAATCTGATCTGGTAAGCAACAGTTTTAATATTTTGAAAAGTCGCTTTTTCACACTAGTGAATATCTGAAAATACATCATCGCACTAGTGTGAAAAAGTCCTTCATTTCTATATGAAAATTGCACCTAAATAGCTGACATTTCGGTATCAAACAATGACGTTTTACGTGGAGTCTGATGCTTTGACAGGAATATAATTAGTTTCATTACAACAGCAACAATCTAGTCAGTCAATGAGTGCGTTTGATGCATTGCCATTTCATATAGATTGATACATGAAGCGTTAGAGTTACTAGAAAAGAGACTTATAAATTGCTTGTCTTATAACAAATGCTCGTCCTAACTTCTAAGCTGTCATTCTCTTAAGAAAAAGTCGAAAGCTCATGAAATTCGACGACATCATTGGCGCCGTGCCGACCTGTCAATACGAGCAACGGTACATTTTGAAGAAATAAGAGGCGTTGCACTTTATTACAAGAAATATTTCGCTTTAACTTTCTCTTCTTACAACTACCATGATAAAACAAGATAAAGGCTGTGTTGCCCTTCATCACATTTTTATAATCATGCAAAACGTATAACGGTTGGTAGAGTGAAAGAGAGAAATGAATTATTTTTGCATGGAATGTCTCATACTCATTTGAGTATTGTAGGTAGACTTTCCAGGGGGCGAAGAGCAAATGTCCTCTCCTTCACATTCAAAAACCAGTTTGGATCCGCCATTCAAGCTGCCGACGACACTTTTTTATTAGCCGAGCCGAGGCGTTTGACCTATCGAAAGTTGGCTTATGCCGGCTTGAAAACGGCTGGAAGTTTTGCCATTTTTGACAGAAAAATATCAATATTTTGTTAATTTTGACAATTTTTTTTGAATTTCAACTCAAAAATACATTTTTCCAGTCGCCGTTTTTCGTTCGGCTTTCATGTTTTCGGCATACAAACTGATTTTTGAGGGTGAAAGAGACAAATTTTGTTCTTCACCTCCCCAAGAAAGAACGCCTGAAACACTCAAATAAATATAATAGAGAAACTCACGAAACGGCCGTCGCGACAGACGTCTCAATTAAAACAGTTAATCAGTTAAATCTGATCGCCTAAAAGTTGGTTTTAGTAACGTATTGACTTTCCGAATGACTAAAGCTACTCTGCCGTTGAGGGTACGCCGCTATAGTCCAACTTTAGATGACACCGGCGAAGAAACAAAACTCAACACACCTCTTTGTCATCGTTAGTTGAGATTCGAAATGCCAAAAAAAATTAACTTTGAAGCCTTAATTCCACCGACTAACTTCTAACTGTGACATCGTGAATTTTTCTAATGAAATTCCATTTATTTCATCAATATATGTACCGACGTTTGACAAGCCGGCGCCACTGATTGATAAACGATATTTCATAGAGTTATTTTCACTCATTGCTGATTCCTGAAGGCCAGCTCTAAAGGCCT
The DNA here is from genome assembly GCA_029228625.1 of Pseudolycoriella hygida. NCBI lineage: Eukaryota > Metazoa > Arthropoda > Insecta > Diptera > Sciaridae > Pseudolycoriella > Pseudolycoriella hygida. Next base: position 140,261,330 of record CM055404.1, read on the forward strand.
TTTTAATTTTTCATGGGTAGTTGTTGTAGTAGTTGTAGTTGAACGGCGAAAATTTAGGGATTTCGTCAGTGGAAGAGGCGGCAAGGGCCAGTCGTCTGCGCTGGTTCGGGCACGTTCAAAGGATGGGTTATAACAGGCTACCGAAAAGGATCTTGGATGCACAGGTCCCGGGTGTTAGGCCAAGGGGTAGACCAAGGAGAAGGTTTATCGATTCAATTAAATCAGATTTAGAAGTTAGGGGACTTTCTCTGGGCGACACAACCCTTCCTTGGCGGGCGATAGGAGGGCATGGAGGACGATAGTTCACCAATCTGGGGTTGCGACAGAAAGACCTCACACCGGAAGGTACTAACGGTCTATAAAGTTTGATGATGATGATGATGGGTAGTTGTCTCGATTTTCATAAAATTCAAAATTGCGATGACGGGTACCAAGGGGCAGATAATCGTGTATTTTGAGTGGAGGAGTTTTTTTTTATTTCCAAAGAATTTCTATCGTTTTCTTTAATTTTCATGGATTTTTCTTGTCAATTTCTCAGGATTTTCAAGCATTTTAACAAGATTTTCAGGGATTTACTTTTGATTTTCAAAGATTTTCTTTGATTTACAAAGATTTCCTTTGATTGTAAAGGATTTTCAATTGCAATTCAAAGGATTTTTTTGAGGAGATTTCCTTAACAATTGATTTTTATTTGAGTGCGAAAGGATTTTCCACGTTTATCTGCCCCTCGACAGGTAGGAAAAATGTGTTCCTTCGTTTTGAAAAAAAACAACATTTGTTCAGCGGACCATCCCGAAAAATGAGCTTCTGGACCCCCAGAAATTGAAAATTGAAATTTTTTAAATTGTATGAAATCTCCGAAGATCCGGAGGAACTATGCACGAAGTTGTATTTTTCTCATCAGCGGCGGCGGCCGGCGGCGGTTTCCTTATACGAATCACATTATTATCTGTACTGTTGTGACGCAGGCCCTAAACATAGTGGAAAAATAAAAAAGCGGGATTGAGGGGCGGGAGCCCCCGCAAATGGGGTCAAGAGAGAATATCCCCCTTGCGGGGTCTAATGGGCACAACCCCTAGAGGATATGGATATGAGGATAAGAGATATATCAGTTAACTGTCTAAACGATTCGAAATACTATATCTTAAAAGAAGTCACAAACAAGAATTATCATGATGCAAGTGAAGTGAAGTTGAATTCAATTTCGAAACAATATAAATGTAGTACGTGGCCACATGTGAATATGTTCGTCGTATGTATCACTACACTTCAATAGTTAGTATCACTAAAAATCCGGAGGCTACAAAATCCGAAGGCTACAAAATTTGAACGTTCATCTTGGTTTTGACGTCTTCGGATTTGGACTTCTTCGGATTTTGACGTCTCCAGATTTTAACGCTTTCTGATTTTGACGCCTCTTGATTTTGACGCCTCCGGATTTTTCGTCCGGATAGATTTTGTCGCCTCGGGATTTTGTAGGGGAGCCATTTTCTAAAAAATTATAGAAAATGCGCCACTTTTATTCGATAAACCACATCACATATTGTCGTTTCCCTTCGTAAAGGATGTAAGTACAGCGACTTCAACTGTCAACTTTTGACAGCTGTCAGATTTGAATTCCGGCATCAAGTTTTTCAATAATGATTTGAGTCCTCTAAATTCTTTGTATTTATGTCAGTGTAAGGAATCCCTCGCTTTTAAAACTTTGAGCCAAAATTCAAATCTGACAGCTGTCAAAATTTGACGGTTGCACACTTACATCCTTTACAATGGAAACGACGATATGTGCTCTAGGGCATATAAAACCCATCTAAGGCAACTGATTTTTGATTTATTCAAACACTTTCAAACGAAAAACAATTACTTTTGAAATTGAGCATAAAAATGTGTGCAGCAAAGAAAATCTAAAATTAATCTTCAATGTTGGACATTTCTTAGCCCGCGAAATTTTTAAAATTCTATTGCGATTTATTGCACGCTGTATGCAAAGAACAATGGCAACTGTTCTAAACTTAACTCTTTACCTTGATTTTGAAAACTAAAACCGTAAACCAAATGAAAATAAATCATGATCTGTCAATACTTTTCAAACTTTTTTTTTTGTTACACAACAAACAAACGACCTGCTGGGTACACACAGCAGTCCCGCTGTTGATCTAGCTGATAAGTTACAACGCCCACTCGGTATATTTGGTTGTTTCATCGATTGAATTGCATATGTAAATCAAAGGAAAAATTTCTTGATTTCCAAATGTGAAGTTCAGGGAAAGTTTATCAAAATGATGTTAGAGCATCATTCCATTTAGTTATTAAATCAACAAAACTCCACATTTCGTTGAAGATTTATTCGAGTCACCGTCTGATATTCGAATTTAGTTAGAAGAGAAACTCTCCGTATCCAATGCATGATACATTCAGTGTACTTTTTCACATGTAAAAACAACTATAAAAAGCACTTAGAAAATTTAATTTGGTTGCGCAATTTGGCACAAAGGCACATGTAATCAATCAACTCTCTTTTCTTTAAAGATAATCATTTTTCACAAAATAAAACCTATGACGAAAAAGATGGAAAAAAAATGAACAAAATTTGGTGTATCTTTTGTGTTCCGCATAAAAATAGTTGCAGAAATTTTCAATTTTGAATATTGAACGTTTCTGGCCACTTGTAACCGTAAAAAAATAATTTAAAAAAAATGATATTATGAGCGAAGCACTTTGTCGTCACTGTTAGATAATTTGGCATTCAAAAATGATTTCTTGAACCGAGAAATGGATTGACTTCATCTAATACTTCAATTAATTTTGAAATCATCGAACATTATAACAGTTTATTTTGAACATCAATATTACAGTTGGAAAATGTTACTGTTGATTTTTCATTTATTTATTTTAACTAAATAATTAAGCAAATCACTTCGATTACTGTTAACGTTCATGAAACTAACAATTTATTTGGATACCTTAAAATATCGACTTGCTGTTCTTATGGACGAACCGAAGAGACTAAACTGAAATTTATTGAGAAAAAGATTAACTTATACACTAGCCAAAGGAAGGACGCAAGAGCCGATTCGTCGATTCTTTTGTTCTTTTTTTACTCGATCTACATATTGTCGTATGTTAAGAATAAGGTTATATGAATTGTAGTACAATTATGTATAGTACAATTGGAGGACAACAGTGCACGAAAGTTTACTTTTGAACAAGTCGTAGGTATGGTTGAGCAGACCGAATATTAGGTGCCAGCAAGAACTTTGTAAAGCGTGAAAACATCTGTTAAAAATACAAAATTTCAGTGAAATGTTTTGATTCCCGTGACGTAACGCCAAAGTCAAATCGCCAAGGTGTGAAGAAACGCCAAAAAAAGAAGAAACGACAATTTAATTTTTTTCACTTTGGCGATTTTTTTTTGGCGTTTCTTCACATTTTGGCGATTTTTTCTGGTGATTTAATAAATAATTACAAAATGGTAAATCACCAGAAAAAAATCGCCAAAGTGTGAAGAAACGCCAAAAAAATCGCCAAGGTGTGAGTGCAAAAAAAATCGCGAAAGTGTGAAGAAACGCCAAGAGCTGAAAAAATTAATATGGCGTTTCTTCTCTTTTTCGGCGCTTGTTTTGGCGTTTCTTTACAACTTGGCGATTTTTTCGGCGTTTCTTCACCCTTTGGCGATTTTTTTTGGCGTTTCTATACACTGTGGCGGTTTTTTCTGGTGATTTACCATTTTGTAATTGAAAGAGACTATTGGCACCGGGTGCCAATAGCCTCTACATATATACTGCGGCTAATGGCACCGGGTGCCAATAGCCTCTACATATATACTGCGGCTAATGGCACCGAGTGCCAATAGCCTCTACATATATACTGCGGCTAATGGCACCGAGTGCCAATAGCCTCTACATATATATTTTTTTTTATAAGGGTGAGGAAATCTTCATAGACACCCGGGCTTTCTGAACCAAGGTAGTATTGGATTCCATTCTTCAATGACCTACCAACTAAAATCTCCTTCCTTAGTCTTCGTGCTCTCTTCTCCCCGGAACCGCCTCACAGCATTACTTCGGGGAGGAGCTGTGCTTTCGCACCTACTCTCTTAGATCAACTGCCAGTCTTTGATCGTCTCTCCATGCAATTTGCAGCGTCATTATTTTCGCAACTACATTATCCGCCACTATCCACACCTCCTCATCGCGGCACATCTCCGCTATTATGTTTTCGGCACTTACATCTGGCCTACTCACAGTCAACAGCTCTCCTCGTTCTTGTTCGAAGCGGGGGCAGACGAATAACACGTGCTCCGCAGTCTCTTCCTGCCTATCGCATGTCGTGCAGAAAGGTGACTCCGTGAATCCAAACCTGTGCAGGTACTTCCTGACGCATCCGTGACCAGACAGAAACTGTGTCAGGTGGAAATTAACCTCTCCATGTTTTCTCTGTACCCATGTCGTTATTTTTGGTATGAGTCTATGGGTCCACCTTCCCTTGTCCGAGGAGTCCCACTCTTGCTGCCACTGTCTCATTGATTCGGCTCTTAATTTTGTCCTAACTGTTTTGGTAGTTTGACCCTCCATTCTCTTCTTTCTATGACATTCACTGTCTTCTGTCAGCGTTATGCATATGGGCATCGTTCCGGCTATAACACATACCGCTTTTAAGGATATTGTTCGATATGCGCTTGCTACTCTTATGCTTGCCAGCCTCTGGGCTCTATTAAGCCTTCTCCGATTCCTCTTCGTATCTAGCGCCTGTATCCACGCTGGCGCCCCGTAGCGCAATATCGATAGGGTGACACTTGCAAGGAGCCTCCTTTTGCTGCTGCACGGTCCAAAGCCGTTTGGCATTATTCTGGCCAATGCTGCGGTGGCTTTCATTGCCTTTCCGCACGTGTAGTCCACGTGGCTATTAAAATTTCTGCGGTCGTCCAGCACAACTCCAAGGTATTTTAATTGGCGAGTGGATGTGATTTCTTCCCCGTCAGTGTTCAAAATGATTCGTTCGGTTTTTCTGCAGTTACTTACTAGCATGATCTCAGTTTTTTGGTGGGCCAGCCTCAGCCCCGCCGTTGTCATCCAGTCTTCGACAGTTTCTAGCGTCTCCATCGTAACCAACTCCACCTCCATCTTCGACGTTCCGGATACCGTGAGGATCAAGTCGTCGGATGCCATTAGCCGCAGTATATATGTAGAGGCTATTGGCACCCGGTGCCATTAGCCGCAGTATATATGTAGAGACTATTGGCACCGCGTGAAATAAAGGAATCGTAAGTACGTAAAATAAGGGAAAAATAATTAATTAATATTTTGATAAATATGCTAACAACAATTGTTGTTCATCATAGATACACTAATTTCTTTTTACTTACTGTAGCACTGTCTCAATCACTCTCATGCGAAGCCATCAGTGTTACAGAAAGTTTTCTACGTAGTTCTGAGCGTATTAATCAAGTTTCTGCGCTGTATCAAAGCGATGTTCCGATTTCAAAAGCAAGGCGTCGCCGCTAGCAAAATATTATTAAATCACGACGATGTTAAACGTTTTGAGACGTTGATGCTTTCTTTGGGTTTTGCACGTACAAAAATAGATTGACAGCAACAACTTTTCGTTACCTCGATGTGATCAGTATGGATCAGCTAATGCAACTATGCAAGTGGAATGACATCAAGAATATCGAAAAGGAAAAGATGAAACAGCTCTACATTTTAGAAAAGGACGAACTTCCCAGGCTTGTTGCCCTTCTAGTGTGTGGCATTTCGTTAAAGCGCAAATTTGCTAGGTCTGTTAGCCACCCAGGTTTTGTTACATTTTGTAAAAGAACGAACTTCTTAGGCTTGTTAGCCACCTATAGTGTGTGGCATTTCGTTAAAGCGAAAATTTGCTAGCTTTGTTAGCCACCTAGGCCTTGTGACATTTTGTAAAAGGACGAACTTCCTAGGCTTGTTAGCCACCTAGTGTGTGGCATTTCGTTAAAGCGCAAATTTCCTAAGTTTGTTAGCCACCTAGGTCTTGTGACATTTTGTAAAAGGACGAACTTCCTAGGCTTGTTAGCCACCTAGTGTGTGGCATTTCGTTAAAGCGCAAATTTCCTTGGTTTGTTAGCCACCTAGGTCTAGTCTAGTGACATTTTGTAAAAGGACGAACTTCCTAGGTCTGTTAGTCATCTAGTCTGTGGCATTTCGTTAAAGCGCAAATTTCCTAAGTTTGGTAGCCTCCTAGCAAATTTCCTAAATTTCCGGGGTGCCATTAGCCACAGCATAATAAAGAGACTATTGTTACCGCGAGAAATGTAGAAACTGTGAGACTCGCACCAGAATGAGGAAGAAACACTTAAAATAGATCTGTCGATCTGTAGATCTGTAGATCTGTAATTTTTTTCGTTACTGACGGCGTTACTCTCATACTAATTTGATCAGTTTGAACTTATTAGTGTTGCAGATATTGTATTATTCCAAACCTGTAAATTGAATGCTGATTTTTTTATAAATCCATATCTAGTAGAAGTAGAGTAAATTTCCAGAAAAATCTTATTGAAAACAAAAAGAATTATGTGAAATAAATTTTCATTTTTCCTATAATTGCTACTTTTTTATATTGAGTGCCGATAGTGTTTTCCACATACAGTTACTAAAGGCACCGGGTGTCAATAGTCTCCTTACTATACTGTGGCCAATGGCTTTAATATAAAAAAGTGACTATTGGCACCCAGTGCCATTTTTTGTGACATTTCGTAAAACGAAAATCTTCTTAATTTTGTTAGCCACAAAGATTTTTGTGAAATTTTGTAAAAGGAAAATCTTCCTAGTTTTGCTAGCCACCTAGTTTTTTGTGACATTTCGTAAAAGGAAAAGCTCCCTAGTTTTGTTAGCCACCTAGCTTTTTGCGACATTTCGTAAAAGGAAATCTTCTTAATTTTGTTAGCCACCAAGTTTTTTGTGACATTTTGTAAAAGGAAAATCTTACTAGTTTTGTCAGCCACCTAGTTTTTGTTACGTTTCGTAAAAGGAAAAACTACCTAGGTTTGTTAGCCGCCTAGTCTGTGACAGTTTGTTAAAGCGCAAATTTCCTAGGTTTGGTGGCCAACTAGTTTTTGTGACATTTCGTAAAAAGAAAATTTCCGTAGTTTCGTTAACCACCAAGTTTTCTAAAATTTTGTAAAAGCAAAAGGTCTTTGGTTTTGTTAGCCACATAGTTTTTGTGACATTTCGTTAAAGCGCTAAATTCTTCGGTGCCATTAGCCGCAGTATATATGTAGAGACTATTGGCACCCGGTGCCATTAGCCGCAGTATATATGTAGAGACTATTGGCACCCGGTG
>CM055404.1:140269143-140418486 GCA_029228625.1 Pseudolycoriella hygida
TACGAAAAAAAGTTTTTCAGAAAAAAAAATTTTCTCCAAAAAAAATTTTCTCAAAAAAAAATTTCTTTCCGAAAAAAAACTGTTCTCCAACACCAGGCTACCATCGGAACACTTCGTATCACCTCCGGCTACCTTCGGAATACTTTGTGTCACCTTCGTCTGCCTTCGGAACACTTAGTGTCAACTTCGGCTACCTTGAGAACACTTCGTGTCGACTTCGGCTACCTTCGGAACACTTCGTGTCGCCTTCAGCTGCCTTCGAAACACTTCGTGTCACCTTCGGCTGCCTTCGGAACACTTCGTGTCACCCTTGGCTACATTCGCAACACTTCGTGTCACCAATTCTTCTCAGTGATTCATATAACTTTCCTGAAGAAACCAACTGTCTAGGTATTCTTATTCAGAATTTAGCAAAAAATCCAAGATGGTGTCACTCTGACAGTATGCAGCCATTTTCTTAAAATGCTAAAAAAGTCTCCTCTCTCTCTCTCTCTCTATAACTTTCTAGAAGAAACCATCTCTCTAAGAAGTGTCATTCCGGAGTAAATTTCAAAAACCGAAAAAGCATTAACGAAAATCCAAGATGGCGCTGCTATGACAGCTGGCAGCCATTTTCTTATGATCCCAAAAAATTCTCCAGATGAAACTCTATAACTTTCTAGAAGAAATTAACTCTGCAAGTGCCAGAGCTAAAACTCGAAAACCCAAAGAGACATACTTTATACCTAACAAAAATCCAAGATGCCGTCACTTTGGCAGATTTCTGAAAATCCCAAAAAATTCTCCTGATCAAACTGTATAACTTTCCCGAAGAAACCAGCTCTCTAAATATTGTCATTCCGAAGCTAAAATTCGAAAACAAAAAAAAAACTAATTTATTGCTTGGGAAAATTCAAGACGGCACCGGTTTGACTGCTGGCAGCCATTTTCTTAAGATCCCAAAAAATTCTCCTGACCAAACTCTATAACTTTCCCGAACCAACTCTCTAGTTATTGTCACTCCGGAGCTAAAATTCGAAAACTCCGAGCATTACCTAAAAAACCCTCAAAATTTACCACTTTTCCACATGCCACGGCTTTTCCCGGAAAAGCGGCATATGAAATTTTTCATTTGGGGCCGAAACTTAGGGTCCCTGAAAATCTTAAGGAAATCCCCCGGGCGGTTCTATTCACATTTCGTTAAGGATACTTGAGGATTTAGCATTGCTCTAGTTTAACAATTTAATCTTAATTACGATGCCAGATTTAAGAATTAAAAAAAAAACTACGATCTTATACGACAGTTGCAACGACACTGCCATCAATACATCTGTCATACGCGATCGATACGTTGAATTTTCTTAGTCGTTTTTGTTGTGAAAATTTATCATTTCTGAGTCACATTGCAGTAGCTGCCCGGTGCAGTCATTTTGTTACACTGTAGGGACGATAGACCTAAGTTGAAAAGGGTGGGAATTTAATAAAATTTTGCTAAATTAGTGACTACGCCATTAGATAATTGCATTAGAAACGGGACAATATAAATGCATATAAAAAATATTCAAAATTACCGAAAATAAATTCGAATTGTCAAATTGAAAAATAAGTTTTACCGAAAGTTTAATCAACTATTACCGAAAATAAAATCATTTTTTACCGAATAAAAAATCATTTTTACCAAAAACTAATTCACAATTTACCGAAAGAGAACAGCATAAATAAAAATAAATTTTACCAAAAAAATATTCATTTTGTCATAAAAATAAATCATTAATTACCAAAAAATAATTCACAATCTACCGAAAAAAATCAATTGTTACATAAAAAAAATATTAAGATTACCAAAAATTAGCGCTATAAATCCTATGGACATTTTCCTTGTACAAATTGCTCCAGTCATAGGAAAATTCTTCTTTTACAAATTATTAGGTAATTTTAATTTTTTTTTTATGTCACAATTGATTTTTATTCGGTAGATTGTGAATTATTTTAAAATTTATTTTTATTTATGTTGTTCTCTTTCGGTAAATTGTGAATTAGTTTTTGGAAAAATTGATTTTTTATTCGGTAAAAAATGATTTTATTTTCGGTAATAGTTGATTAAACTTTCGGTAAAACTTACTTTTTTGATCGTTAAATACGTCCCATTAGAAACTGCCAAAAAGGCAATATTGAAAAGCGCGTTCGAAGGAACGGTGCAAAAAAACTTTCTTATGGGCAATTCCACGGTCCGCTTCGTTCCCACGCGTGAAATTCTCAGTAGTTGCAAAATGAAAGCAACAGAAAAGTTACTATCCTCTAGTTAAGGGATCAATACGTCTGATGCACCATTTTCTATAAATATTTTTTCGTAACAACTGAGCATTTCGAGCGTGGGAACGGAGTTTTCGTGGAATGGCCCTTATACTTACTAAATTTCCCGAACTGGCGAGACTGAAGAGTGAAGAGAGACGTCTCACGCATACTTTCACAAGCAAAAGTGTAATTTTTTATGCTAGAGCCGATCCAGGGCCCTAAGTGGAGGTTTTGGACCTATACTTGTGTAGGTAAAAATGCTCAACAGAGTTTTCTTTACAACAAAGCAAACACATATTTTTTAGAGTCGACCTTAGGCCCGATATTTGGGGATTATTCGCTGAAAACAAGAATTGGATCGGTACATACAGGACAACAAAATTTCCCATTATTTTCTCTTCAACACAGCACAAAAATGTCATCATTTAAGAAATATCTATGAAAAACCACCAAGTCACGTAGCGCGAGTTAGGCCCACACAAGTGCAATAGTGATTAATTGATTTATTAATTGGGTTGCCCCTCGCGCGAATACAAAAGACATAAAATTAATAATGATAGTCTCAAGCATTTCCTTTTCAAGCTCAAAGGATATTTGGTGGTTCGCCAGTTGCATCCCTCCAACATATCTTTGGATTGTCTACAGTTTTGTAGTTTAGTCCAAGTTTTTTGGTGTCCTTCTTCTGCTTCCTGCTTCAGAAGTCTCACCATTGCCTCGGCATGAACGCCTAATACTGGTTCTGGCCCCACAAAACCCGTTCCGCTCCCAATTCTCGCCAATTCATCCGCTCTTTCATTTCCCAGAATGCCTGAGTGCCCCGGAACCCATACCAGGGACACCTGATTGTTCTCTGATAAGGTTTCCATGCCTTCTATTGTCTCTAGGATTGATTTTGCTGGGAATTTGTGAGATGATATCGCTTTTATCGTCGATTCGCTATCTGCGCAATTAACTATCATTTTTCCTGTCACTTGCTAATCTTTCAGCGTGTGGCAAGTCCTGTTAATAGCCAGAGCTTCCGATTGAAAGACAGTCGCAGAGACTCCCATCGGAAACGTTAAGTTCCAATTCTTCGCAGTACCTTCATTCGTTTTAGATCCGTCTGTGAATACCGTTATGTCCCCCCTTGTCGGTGGAGCTCCATTTTCCCACTCCATCCTCTCGGGTATCACCGTGTCAAAACCTTTGTCAAACCGGAAGGTGGTTTCCATGTGGTCACTCGACATTTCCATTTCCCTAAATCTTCCGATCAGGTCAACTAAAATGCTCGCATGTCCCTCATTTCTACCTGCCGCTATTAAGTGTCCTCTCCTATACAATCTCGCTACTGTCATCCTGGCTTGCTGTTTGACGAACAAACCAATAGGACATAGCGATAGTAAAATCTCCAACGCCGCCGTCGGGGTCAACGTCATTACTCCTGTCACACTGAGACAACCGAGTCTCTGTACCACAGCTAGTTTTTTTTCTATCGATTTAGTCTCTGCCCTGTGTGACCAAAACATACAGACGTAGCTTAAGATTGGTCTCACAATTGCTCTATACATCCAGTATAGAACTGAAGGCTTTAGCCCCAGCTCTTCCCGAATGCTTTCCTTCACTGCCAGAAGACTCTAACCGCTTTATTGATCCTCTCTTCTATGTGAGGATTCCATGTCAACTTCTCATCTAATGTGACTCCAAGATATTTTACCTTGTCTGTCATTAGTATAGGAAAAGTGGGCTGATTCCTTGCGAGAATCTAGCACCTAGGCCTTAAATGGGCCTGTTGTTGTGTTGTCTGTCATTACTAGCTGAGTTCCGAAAAGCTTTAACAAAGTCAAGGCTACTTTCTTGTTCTTAGGCTTGAATAGTACGAGTCCGGTTTTTCCTGCATTCACAGAAAGTCCCGTTTCTCCACACCATTTTTCGACGATTCTAAGAATTCTTTGCATGAGTTCGCTAATCACTTCTTCGAATGCTCCCGGAATCAGTATTGCAATGTCGTCTGCAGAGCCTACTGCAATGCAACCTGCGTTAAGTGCAATAGTCCTTTATCACACAGGAGGTGTACTCAGCCCGCTGGAGCCAAAAATTTAATGTAAATATTATCTTTGATAGTCGTTAAATTGGGTATACTGCGTAGCAGAAATAATTCCAAATGCAAAATAACCTAACGAATTCAAAGCGTTCAAAACACTACTTCACCTAGTCGTTCGTTTCGATTTAGGTGGTATATAAGGAAGTGCACTGTTCATAGAAGTCATCATTCTGTGACCGAGCGTGCTGATATACACATGGTCTAGTAGACAAGGTGTACTGATGAGTCGTAAATGACGAAATCAGCACTTAAGTTTGTTAAATCTTACGAAGACGCTTTGTTTGTCATAAAGGAATTATGAAGAAGGGTACTGTAATGTTGATACAAGAGTGGACTTTAAACCACAGTAAGTACCGCAATTATTGAAGACAAATTTTTTTCAAGTGCAATAGTACGAAAAAAAACTTTTGATCTCCACACAACAGCCCTGCGAACTACTAAGCCGATTTTCACCAATTTATTTGTTTTCCCTAAATCCATATATTTCATTCAAAACCTTGAAGAGAGGAAACATCGTTAGGTGCAGTCAGGTGGAGTAAGGTTTAGTGAGGTGCACTGAGGTGTAGTGTAGTGAGGTGCACCAAGGCGGAGTGTATATATGCATTCTCATTTTTAGTCCATTTAATCCATTAATCTTAGAAGTGATTTACTCCTCGTATTCACCTGTCCTTTTTTCAACAAGCGAGAAATCGTACGTATAAATTTTCCCATCAGAAGAAAATATAAGATAAGAGTTTGATAGGCCTTCTTACCTTATGAGATTATTGACCCTGAACGGGCTTTTCTCATCACCATTGCAGTGTCACCTGAATTTATATCAATACGTGGACAATAAAGCGATTCCATGTGTGACCCAACGTTTATGTAGAAGTTAAAGAATACGTTTATTTTCCCCATGGAATTAGCGTGTCATTGTCCTGGACGATAAATCTATCTATTTTAATCTATTGTGTTGCGATAGCCGTTCAGTGCTAATATATAGATAAATTTAAGGACTCATACAATTGATGACAACAAATTTCTCAGTCTGAAGTTACCATCCTTAAAGTGTATGTATCGACGTCAACACATGTACGATGTACATATTTCCAAATTTCTTTCTGTGTACGTACAAACATAACACATTTACATTTGACGTCAACTAATGATGATAATTACATTACAACTTTATATTTGCAATCAACTCCAAATTTGTAATTTTCATAAACGCAATTAAATTCGATGCCTCTAACATTTATATGAGAAGAGTGAAATACATAGAACTAAGTTCAGGATTTCAATGATTTCAGCTGGCATTACGTTCAACTATGCAATGTTATATCTTTGAATGAAATTCGATTGAATCTGCAATTTGATTTGTTTGTGCTGCATTTGAAATTTTATATTGGCATTGAAGCTAATGACTAATGACCTATGTTCCATACCATCAAGAGAGGAATTCGATTTGCGTATGACAAGAGTGTATGCAGAGACGATTTAAAATTTAAAATTAGACATTTTTCAACAAATTGGTTGTGACGGAAAATATTTCCCCTTCACTTGGGACGAAAAGTTGCTTTCCGCGGTATGTGCGCCAACACACTCTCACTATTACAGAAAAATATCTTTTAAATCGCCCGCGCGTAAGTACACATCTCGTGTATATTGGGGTATATTGAAATATACTATTGTTAAGATGAATTCAATTTCAGCCCGAAAATCGGTAAATGCTGATCAATCGGTTAAGGTTTAGGATTCTTTATTAGTTATAAGAACTACTTAAATCACAATAACAATATAAATTTCATTCATAGCAACATTTCCTTTAATAAATTCCTCGCAATAGTAAAGGAATTCACTTCAAAAAATACGCGGGTATATTTCCGCATATACTGCATATTTCGTATATACTTCGCATGTATTGAAATGTAAGTAGGCTCGTTAGTATTTCGGAGTGTTAATTCATGTCATTATTATCATTATCATGGGCCCACGGACGCAAGTCTTACACGCCAAAAAATTCACAAGAAATTTTTTCGTAGACGAAGGAACATATATACAAGAACTTTTTTACTTCCCCCAGACGACGTACTCCCCGGATTCTACGCAAAATTTTAGGTCGAAATGCTTTTTTACTCATTAAAATCGGTTCAGCCAGTTCGGAAATACGAATTAAACAAGATTGCTATTTTGTTTGGAAACGGACTCAAATCGACAATTTTGAAATAGTCAATTTGGTAAACCTTTTTTCCTTTTTTTTCACGATCTTTGTGGCAATTTTTTTTTTTGACTTTGTAAGGTTTCATGAAATGATGAAATGAACCCGAGGGGTTATTAACTTTTTCTTTGTTGAAGATTTATAAAGATTTGTTTAGAATTTTTGGGATTTGTTGAGATTTTTAAATATTTATAAACGAGGAGTTACTCACTTTTGAAACGCAAAGATTTATAGAGATTTGTAGAGACTTATAGAGATATTTTTGTATCACAAGTGATTTTCTGCGATTTGTACTCGGATTTGTAAAAAATATAAGATTTTCCTAACACATTGAGATTTTCTCACTGAATTTTTTTTGAAAGAGACTATTGGCACCGGGTGCCAATAGCCTCTACATATATACTGCGGCTAATGGCACCGGGTGTTACAGAAAGTTTTCTACGTAGTTCTGAGCGTATTAATCTGCGCTGTATCAAAGCGATGCTCCGATTTCAAAAGCAACGCGTCGCCGCTAGCAAAATATTATTAAATCGCGACGATGTTAAACGTTTTGAGACGTTGATGCTTTCCTTGGGTCTTGCACGTACAAAAATAGATTGACAGCAACAACTTTTCGTTACCTCAATGTGATCAGTAAGTATCAGCTAATGCAACTATGCAAGTGGAATGACATCAAGAATATCGAAAAGGAAAAGATGAAACAACTCTACATTTTAGAAAAGGACGAACTTCCCAGGCTTGTTAGCCACCTAGTGTGTGGCATTTCGTTAAAGCGAAAATTTGCTAGGTCTGTTAGCCACCCAGGTTTTGTTACATTTTGTAAAAGAACGAACTTCCTAGGCTTGTTAGCCACCTAGTGTGTGGCATTTCGTTAAATCGCAAATTTCCTAAGTTTGTTAGCCACCTAGGCCTTGTGACATTTTGTAAAAGGACGAACTTCCTAGGCTTGTTAGCCACCTAGTGTGTGGCATTTCGTTAAAGCGCAAATTTCCTAAGCTTGTTAGCTACCTAGGCCATGTGACATTTTGTAAAAGGACGAACTTCCCAGGCTTGTTAGCCACCTAGTGTGTGGCATTTCGTTAAAGCGCAAATTTGCTAGGTCTGTTAGCCACCCAGGTTTTGTTACATTTTGTAAAAGAACGAACTTCCTAGGCTTGTTAGCCACCTATAGTGTGTGGCATTTCGTTAAAGCGCAAATTTCCTAAGTTTGTTAGCCACCTAGGTCTAGTCTAGTGACATTTTGTAAAAGGACGAACTTCCTAGGTCTGTTAGTCATCTAGTCTGTGGCATTTCGTTAAAGCGCAAATTTCCTAGGTTTGGTAGCCTCCTAGCAAATTTCCTAAATTTCCGGGGTGTCATTAGCCACAGTATAATAAAGAGACTATTGTTACCGCGAGAAATGTAGAAACTGTGAGACTCGCACCAGAATGAGGAAGGAACACTTAAAATAGATCTGTCGATCTGTAGATCTGTAGATCTGTAATTTTTTTCGTTACTGACGGCGTTACTCTCATACTAATTTGATCAGTTTGAACTTATTAGTGTTGCAGATATTGTATTATTCCAAACCTGTAAATTGAATGCTGATTTTTTTTATAAATCCATGTCTAGTAGAAGTAGAGTAAATTTCCAGAAAAATCTTATTGAAAACAAAAAGAATTATGTGAAATAAATTTTCATTTTTCCTATAATTGCTACTTTTTTATATTGAGTGCCGATAGTGTTTTCCACATACAGTTACTAAAGGCACCGGGTGTCAATAGTCTCCTTACTATACTGTGGCCAATGGCTTTAATATAAAAAAGTGACTATTGGCACCCAGTGCCATTTTTTGTGACATTTCGTAAAACGAAAATCTTCTTAATTTTGTTAGCCACAAAGTTTTTTGTGAAATTTTGTAAAAGGAAAATCTACCTAGTTTTGTTAGCCACCTAGTTTTTTGTGACATTTCGTAAAAGGAAAAGCTCCCTAGTTTTGTTAGCCACCTAGCTTTTTGCGACATTTCGTAAAAGGAAATCTTCTTAATTTTGTTAGCCACCAAGTTTTTTGTGACATTTTGTAAAAGGAAAATCTTACTAGTTTTGTCAGCCACCTAGTTTTTGTTACGTTTCGTAAAAGGAAAAGCTACCTAGGTTTGTTAGCCGCCTAGTCTGTGACAGTTTGTTAAAGCGCAAAAAAAAAACCTAGGAAGGTTTGGTGGCCAACTAGTTTTTGTGACATTTCGTAAAAAGAAAAGTTCCGTAGTTTCGTTAACCACCAAGTTTTCTGAAATTTTGTAAAAGCAAAAGGTCTTTGGTTTTGTTAGCCACATAGTTTTTGTGACAATTTGTTAAAGCGCTAAATTCTTCGGTGCTATTAGCCACACTATATATGTAGAGACTATTGGCACCCGGTGCCATTAGCCGCAGTATATATGTAGAGACTGTTGGCACCCCATGCCAAAAGCATTTTCGTTTGTAATTATTTGTTAAATCATCATCGCCAAAAAAAAAAAAATTGCCAAAATGTGAAGAAACGCCAAAATTATTTTTCTGTCAGCTCTCGCCGTTTTTTCACACTATGGCGATTTTTTCTGATGATTTAACAAATAATTACAAAACTATACCTGCAAACCACGAAATTTTTCTTTTTTGTTTGAATGAAAACATTTTTAATTCTGAATTTCTGTTTCTTAGTTAGATACGTTTATGGATAGACTAGTTGTTAGTGCGCCTGCTCAGCAATTATTTTCTTCCTTGACATGTTGCGAGCTCGAGACTTAGTTCAGCCATTTTTTTCGTCAGAAGATCAATTGTTTCATTGTGATTTGTTTCATTAAAACAAAATTTTCTTTTATTTCAATACTTTACGAATACAAACAAAGAATGCCAACATGAAAGTCCAAAGGTCGAAACGCGTTACATATTTTTGCTGTTAGGGCACGACCGAGTAACGAGGTGAAAGATCGCTAGAATGAGAAGCTATTGGTCGGCATTGATTCTCTCTGGGGCAAAGAAATTTATATTCAGGGGGAATCAAGTGGGCATCGTCTCACTGTAAGAGTTCTCACGTTCAAGATCGCTGACAATGTGCACAGGCACCAACTCGTATGTGGAAGGCCAAGATCAAGGTCAAAACTATCGTTGTACAGCAAGGCTGCAGAAACTCTTTCGGTAGAAATTGGGACCTGCCATCAAAGGCTATTCTGTGGTTGTATGAGGCCGTAATTAGACATAGATCGAATCAAACCGGCGATTTAACGTTATATTTCGAAGTAGGGAAAACTGACTAGATAACTTTCTACCTGATCTATCAGGGAATAGCATAGTCATATACACGGACGGCTCCAAAACATCCAATGGAGCAGGAGCTGGAGGGTATGCTTCCAACACAGAAAAAAGGTGAGAGCTTTCATCTGAGTCACCTCGCCAGTGCCTTTCAAGCAGAAGTCTTCATGTGAAGAACTTTCAAGGGGAACACATGGGAAAAATACTGACATTTACTCGGGCAATGCGGAGATGATTAGGGCGCTTATATCGTCTGTCGGGACTTCCAAGCTGGTGAGAGATTACAACTTGACCCTGAACTTGATGGTCTGGGCATCAGATAACTCTCGTCTGGGTACCTGGGCATTCGGGCGTGGAAGGCTAGAGAAGGAGCTAGTTAAGGCGGGCTCTGCTGTCCCAACAGTCTGTGCGAAAGCATTGAAGGATTGGGTGGCGTTAAGGCATGGAGAACGCTGAGAAGCGTACGATTGAGGTGCTCATACGAAGCGCTTTCTACCGAAACCACACTCCAAAAGGGATAAGTTAAGGTTGTCGGTCACTCCCAGATGTCCATGTGGATCAGAAGAAGAACCAGGAGTTCACGTCATATATGAACGCCCCAATTTCTATCAACTGAAACGCAACTGCTGTTGTGCGGCATGGAGGCGACTGGAAGACTCACATCATTTGAGTTATGCATAGGAATGGAACAATTATCGTAAGATATATATTTCAGGATCACCAACCTGATCATTTCAACTGATAAATCCAAATAAGAAATATCAAGGAACGAAATTCGAACAAAAATTTAGATTAAATTTAGTACTTGAAATATGCGGGTTTCCCGCTTTTTCCTGGTTATCTGAATTTAAATTTTGTTGGTTCAAATTTACTGTTCAGTAAATATAAACAGCTGTAACAAAGAAAAACAGCAATTGTTAAATAGGGATCTGAACTGAAAAAATCATCTTGGCGTTTCTTCTCTTTTTTGTCGATTTTTGTGGCGCTTCTTCACACTTTGGCGATTTATTATTTTGTAGTGAAGAAATACAAAAAAAAAATCGCCAAAGTGTGAAGAATCGCCAAAATGCATTTTGGCGATTTGACTTTGGCGTTACTTCACGGGAATAATGTTTTGTGATTGCTACAATTCAGAGATTTGAGCCAACTATGAAAATTCATTCGTTACTCTTCGAATGACTTTTCATTGGTTCACTCAGCAAAATCTCTGAATTAAGTAAGAGTTTGTGCGTCGACAAACTGATTCGGGCTTGGTTTGGGTCGGGTCGGCTTTTTAGTCGAGCCCGCTCACCTCCAGATTGAACCGATTTGCTATCAGAAGATAGTACGGTTAAAATCGAACTAAGACCTCAAATTCCATAATCCAATGAGTTGGCGTCTGCCACGAAAAAAACCTCATAGGAGTAGGAAATGTTTAGTACAAATTTCAACAGATGGTAGCGGTAATTCATTTCCGTTATGATTCGCTAGACCCATCAATACTTCTAACCGAGAAAAATAGATCAGCAATTTGTCCATCACGTCCATCAGCTTATCAAGTTGCGATTTGACTGACGATTGACATTCTTAATTAATCAAATTCTTTCGTTTTTGAAAATCGGACATCCTTCGGAAAAGCTTAGGCAAAAGAACAAAAGAAGCTTTGTTAAAGCTTTTCCGAAGGATGTCCGATTTTCAAATCTGAAGAGTTTTTTTTTAGAATTTATCAGCTTAGAGCCGACCAAGCTTGAGCCAGGCCGCCTCTCGTTCAGAGGTGCGCAGCTGTCTCGCCTTCCTTGCACCCCTGAGCGATCTCGCTTACAGACTAGTCTGCCCATACTAGTGACGAGCCAACCGTGCCCGCGAGCAAGCCTCAGTTCTACGACTTGAGTAGGGAGTATTATCAGGCAGGAAGGCAAAGTGTATGAGCGTCGTAACTGGGGCACATCACTGAGCAAGGTGGCAGTCCGGCACAAATCTTCCATAGCCTTACTACTGAGGAAACACTGTACTCACGAATCCATACTATTCACACTATACAATGTCTCGCGTTGTCCCAAAAACTATGTTTGGTGGTGTACCAGCCAAAAATACGTTCTCTGATATTAATTTTCCTACCTAGTTTTGTAACGAAGGTTTTTTCAGCATTAGTCCTAAATAGTGTTCGCACGAGGCAGAGGCGAGTGTGGACACTATTTAGGACGTTTGCTGAAAAAATCTAGTTACAAAACGAGGTAGGAACAACGTTTTCTGCAATTCAATGCCGAAATATTCAAAACCAAAAAATAAAATTTCTATTTCGATCACAATTTCCTTTTCATTGCATTTTTAATATCAATTAAAATTGAGTGCTGAAAAGCTTTTCCGCACTCAAATTTGAATGCTGAAAAACTTTTCAGCATTCGAATTCAAATTTGAATGCTGAAAAACTTTTCCACACTCAAATTTGAGTGCTGAAAAACTTTTCCATACTCACTCAAATGTGAGTGCGGAAAAGTTGACCTTTTCCGCACTCAAAGCAGTATTGAAAACTGTCGTATTTCGGCATTGAATTGCAGAAAACATTTTACATGCTTTGGTCTGGCAGTTCAATCTGTCAATCACTATTTGTGTTAACTGCATGCATTCATTGTTAGGTTATGGTGAAAGGTCACCCACAAATATTGCCAAATCGTTGGATCAATTAGCCATATGATGAGAACTCCAACTTCGTTCGCAACCTTAACACTTCATAAAGGATATTTAGTCAACAAAATACTTCATTCGTCAATTTTCACTACGAAAACGTATAAATTAATTTCAAACACAATAGCAAAACACTTGTTGACTTGATCAGTGTTGACGGACCAATCGGAAGAGTTTGGTTAATTGGGATTGGCTCTCGAAATGTTGATATTTCCTAATTATCTCTATAACACAACTGTTCTAGATGTGTTAATGTCTGAGCGTCATGTCAATGACAAAGTTATTCAAACGTTCATATGGAAAGTAGTTGTAAGTTTGTTGTAGTTTAGAATTGATTGCTAGAAGTAAACTCGACAGAATTCGGAAATGTGCGTACGAAGAGAGCAGTTTTCAAATGTACGGCAATTTTGTTTTTCTATTGTTGTGTCTGTACGGCAAGATGATCGAAAATTTCGGAAACTGTTCGAAATTCTTTCTTTGAATAGGTCTACAGGGTCAATTTGTAGGCAAATTCTCTTGGAAAACAATCCTTCATCACTCCAAGGAGAAAAGACAAAAATAAAGTTAGTGGCAGACATACTGCCGTGCAACGCATAAAAACCTTGCGATGAAACAGAGAAAAGATTTCCCATGAAAAAATCCATACAAAATTAATTTTCCCTTTTTTTACAAGGTTTTATGAGTTACAAGGCAGGTGAGAGCGGCTGATTTTCGAGTTCAGGCCGCCGCCGACACATTTTAGTCCAGCCGAGTCCCCGCCGACATGTCTTTCAAAAGTTAGTTAGGCCGCCTTTTTGCGTCTGACGAAAGGTAAAATCTTGCAAACCAAGGCAGCCTGGTGCTGAAATTCTGATTACGCCTAAGTGGAAGAACAAGTGAGGTTATTAGTTAGTAACACCATCAACACCATCGAAGTCGCAACCAGGTTGCGTACTTGGGACCTAAGCTGATAATAAAGTAGGTAGCTTGGTGCTGAACATGTGTTTCTACCAAAGAGGAGGATAGAGTGAGTTCTATGCGTCATATAAGTTTCGATTCGGCACCAGGCTGCTGCTGTCTCCTGCATTCAAAGCGTCATAACTCCAGAACGCAGCCTGGTGTCTTGTTGAAACTTTCGTGACTTATAGATTTCACTATATCCTACACATTGGTAAAAACAGATGTTCGACACCAGGCTGCCTTCCTTATTCGCTGGTACAGGGCTCAAGTACGCAGCCAAGTGTCAAAATATAAACTAATACGATGTAATGTACTCGCCACTTCCTTAATTTTCAAATTTTCGGCACCAAATGTCCTGGTTGAAAGTGCAAATCAGATTTAGAAGTTAGCGGGCTTTCACTGGGCGAACAAACCATCTCCTTGGCAGAGGATGGGAGGGTTGCAGCTTAAAGACTCCACACCGAAAGGTATAAACGGCCTATAAAGTTTAATGATGATGATGGTGATGAAAGTGCAAACCTATTGACTAGCGAAAAGTTTGTTAAAAATCTTTCGATAGGATTTGGGTGATGATTTGGATCTTATCAATCAACAGACAATGGAGACTCTATAATATGGAGCTCGTAGGTGTTTCGATAACTGCACTAAATTAGTTAGACTTATCAAAAAACGAGTTACATAAATGGTCACAAGAAGGTAATGTCAAGATTTCCATACAAAAGTTTGTGCTATCATAACTGATCCGGTTAAACCGTCAATAACATGCAGCCACTCAAATTGAAATATTAAGTCCAATTATTATTGTACATCGATCAAGTGCGTCAAAACCAATTTGTTTATTTGGATTCGTGACCAGCTTCATATTTGTTATTATTCGGGCAAAGTGAACCTTTAAGAGGAAGTCGCAAAATGTGAACTGTCAAGTGTGCGATGTTTTTTTTTAAAAAGAGAATCCAGCGTAAATAACAAATTATTCAAAATTATAGCTCATGTACTGTGAGAGGCAGACTCTTACACAGATATTAGGTGAATCGAATTCAAAAAGCTTAAATAAGAAGGTACAAATCTGCTCTGAAATAACATCGCAAATGCACTTGGAATGCGATGATTTTTCAGAGCAACTTTCGACCTTCACACTTAGACTTTTTGAATTCTGATTCATCTATTATATGCGTAAGAGTAATCTTCTAACAGTGCATGAGCTACAATTTTGAATAATTATGATTTACGCAGGATTCTATTCTAAAAAAACATCGCAAACTTGACAGTTCACGTTTTTGCGATGTGCTCTTAAACAAACACAAAACATATGCAAAGGACCCGTACGTATCAGAATAAATGTGGCAAACAGAATAGATGTTGCAAAAAGAATCAAAACAATAACGAAGCATCGGCGCTAAAAACCTCTTCAATCTCTCAAAATAAGACCAGAATTTAGAACCGCCCTAGAGCGCTTAGACGAGGCCTCTGACCCATACTTCCATAAACAAAAAAGTCTGCTCTTTTGTTTCCGCAACACTGCACGAAAAACTTAATCATTAAAGGAATATTCACGAAAAACCACTAAATATCGCGTAGTGTAAGTTTAATTCACACTAAGGACACTAGAGCCCGAACCACTCAACAGATTTTCTGATGTCCACATTTTTCATTCCAAACCTTGAAGAGCGATTTTCGTTTTAATTTCGGAAAGATATAAGTGAAATAGTTCCACTAACCTTAAGATCACGTTGCAAAAATGTGAACTGTCAAATATCCGATGTTTTTTTTAGAACAGAACCCTGCGCAATTAACAAATTATTCATAGTTTCCATGAGCTATAACTGTCAGAGTATGAGACTCTTACACCAATAACAGATGAATCAGAATTCAAAAATTTCGATTGTGAAGGTCGAAAGTTGCTCAGAAAAATCATCGCATTCGAAGTTCGTTTGCGATGTTATTTCAGAGCAAATTCGTACCTTCATACTTAAACTTTTTGAATTCTGATTCATCATTATTTTCGTAAGAGTCTTCCTCTCACAGTAAACGAGCTACAATAGTTTGAATAGTTTGTTATATACACAGGATTCTGTTCTGAAGAAACATCACAAATTTGATAGCTCACATTTTTGCGACGTGCTCTTAAAAAAACCACGTTTTTGACCACTTTTTCGACCGTTACTTCGAAAGTTTTCGACCAAATTTTGCCCAAATTCAATTCTCAATTTTTTGATTATCTTTCAGGAAAAAAAAGTTCTTGAAAATTGGATAAGATTTACCCGATTTATGTGGAAAAAACACGTTTGGCCCTAGTAGAGACTCAGTTTTAGGGCTCTGGTTGAGTCAAAAAGCTCAAAATCAAATAAATTTTCCGGTATGCCCAGATCTTGATGGATGCTCCTCCCTACTCCCGGGTCCAACTTAGGGTGGTTACAAACGTCGTTCTTCGTACGGGTCTAAAAATTTCCGACAGATATCTGTGCCTACACATAGCAATCCGAAAGTGACAGATGGGAAAATTTTGGGGTTGCCTAATTCGAAAAACTACGCATTGCTATATGTAAATCTACAGCATCTGGGATAAAATCCTTTAAACATAACACTCTATATAGAAACAATGTCGCTACAAAATCCGGGGGTTACAAAATCTGGACGCTAATCTGGATTTTGACATCTCCAGATTTTGACATCTCCAGATTTTGACTCCTCCGGATTTTTCGTCCAGATTTTGTAGGGGAGCTAGAAACAATAATGAAGTTTGCAAACGTAAACGCAGCGAAGCTTTCACCTTTTCACCTATGTTCTCTATATTCAGTGAGACAAATCGCCTCTTTTCCATAACTTTTCATTTGTTTTTCCATTAATGTCTGTCACCCATCTTGCTATTCACTTTTCAGGTCGTGACGAGTACATTCATACAAATGTACCGCAAACTAAATGAAACGCAACAGTTGAAACACATCATTGCAGACAATTTTCTATTGTTTATTTGTAGACTAGAGTAATGCGCGATGTGTATACATAAATATAAGCGGGTAATGTATGTAGCTAATTGTATGTGCCTTCACTTCACATCAATATTGCTGAAGAAATTGATGTGGATGATCGTCATGATGTGAAGTGAACTCTATGTGAATAGTTTTCTACCAAAAATACTACAGTTACATGTTTATATGCTACACTGGCTACACTCCGTTAAATAATTTTCTTTTAATTTTCAGTGATGGACTAATAATAGATAGAGTCAGGTGCTTAACGAAATGTCCAAATTTTATTTCATTTGAAAAAAACCGAATGTTTCGAATTTATTTTGATACATTTCCAGTTTTGACACTGCCGTCTGCCGTCAGACAGTTAATTATTTTGTTAGCGATAATGATGTTCCGTGGCGTGTACATTTTTTATTTTTGTCAATTTGAATTAGCAGAAAATGAAGCACCAGAGTTCCGCACATTCCAAACTCATTGCATCGTAAGGCAATTAATAAAAATCGCCGATGTTACTCTGAAATGAGGGAAATGCCAAATCCATTTCTGGATTCGTTCTCTAACCAACGCAACAGTCAAAGCAAATACAAACGTTTCCAAATGTATACCGAGAGAAAATAATGAATTTCTGTTGTACTGTGTAATCATTTGCATGAAAAAACATTATTTACTTAGGTTTATGTTTGCACAAACGATTTTACAAATACGAATTGCTTTTGATTTTGCATACGATTTTATTTCGCTAACTTTGCTGCTGTCGAAGAATAATTGCAACCCAAAGCCAATACAATTTTAATTTTAATCATTGGTCTCTCAAATAGCGTTGTTTTTTCTTCTTGAACGAAGTAATACAGCAAAATTATGTGAACTTTTTTTCAGAAAAACCTAGAGTGGCAACTTTGAACAACATAACAGGTGTTTTATATAAAATTCCACAAATTCGTTCGAAAAAACTTCAAGATAGAAGAACATAAAAGGGTTCGAAGTCATTTGTGTAGCTCGAACTATTTCGGATCGTTCGGATCTTTTTGGCAGGATGGACTGTGTGAAAGCTCAACTTGACAGAACAAACTATTTTTTTGTCAAGTTGAGCTTTCATATAAACCTTACGCGATGCGCTTCGCATCGCGTCCAATATAATGAGCCCTTTAAGGGGTCATTATATAAGGCGCGATGCGAATCGCATCGCGTAAGGTTTGTGTGAAAGCTCAACTTGACAAAACAAAAATTTTTTTTTTTGTCAAGTTGAACTTTCATACAACGAAGTGACTATTCGCCGGCGCCGGCGAATAGCGAAAATATATGAAAATGACTATTCGCCGGCGCCGGCGAATAGCCATCATTGACTATTCGATCGCATTATGAAAATGACTATTCGCCGGCGCCGGCGAATAGCCATCTATGAAATGACTATTCGCGGCGCCGGCGAATAAATTTTCATTCTGACTATTCGCCGGCGCCGCACAGTAGATTTTTTGTAAGGGTTTGCGGCTTGGGCTTGAATTTGTACAATTTTCAATATTTTGACGTTTCTTTTTTTTCGTTTTTAATCGGAAAGATTAAAGGACAAACTGTTTTCCTTTTCGGTTCGAAAAATCTTCTGACTCCCGTGGGAACAAATGAGTTGAGGAGAACCAAACTTCTGAAAATTAAAAACAATATATCAGTGTGACTGGAGACGTGTTGAGTGTTTAGAAACAAAATTTCTAAAAAATCAAAAATATTTTCAAGATTTCACTCTTTGGTCAAGAACTCAAGGAAGCAGGCTGGTGCCAAGTTGAAACTTTTTGGGAACAATATCCTTGTTGGTGTCGAGAGTCTGGCGTAAAAAGAATTTTGGCACCAGACTGCCTTCCTATAGCTGTCATACGGATTCGGTATTCTTTGTTCTAGAACTCAGGGAAGCAGGCTGGTGCCAAGTTGAAACTTCAATATTTCTCGCTAAAGCCGAGATACAGGCATAAACAGAATTTTGGCACCAGGCTGCCTTACTATAAATGGTCAGAAGAAGAACGTTTTCCTTGGTCTAAAAAAAAAATTGATCCATTTCAAGCAAATTCCCTGCAATATATAGCCAAAGTGGCAATACTCTCAACAACAAAAATTGGTTTTTGACCATACAAACGTTTTTGTCTCTGGACGTGGGAGTCCTGAAAATTTATTGATCGAAAGGAATTACAGCTGTCCTATATTCTTTTCTTGATTCAAATAAAATAGAATATCATCAAAATTTTGAAATCTGTACGAGTTGAAGCCCAACCCGCAAACCCTTACAAAAAATACATTGTGCGCCGGCGAATAGCCAAAATATATGGAAACGACTATTCGCAGGCACATTTGACGAAAAGGTTGCAAAATTATCGAACTAAGTAATTTGTTCTTTAATGAAACGTCAGTAAAATGTAGGCAATAATTAATAACTAGATAATAGTTAACTTATATATTAAAGTTAATGTTACGGCTAAAATGCAGTATACGGAAACAGCTGGGATTGGGGTGCTTGAGGGTGGGATCGATAGAGGGAGGTCTCCTGATGACAAAACAACAAGAAATGGGGCGCGGAAGCCCCTCCCTGGGCGCCCAGGGTCATCCAAATTTTGTTTTTTTTTCAATTTTTGTGTTTTTTTAAGGTGTAATCTACGCGGGAAGGTCACCTGATGACAAAACAACAAGAATTGGGGCACGAGAGCGAATGAATTTTCCTTTTACGAAATGCCACGAGAGCAAATGAATTTTCCTTTTACAAAATACCATGAGAGCGAATGAATTTTCCTTTTACAAAATGCCACGAGAGCGAATGAATTTTCCTTTTACAAAATGCCACGAGAGCGAATGAATTTTCCTTTTACAAAATGCCACGAGCGAATGAATTTTCCTTTTACTAAATGCAACGAAAGCGAATGAATTTTCCTTTAACTAAATGCCACGAGCGAATGAATTTTCCTTTTACGAAATGCCACAAGAGCGAATGAATTTTCCTTTTACAAAATGCCACGAGACCGAATGAATTTTCCTTTTACAAAATGCCACGTGCGAATGAATTTTCCTTTTACAAAATGCAACGAGAGCGAATGAATTTTCCTTTTACAAAAAGCCACGAGCGAATGAATTTTCCTTTTACGAAATGCCACGAGAGCAAATGAATTTTCCTTTTACAAAATGCCACGAGAGCGAATGAATTTTCCTTTTACAAAATGCCACAAGCGAATGAATTTTTCCTTTTACGAAATGCCACGAGAGCGAATGAATTTTCCTTTTACAAAATGCCACGAGCGAATGAATTTTCCTTTTACGAAATGCAATGAGAGTGAATGAATTTGCCTTTTACAAAATGCCACGAGCGAATGAATTTTCCTTTTACAAAATGCCACGAGCGAATGAATTTTCCTTTTACGAAATGCCACGAGAGCAAATGAATTTTCCTTTTACAAAATACCATGAGAGCGAATGAATTTTCCTTTTACAAAATGCCACGAGCGAATGAATTTTCCTTTTACAAAATGCCACGAGAGTTTGGATGACCCTGGGCGCCCAGGGAGGGGCTTCCGCATCCCAATTCTTGTTGTTTTGTCATCAGGAGACCTCCCTCTATTGATCCCACCCTCAAGCACCCCAATACCAGCTGTTTCCGTATACTGCATTTTTGCCGTAACATTAACTTTAATATATAAGTTAACTATTATCTAGTAATTGCTTAGTTCGATAATTTTGTAACCTTTTCGTCAAATGTGCCTGCGAATAGTCGTTTCCATATATTTTGGCTATTCGTCGGCGCCGGCGAATAGCCATTTTCATATCTTTTGACTATTCGCCGGCGCCGGCGAATAGTCATTTTCATATATTTTGGCTATTCGCCGGCGCCGGCGCATAGCATCTACCTTCATACAAACCTCACGCGATGCGATTCGCATCGTGCTCAATATAATGATCCCTTTACAGATGAAATTGTTTTTGCAAACCTCTTGTACATAGACACGCCCGTTTCCAGAATTAGTCGCGGCTAAAGCCCCAAACGCAAAGATTCGTTGAGGGCGAATCGTCTTCACTATTAAATCTTTTAAGTTATTGGCATTCAAAAATTTTTGGCTATAAACGGTTTACTTCAAACGTCACACCGTTCGTCGATAGGTGACAAAGGCATTAAAAACATATGCAAGAGATCTGTACGCATCAGAATAGATCTTGCAAAAAGACTCGAACGCATCTCAATAAATATTGCTTTGACTCTTAAGAGCGTGTCAGATATTTTGACAGTTCTATGTTTTGCGATGTTTTTTCATTGCAAATTTCTAAGGCAGTGATCATCAATTTTCAATTCCGAAACATCTACTGTTTGCATAACACATCCCTTTATAGATTCTATGCCTCAGAATATAAAATTTTTGTCAAAATTTGATCTGAAAAAACATCGCATTGAATTATGCAGCCGAGTACTTTGCGATGTTTTTTCAGATCAAATTTTGACACTTAGACTCAATAACTATATATTCTGATTCAGAGAATCTATAAAGGGATGTGTTATGCAAACGGTAGATGTTTCGGAATTTAAAATTGATGATCACTGCCTTAGAAATATGCAATGAAAAAACATCGCAAAACATAGAACTGTCAAAATATCTGACACGCTCTTAAGTGTATAAAATTACATCATCATCATCAAACTATATAGACCGTTTATACCTTTCGGTGTGAGGTTTTTACGCCCGCCGTGTGATCATGAACTACTCTCCTCCATACCCTCCTATCCTGTGCCAAGGAGATGGTTCGTTCGCCCAGAGAAAGTCACCTAACTTCTAAATCTGATTTAATTGCCCGGGTGAAAAAAAAGTGACAATGAGGACCTCGAAAGTACGATTTGGTTTGTATGACGCTGATTTGCTCATTTTGCACCTTTGAGACCTATTAATTCATCCATAAATTCATCCGAATTCATCGGAGACAAGTGAGAGGCTCATCAAAAACGAAAGTATTGAGACGTCGGAGACTACATGATAGGCTCATTACAAACAGTAGTATTGAGCCGTCTGAGACCACATGAGGGGCTCTCTTATTCTCCGCTCTGAATTTCTCGAGACCTTGTGAGACCTGCTGAGGGTCTCAAAACCTTTTTCATGGATTTTTTATGTGAATGAATTCTCGCGACCTAGTGAGACCTCGTGACACTTTTACTTTATGATTGTGGTTATACTTTGTTATTTTATTTGTTCATGTTGTACAGAGATGGCGTCACTCTTCATTTTCCTTATAGTTCGCTAGACCCAGTTTTACCTTGCTGTTTGCTGAAATCATACGAAAGATTTTTTATTTTTTTTCACATGTGTACTTACTTGATTTTTTTTCTGATTTTTTGATGTAAAATTGGTCACCCATCTAAGTACTAACCGCGCCGAATGATGCTTAACTTCTGTATTTGACTGCCAGTAACCTTACGCTTGCTGCTATATCTGAGTTATTATTTGTGTGTCTTATTTTGAACCGTTGAGACGAAATGAGAGCCTCAGTCGTTATAAAAGTTTATAAGTACAATAAGTATCATGCGAGACCAGTTGAGGCTGTCTGAGAGTCTCAAAGTAAAAAAAAATTTTTTAGCAATTGGAATAGGAAATAATTTTTAGTGTTCTGTGAGACCAGTTATGAACTATTTCTATCATCGCGTAATCGAATTAAATGAAAAATCAAAAAGAAATGTTTTTGAGACTCTCAGTTGGTCTCAATTGGTCTCATAAAAGTTGTTTGATTCTACCATAAAAAATTGTTCAAAATGAGCCCATCAGCCGATCTCAATTAGCCTCAACGTTCATCCTTGATATCTGCCAGTTAGTAAAAAAAACTTTGAGACTTTTTCGCAGAGAAAAAAATTTTCGAGACCAAAATGAGCCCTTGAGGGGCTAAATCTTTGGTCTCATCAGAACAAAATTTTCAGCCGGGTGAGTCTATAAACCTTCTCCTTGGCCTACCTATGGCCTCATTTCGACTTATTATGAATTACTTTAACGTTTACAACTGATTTCGACAAGTTTCTGACGAAAATATGGAAAATATATTTTTTGAGGTTATGTATGGGGAGAAATCAAACCTGTCACTTTGTCTAACAATTTTACGACTATTAATCTGCGGCCTACATGCACAAATATTTTTCCCGACATTTTTGAACATTCTTAAATCACGTTTTAAGAATTCTTACGTTTAAATTGTGAATATTTCACGAGATATAGATTTGTGAACATGAATATAACGGATTAGCCATAGCGCACATACTTCGAACGTCATGTTTTATCGAGATTTTGTCCTTATTTCATCCGGAATCAACCGGATTTAGAGGCATCCGGATTTTGTATCATCCAGATTTTGAGTCATCCGGAGAGGACGTAGTGGTTTAAATTCCTCTATTCTCATTTAAAAATGACGTTTTCATTTTCTTTTCTTTCTCTCATTTTGACAGCTCTCTATAGCTGTAGTGTCATATATTAGCGGAAGCGATAGCGCAATACATTAGCGATAGCGCTAGTTTAATAAATAACGCTGGCTTTGCACGCACATCTTCGGTAGTTCTTTAAGGGAACCGTGTGAAAGTTGTGGCACCGATCCTTGTTTCTGCCCAGAATAGGACCATCCCCATAAAAGCTGTGGACATCAAAAATTCACGAAAACAAAATTAGTGAAAATCTGTTGAGTGGTTTTGTTGCGAATATAAAACTTTTTCGTCCTGTTTTGGTTGCGAAATGGCAAAAAACCAGTTACAAAAACAGTTTTTTTGTCACTACTTTTGAAATGCGAAAAACGAAATTGCATAAAACAATTTCATACAGAAGAACAAAGCTAGCTATACACAGGTCAATTTTCATGCCAACGATTTTATATGGTATTGAAAGTTGGTTGGACTGCGGATACCTTGTGCATGACCTGAAGGTTTATGATATGAGGGTTCTTAGAAGAATAGCAAAGGTGAATCGGAGGGAACAGTGGGACAATCATATCAGGAACGACGACATCAGAGAAATTTAGCGGTTACGTTGGCGGAAGAGGTAACAAGGGTTAGTCGTCTGCGATGGGTAGTAACAGGCTGCTAAAGAGGATACTGAATGATTAGGTCCCGGGTGTGCGTCATACAGTAGAGAAAACTGTTATCTTTGTGTTCATAAATCTAGTACTGTTGCAAGATTTTTGACACAAGTTCCAAAGTCTCGTAAAAATTACCATCCATCATGAGTCGTGTTGCTATTCGGTTCTTGCCACAGATACTCATGTCCTGATGCCTTGATAAGGTCTTATTTACCTATTGTTTGGTATTATTGGGCAACTAACCCGATGAAGTGACGCAACTAAAAACAACAGAACAGCAAGCATTGTTGGAAAATTGTTGTTTCATTTTTCCAACAGTGCTTGCTGTTTTGCTGTTTTTAGTTGCATCACTTCATCGGTTCTATTGCCAAATAATACCAAACTTTTGGTAAATCAGACTTTCTCAAGGCATCAGAACACACCCATCGGTGGCAAGAATCGGTTAGCAACAGCACTCATGACGGATGACCTCCAGATTTGTAAAAATTTGCAAAAGAGTCGCCTTATACAACATCAACTTCAAAACAACAGAAAAACCAACAAAACAACAAAAACCTTGTTTGATTTATTGACTATCCTGACGAGTCAGTACCTATTATTATTAGCGTATGGTTTTATTTCGCCTCAAAATCGTACAAATAAAACTTGATTAATGAAAATGAAATGAAGATAGAACAAAAAATACAATCAGGATAATACACACAACTATAATCGCAAGTTCTTAAGCCACTTTATAGCGTTTTCCGTCAAGTTAATTATGTCCTTAAGAGCGTGTCAGATATTTTGACAGTTCTATATTTTGCGATGTTTTTTCATTGCATATTTCTAAGGCAGTGATCATCAATTTTAAATTCCGAAACATCTACTGTTTGCATAACACATTCCTTTATAGATTCTCTGAATAATTATTGAGTCTTAAAAAATATCGAAAAGTACTCGGCTGCATAATACAATGCGATGTTTTTTCAAATCAAATTTTGACACTAAGACTCAATAATTATATATTCTGATTCATAGAATCTATAAAGGGATGTGTTATACAAACAGTAGATGTTTTGGAATTTAAAATTGATGATCACTGCCTTAGAAATATGCAATGAAAAAACATCGCAAAACATAGAACTGTCAAAATATCTGACACGCTCTTAACATCCCCGTTGAATTTATAAAGTGGACAATCCAAGAGCAAATGCGTCATCGTTTGGAGTGGTTGTCCGCATGGACAACTTGGATCGTTTGAAAACCCCCATTTGGAGAGCATGTTGCAAGTCCTATGTCCGGTCCTGAGTCGGTTGAGGTTGGTCCAGATTCTTCTGGGAAGCGAGAACTCCTTTGCACTGCTTTTGCGCTGATCAAAATCGAATATCGGGCTCGTTATGTTCGATTCAATCCAAATATTTTTCCACTCCAATTCGCTTGCAATTTGTCCGCGTGTTTAGCATAAGTAAGTGAGCGATCTAGTTTAACGCCGAGATACACTGGAGTCTGATCATGCGTCAATCTTACTCCAATGAACATAACATCCAATTCCTTACTTGCCGCTTGATTCGTTAAATGAAAACAGGACGATACGGTCTTCGTAGTGCTTGGTATTAGTCGCCATTGTTTGCAGTAACGTACGAATGAGATCATATCTTCCGACAGCGTTTTGTTTATGTGATGGAAAGATGAGTGTTGTAACAGATACGCCATGTCATCAGAATACGAAAACTTTCTTGACGTGGATGGTTGTAAGACGTGGATGGTGGTAAGACGTGGATGTACAGATTGAAGAGTAAGCTTGACAGCACCGATCCTTGATGGAGTCCGTTGTTGAGCTTCTTGACTTGGCTACGTTGCTCGTTCACGAATATCTGGAACAGTCTGTCGCTCAGCATATTTGCAAGCAAATAAGCAAATTCCAGATTAGTATAGCAATATTGTATCGTATGCTGCTGTTAAATCGATAAGCGCGGCACCCGTTTTTAACTTCTTCTGGAAACCGTTCTCTATGTAATTTGTGAGTGACATTACTCATGATGTAATGAATTCTTTCGCGGGGTCCCATGTAATGTACTATTACACACATAGGAATGTTGTATCAGTCGAGGTATGAACGAAAAATATTGTGTGGCATAAAATCTATTTTTTTCAGAGTTTTTATCAATCTCGCCCTCGGCTTGGATAGAAAAATTAAAATATGGCGTTTAACACAACGCAATACATAAGCCATTGCTTTCAGTTTTTAAGTCTCCTGTCTCTACCTTCGCATTAAGAAAAATAAAACAGAACATTCTGTTTCAAGGGCAATTTAATTAATCCGCCAAATTATTTTCGTTCATCGCTATTAAGTATGCAAGTGTTCGAATCCCCTCATAATAGCGAGGCACTTGAGCATGTGAATGTGAACATCAGAAAGGTAAACAGATTTTGGCGTCGCATCATTTCATTGCCAGAAATACTCAATTAAATGGTTTGATGAACGAAATCGCATTATTTGTTTAAGATATTCATAATTTAATTGATTTTACCATTTGAAAACACTGCCGTCAGCCAACGCCGAGCCGGCATACCTTTTCGCATTCATCAAATTGGCAACATTTTCGATTTGTTTTAAATCGAATCGAAATGGAACAATAAATTTTCTTTTGTTTAAATTTATAGCCGCAAAGCAATACAATTAGAACTTAGGTGCCACGCATTTTTAGATCACGAAAGTAGGTGTAGTTGAAAACATTGATCTGATTTTCATTACCTCTGTATGATTGATTGGAAATGAACACATTGCATAGACTCAACTATGCGTTCGGTGCCACAACATATGCGACGAATTGTAATGTGTAACCTTACATCGTCCGTAAAGTCATTCGAAAAGAACTTGCAGTTGCAAAATAAGGATTTTCACACAATATTTGCGGTGAAAAGTGTGATATTCTTGACTACTGTTACATTCCACCCTGGAGAATATTTCGCTGCGGGAAAATCACTTGCCCAAATCAATTAAATCAAATAATTGTAAACTTCTCTTTCGACGGAATTATAAATTTTCCCCTTGACTAACAATTGACAAATTCATTTTGATTTTTTTTATTTGAAGAATTTGTTTTCAAATTTAGAAGTCGTTCGAAACAGAGGAAACTTGGGAATTGGGTCCTCTTATGACACATTAGATGAGTCTTGTAGGACGCTATGTAATTCATTCTTCAAAATATACTATCGGAGACAGTACACATTTGACTACACGCTAGTAGTAGAGCGACGTGACCGAAGCGAAAGAGTGACAGCATTGCAACTTTACGTCGAGCTACGAAAAGATCTAAAATCAGAATCAACAACAAAGGGTCTGAAATGTGACGAGAGGGGAAGGGTGGCAAATGTAGAAATCTAGCGTGATGTCACTGAAGAACCATAACCATAACTCCTAGTTTCTAGATCTGATTTAACTGAATCTATAAACCTCAGAGGGGGAAACAACTCCGCAAAGTCGTGGTCCACCGGCACAAAGTGACAAAGTGGCGCGGAAAGTCAGAGAAAATAACGAAAAATCAAGTAACATAAGGGCCATATAAATAGTGTGCACGCTTTTATGGGATGAGGGGGGTTTGAGAAAAGTGTGCGCTCCATACGTTTTGATTCTTTATTTTTTTATCTTTTATTTTTACGTGCAAGGAGGGAGTCGCGCCTAAAATCAACGAAAAGTCATTGCACGAAAGTTCTGGAAATTTGTCCAAAGTTACCAAAAGTCGCATAAGGTCATTGGAAACGGGAAAATTTGTAACGAGATTGACTTCGAGAACTCAGCTGCACTATCTCTGAGCATCCTATTTATCCACCTCACTTCCACTGAAGCTACTTCTCGTTCTGCCAGCGCTCGACCAATAACCTCGAATCCCGTGTTGTCGAACGCGCTCTCAATGTTCATAAAACATCCTTGGGATTTTTCTCCGACTTCAAACGATCGAGGAATTTTCTCTCTCAGGTAATTGTCTATCAACCTCCCTAATCGAGACTGCAAATTCTGGTCACCTTCAGTTTCGTACTTACCATGTTCAATTTTGTCGCATTTTCTTTAAAGTTTGGGTCGTTTGGGTTTAGAACCGTTCGTGGCCCCACGGTAGTAAGGGGCCGTGACGCAAGTCTTACACGCCAAAAAATTCACAAGAATTTTTTCGTAGACCGAAATATACCGAAAATTTTTGACGCCCCCCCCCCCCCCGTGCGACGTACCCCCGGGAAAGTATTTTTCCCGGATTCTACGGAAAATTCTAGGCCGAAGGGCGAAGTGTCTTTTTAATCATTGAAATCGGTTCTGGAGATCCGGAGATATGAATGAAACAAAATTGCTATTTTGTATGGAAACGGACTCAAATCGAATATTTTTAAATGGCATATGTTTAACTGATCACCAAGAAATCCATTGTTGATCACCAGAAATTGCAATTTTGATCACCAGAAAAATAAAAGACTCTTTTTTAGGGCCAGGGGTGTGTCCGACCGTTTCGTAAAAGGAGGAGTGTATTTCTAAAGCGGCTAACTCAGCGTAGGTGTTACTAATTTTGCCCCTAATAAAGTTTTATTTTGTATTGGTGATCAAAATTGTATTTTCAGGTGATCAAATATTATTTTTGGGTAATCGATTATAATACTACCCTTTTTAAATAGTCAATTTGGTAAACCTTTTTCTTTCTTTCTTTCTTTCTTTGTTGTTTGTTTGTGGCGATTTTTGGCAGGATGACCCAGATCTAGGTAAAATTTCAGTTTAGGCGACCTATCTATTTGAGGGGGGAGTGGGAGGGAATGATAGAGGACCTCCCCGAGATCACAAATATGCAACCGGTAGGTGGCGCTCGAGTTCCGTTTGGAAGTTACAGCGGTTCAAAGTTCAAAATTTTATGTCCTGAAGCATAGATAGGAAGATAGGTCCGCTAAACTGAAATTATTCCTAGATCTCCTGAACTATGAGAGTTAGAAAATTGGTTCCAATTCCAAAGGCGAAGTTGTAGAGAATTAAATTTAAGCAAATACGTGTTTCATGGTTTTGGGAAAATATGACCTGATCCCGGGATAACGCCACTTACGCTGCAAAAATTTGACTTTTATTTCTTATTGCATCGTTTAGGGTAAATTTAAATTTTTGCAGCGTAAAAACTGAAAGTGTTGAAAAATTATTCCGCTGGTGGGTCTGGCATTTGTGACGCAATTTTTTGAACTCAACGTAATTTTGTTTAAAAATTTTCTTTGCGAATCGAAGCTTAATGCGTCAACCCCCTTTGATTTCAGAACTTTTGTAACTGGAAGAAAATACCTGAGTAAAAAGAACCATGCGATTTAAGACTGAAATTGAGACTGTTTTTGTGTATGGCACTGAGTACTGTATTTTCGAACGTTTTAGACTGTTTTGAGACCGTCATCATCATTAAAAATGATGAATATGCTCATTTTTGTCTCAATTAATCGACATTTTTCTAGTGTTTGAGACTGTTGAGACTGATGAGTATGCTCATTTTGAGACTATTTGAGACTGTTGAGTATACTAATTTTGAGACTATTTAAGACTGTAGAGTATGCTTCTTTGAGACTATTTGAGACTGTTGAGTGTACTCATTTTGAGACTATTCGAGACTGTTGAGTATACTCATTTTGAGACTGTTTAGTATACTGTTTTTAGACTATTTGAGACTGTCATGTATACTCATTTTGAGACTATTTGAGACTGTTGAGTATACTCATTTTGAGACAATTTCAGACTGTTGAGCATGTTCATTTTGAGACTATTTGAGACTGTTGAGTATACTCATTTTGAGACTATTTGAGACTGTTGAGTATACTCATTTTGAGACTATTTGAGACTGTTGAGTATACTCATTTTGAGACTATTTGAGACTGTTCAGTATGTTCAATCAATCCTATGTATCAATCATTTGCTCGTTATGACAAGAGTTAAAACGAACTGGGCGCGGAACACGACAAATTTTTCAATAAAATGACAAGGGTGAACAGTCAGCAAAAACAACTCCTTTTAAAATTTGTCTATTTATTTTCTAAAAATTACCCGACCGGTTTCAATAGCTACTGCTATATTTGTCTATTTATTTTCTAAAAATTACCCGACCGGTTTCAATAGCTACTGCTATCATCATCAGTGGTTCTGTTCTGACAGCCTCATTGGCTAAAAAGAATATTTTTCACATTTGAGCATGCTCAACAGTCTCAAAAGCCTCAATAAAATTGTGAAAAATATTTTTGTCGATAATGAGTACACTCAACAGTCTCATTGGCTAAAAAAATATTTTTCACAATTGAGCATGCTCAACGGTCGATAATGAGTACACTCAACAGTCTCATTGGCTAAAAAAAATATTTTTCACATTTGAGCATGCTCAACATTCTCAAAAGCCTCAATGAAATTGTGAAAAATATTTTTGTCGAAAATAAGTACACTCGACAGTCTCATTGGCTAAAAAAAATATTTTTCACAATTGAGCATGCTCAACAGTCTCAAAAGCCTCAATGAAATTGTGAAAAATATTTTTGTCGAAAATGAGTACACTCAACAGCCTCATATCTTTTCGTAACAACGGTTCAAAATAAGATTACAAAAACGCATGTGCAATTTAGCAACATGAGCTACGTCGTTGGCGGTCCACAAGCAAAGTTAAGCATCATTCGGCGCGGTTAGTACTTAGATGGGTAACCAGAAAAAGTAATTAAAAATAAAAAAAAATTACAACTTTCTAATATAATTTCAGATTAATCGCGAATTGTGAAGAAAATAGTAGGTGGCGGCATCTACGAACAAAATGAAAAAGTTTCAGTATCAATGGCGACAAAAAAGCGTCTCAAACTGCAGTTCAAAATTAGCATACTCAAGAATCTCACATAGCATCAAAATGAACATACTCAACAGTCTGAAATAGTCTCAAAATGAGTATATTCAACAGTCTCAAATAGTCTAAAAATGAACTTTCTCAACAGTCTTAAATAGTCTCAAAATAAGTATACTCAACAGTCTCAAATAGTCTCAAAATGAGCATACTCAACAGTTTCAAATAGTCTCAAAATGAGCATACTCAACAGTCTCAAATAGTCTCAAAATGAGTCTTTTCTTGTATATTTGGTACACCAAATAGTCGCAGAAGCTTCAATAAATATGATTTATTTTGAGCATACTCAACAGTCTCAAATAGTCTCAAAATGAGTATACTGAACAGTCTCAAAATGAGCATACTCAAGAGTCTCAATAGTCTCAAACACCAGAAAAATGTCTATTAATTGAGGCAAAAATGAGCATACTCAGCATTTTTAATGATGATGACGGTCTCAAAACAGTCTAAAACGTTTGAAAATACAGTACTCAGTGCCATACACAAAAACAGTCTCAATTTCAGTCTCAAATCGCATGGTTTTTTTTACTCGGAGGACATATCAATTACTCAAACAATGAACACAGTAAGTGAATTTTGTTCAAGCGATTTTAATCGCTCGCGTCCAATATAATTAACGCTTTACGACGCATCGCGATATATGACATTGACATTTTATTTCGTTTCTCTTAGTTAACAACTTCTAGCATTTCAATCTCGAGTGACACCCCACCATTCCCCTCCTTCGCGTAGATCATTTCACGTTTAACATTCCCACCAACCCGAACTATACAACATAAATTCCATGATACAATATAAAAATATTGGAATGCAGCGTACAATTTAATTTTCATTCGTTTGAATTGCATTGCGTTCCGAGAATATACAATTTTTATCAAAAAAAGTTTACATATCGTGTATTGACTATGAGTAAATTGGCAGTGGATGAAACGCGTAAATTGGTGAAATGGGCAGGTGTATGATAATTGAATAAAAAATGTAACGACCTAATGACGAGGTCAATGAAAGGCAATTTTTTTCGGTATTTGATTTACGATTGTTATTTCGTTGCGCTTTGTTTTAAGTTAAATGACACAGAGCACAGCATGTAGAGAACATAATGACAGAAAACATTTAAATGCAACGAATGCAATTGTATAAATTCAAAATAGATTTGTTTGTCTCGTCACCGACACCGACAACACTTTAGATGCCCATAGCCCACAGTGCGCTACGCATGCATTCTATTCAAAAAAGCCGTTTTCGTCGAGAAGTGATGCTTATTTATAGACCAAAGAGGTGTACGTTATAATTGTTTTGATATTTTCAGAATTAATTTCGCTAAAATATTTTGCATAATTAATTAATGTTTTGGCGTTTCAGTAAAATTGTTATTAGATATTATTAATTGCTCTATTCTCACTCGCAGCAATTATGAATTTATGTAAGGATGAGAGACTTGTTGTTTAAATGACATATGAAGCAGATAATTAATATCTACCTACAGGTTTTTTGTAATCTATGTTAAACAAGTGGAACATTGTAGGGACGTACATGTCAAATAAAAGCATTTTATGATACGAATTTTGTTTTACAAATTCACAAGTGCATTTTCTCTATTTTGAAACGGTTGATTACAGATTTGTTGTAAAATCTACTTATTTCAACACAGAGGAAATGAACGTTCTTTGTATGTTCAATCGTGTAAAAAAAAACCCTTCGATTTGAGACTGAAATTGAGACTGTTTTTGTGTATGGCACTGAGTACTGTATTTTCGAACGTTTTAGACTGTTTTGAGACCGTCATCATCATTAAAAATGCTGAGTATGCTCATTTTTGCCTCAATTAATAGACATTTTTCTGGTATTTGAGACTGATGAGTATGCTAAATTTGAGACAGTATAAGACTGTTCAGTATACTCATTTTGAGACTGTTTGAGTCTGTTGAGTATACTCATTTTGAGACTATTTGAGACTGTTGAGTATGCTCATTTTGAGTATATTTGAGACTGTTGAGCATACTCATTTTGAGACTATTTCAGACTGTTGAGTATGTTCATTTTGATGCTATGTGAGATTCTTGAGTATGCTAATTTTGAACTGCAGTTTGAGACGTTTTTTTGTCGCCATTGATACTGAAACTTTTTCATTTTGTTCGTAGATGCCGCCACCTACTATTTTCTTCACAATTCGCGATTAATCTGAAATTATATTAGAAAGTTGTAATTTTGTTTTATTTTTAATTACTTTTTCTGGTCACCTATCTAAGTATTAACCGCGCCGAATGATGCTTAACTTTGCTTGTGGACCGCCAACGACGTAACTCATGTTGCTAAATTGCACATGCGTATTTGTAGTCTTATTTTGAACCGTTGTTACGAAAAGATATGAGGCTGTTGAGTGTACTCATTTTCGACAAAAATATTTTTCACAATTTCATTGAGGCTTTTGAGACTGTTGAGCATGCGCAATTGTGAAAAATATTTTTTTAGCCAATGAGACAGTTGAGTGTACTCATTTTCGACTCAAAAGCCTCAATAAAATTCTAAAATATATTTTTGTCGAAAATGAGTACACTCAACAGTCTCATTGGCTAAAAAAATATTTTTCACAATTGAGCATGCTCAACAATCTCAAAAGCCTCAATAAAATTCTAAAAAATATTTTTGTCGAAAATGAGTACACTCAACAGTCTCATTGGCTAAAAAAATATTTTTCACAATTGAGCATGCTCAACGGTCTCAAAAGCCTCAATAAAATTGTCAAAAATATTTTTGTCGAAAATAAGTACACTTAACGGTCTCATTGGCTAAAAAAAAATATTTTTCACAATTGAGCATGCTCAACGGTCTCAAAAGCCTCAATAAAATTGTGAAAAATATTTTTGTCGAAAATAAGTACACTTAACGGTCTCATTGGCTAAAAAAAATATTTTTCACAATTGAGCATGCTCAACAGTCTCCAAAGCCTCAATAAAATTCTAAAAAATATTTTTGTCGAAAATAAGTGCACTCTAAAGTCTCATTGGCTAAAAAAATATTTTCCACAATTGAGCATGCTCAACAGTCTTAAAAGCCTCAATAAAATTGTAAAAAGAATTTTTGTCGAAAATGAGTACACTCAACAGTCTCATTGGCTAAAAAAATATTTTTCACATTTGAGCATTCTCAACAGTCTCAAAAGCCTCAATCTAGTTGTGAAAAATATTTTTGTCGAAATGAGTACACTCAACAGTCTCATTGGCTAAAAAAATATTTTTCACATTTGAGCATTCTCAACAGTCTCAAAAGCCTCAATAAAATTGTAAAAAGCATTTTTGTCGAAAATGAGTACACTCAACAGTCTCATTGGTTAAAAAATACTTTTCACAATTGAGCATGCTCAACAGCCTAAAAAAGTCCGAAATGAGCATACTCAGCGATCTCAAATAGTCTAAGTGAGTGTGCTCAGTCTAAATCTAAAAAAATGTAAAATGAGTGTACTCACTGGTCTCATTAATGATGATTTTATAAAAAAAAGCGAAATTGATTACTTCTGAGTTTTTTTCAGAAATTGAGACTGATTTGAGGCTGTGAGTACACTCAATTTTAGTACTCACTGAGACTGCCATTTTCACTCGGGTAATCGTGTAGGTTTTAACAAAAGCTCGTTACCTTCAATGGACAGCAGGGTTCGTAGGGGAGCGTAGAGTTGGGCTCCTCTCGTTCTATTACAATCTGACTCAAGTCAAGCATGTGAGCAAACTTCACTACGGTATTTTGAAAATGAGCTTGAGTGAAAGATGCAGGGGAAGCAAAAAAAATGGTTAAAAAATACAAAGATCAGGAAACGAAATGGAAAAATGGGGAACGAAAAAATGGGAAACGAAAAAAATTCAAATGAGAAAATAAAGAAATCTTCAAAAAGGTTTTTTGAAACGAAAACTATGATAATCAAATACGTGATGATGATGGAAAACGACCTGGAAGATGCGGGAAATTATTGATTTTCGACGTTCTTTGATTATGCTTACAATTTTATTGTAATTGTTACCAGTTACAAACCCAAATAATGACGAACGTGAGATTAGTACATTTCTACGTTTACCCGGTATATAGTGTCGCTTAAACCATTGGATTAATTGGAGGTAGATTGTACATTTCTTGAACACTTCAGCTTTTGCATTAGAACGTACATTTGTGTAAAAATTTTAAAGCAAAAACGTTTTTTTTATTCGGTTTAAATGTTAGTTATTACAATTCTTCATTTACTTATCCTTTATTCATTCATCAATCCCATATTGACATAAGCTGGACTCGAACACACGACACCTGCATCTTCAGTCCTCGACTTTTCCACTGAGCTAACTTTACATGTTGGATGTACGCTCTTATATTGATACGTTATTACTAGAATGTGCAACTCACTTGAACAATGTACAACTTGTTGGACCCGTACGAAGTACGAAGGTCATATACGTTTACTAAAAATTCAGGGCTCCCACACAGCCAATATTTAAAAAATTGTCCGTCTCCACTTTTTCTTCGAAACGGCTGCACCGATCACCCTGAACTTTTTTTTCGCTGAAAGGTACATATGTCCCATGGTTCAAGTTCAAAGATGAGCAAACTCGATAGGGTAGTTTCGAAAATATGGTCGAAAAGGTGTCCAAAAACATGGTTTTTTGGGGGTAGGTGAGACTTTTTCTCAGATATCTCTAGAATTAAGGCAGTTAGAAAGCTACTTTCTGGGACAAAACTGTAGAGAACTAAATTTTAGCGAACACGTGTTTCAAGGTTTTCCCCAGAAACGTCCCGATCCTGAGATCTAGCCACTTCTAGAATTGGTAGGGATGATTCATATATCAAGAACTATGACAGATAGAAAGTTGCTTCCAAAGGCAAAGTTGTAGAGAATTAAATGTTATCGAACACTTGTTTCAGGGTTTTCCCGAAAAATGTCCCAATCCTGAGATTCAGCCACTTCTAGAACTCAGAGGGATAAGAACATTAGACAACGCGTGATTGGTGTTGGAAATCAGAAAATGTACTTCGGGAGGGCTTTCGATATTACTTTGGGTAATTTCTGAGAGTCGTTTAAATTCTGAAAGTTCTAAAAGAAGTTGACTATGCATTCTGATGCGCATTTATTTACGACAATAGTAAGAGTTTTGTACATCGAGGCTTTTCGCACGTGAAGGCTTTCCGCACGTGAAGGCTTTCCGCACGTGAAGGCTTTACGTACGGGTCTTTGCATATATTTCGTTATACAATGGATTTGTGCATTTTGTCATTTAAAAAAAAAATTCCGTTGTACATTGTGCATATCACTTATACATCACGTAAATTTACTTATTTATACATCAGTTGTACATTGTACATACGACTTGTTCATTATACAACAGATGTGTACATTGTACTTGCAAAAAAATGATGTTGTGCATTGTGCCTACCAATTGTTCATAACGTACATGCCACTTGTGCATAGTGTCGCTTAAACCATTGGTTGATTTTGGTGTACATTGTACAAATAAATCCTTCATTAAAACATATGCAGTGGACCCGTACGAATAGATGTTGCAAAAAGATTCGAACGTATCTATCGCCTTAATTCTTAAGTGTATGAAATTGCGTCGACATCAAATTGGATTGGATATTTTCGAAAGGACAATGCTG
Source organism: Pseudolycoriella hygida (assembly GCA_029228625.1). Classification (NCBI taxonomy): domain Eukaryota; kingdom Metazoa; phylum Arthropoda; class Insecta; order Diptera; family Sciaridae; genus Pseudolycoriella; species Pseudolycoriella hygida. The sequence continues at coordinate 140,305,092 of CM055404.1, forward strand.
CAAAACACGTCCGAAGAAACGGCGCAAAAAACATCTCCAATCCTTAAAAAAGCCCTAAACTAAAAAAAAGAAAAAAAATTGCAAAAATTTGGAAGAAAAATTGCACTAGGTCCGATCTTAAAACTGACCTAGAGCACTTGGGGGAGGCCTTTTGGTCCATACTTCCATGAACAAAAAAGTTTGCCTCTTTTTTCTCTGCAACACTGCACAAAAAACGTCATCATTGAAGAAATATTTACAAAAAACCACCAAATATCGTGTAGGATCACGCAGCGTGAGTTGGGCCCTCACTGAGGAGTCTACAGCCCGACCCACTCAACAGATTTTGACTAATTTAATTTCCTTGATTTTCTGATGTCCATGTCTGATTTCCAGCCCCTGGCTGAGTCCAAAAGTCCCAATGTGAAAGACCAAAAACCACTTAAACGGCACTAGCTCGGCGGCCCTTGGGTCGACATTGCGCAGATTCAATCCCATAAAAGATTTTTCACTTACCTATCAGAGAAAAGTTTTTGAAAATCGGTTGAGTTTTACTCAAGTTATCGCGGTGACGGACGGACGGACGGCAATTCATAATATTCGTCCTTGACTATCTCTTAATATGTGGAGCATGTACACAGTGTACATTAACTAAGGCGAAGTTCTTGAAACGGCCCTTAATTCGTAGCATGCATTGTCGCTCGTTGACCTCCCGGACTCTGTGAGACTGACATATATCACATTCCGTCTTCCAAATCTCATATCCTTTATCCGTTTCCGAGCCGTTGCCGAAAGTCTTTCCGAATGAGACCGTATATTGTCTCTATTTCCTCCAGCTTTCGTTGCAATGATTTTTCCACAATCGCTCGCAGTCATGTTTCCTAGAGCCAGGTCGCAAGCCTCGAATCCAACTATTCATCGCAGTGCCAATTTTGTTTTGTGATAGTAGCCCAAGTGACTAGGGCTATGTGTGTTGCCGTTATCTCTTGCCGATGAGATCATCCGCGAACATACTAAGTCGCCACCCCATCTTGATAGCGACTAGCTGCCTTCAGCCCTTCCTATACGTGACATTAAGATACTACGCGAAGACAGCCCCACTCATCCTTATGCTAAGTGACCTGATCGTTCATGCGGGTTGTACACTATAAAAGGTGTCACCACGGGTAGGATAGTATGTAGGAGGAGATGGACAGAGACTAGGATACATAAAGATAACTATATTACACATATCCTGGAGGTTTCTGATATGAGGTTTCTTAGGAATATGGCAAAAGGTAATGGGAGTGAGCAGTGGGATAATCATATTATGAACCACGATGTTAGAGAAAATCTAGGGGTTTCGTCGCTGGAAGAGGAAAAGCTAGTCGTCTGCGCTTGTTCAAGCACCCATACGCTAAACAAAGGACAGATAATAACAGGCTACCCAAAAGGATCTTGAATCCCTGGTGTTAGGCTCATTGGCAGACCAAGGAGAAGGTTAGGTCGGATTTAGAAATTAGTGGACTTTCACAAAGCGAGGAAACCATCTCCTTGGCAGGGGATAGAACGGCATGGAGGACAGTAGTTTACCATCCTAGAGTTGCGACTTAGAGACCTCATGCCGAAAGTTTGACGATGATAATGAGGATTTTCTAGTTTATCTGCCCCTCGATATTGTGTTCTCTTCTCTTGACGAAATACTTAAGTATTGCCAGATGAGACGTTTGGAAGGAAAGTTCCTAATTGCACCGACAGTATGTGGTCAAAATAGTACTCTTGTCGCCTTTCCTTGTCCTAAATTGGTAAAAGTCGTTAAGTGTGAAAAATAGTGGAACACCAAGTGAGACACCGAAATCGGATAGGTTGTGTATAGTAAGCCAGGTGTGAGAGGTAACTAGAAAACCGATATTGTCATTTTGAAAGAAATAGAAGAAATAAATTTCGTTTGTTTCTATTGTTTATTTACAACTTTGAAATGTTCCTAATGTACTACGTCGAATCTTACTGAAGCACTAACCACTGTGATAAAATCAGTTTCGTTTCCCACGTTAATCGTGTATATCATTAGCTTATTTCCCGTGCTTGGGAACGGTCCGAGTTTGGGGTCGATGCGAGGTGCTACGAGCGGCACCGTCACTGTGGTAACTTGCTTCGGCTTAAGAGGAAGTGGAGGTGATAGAGTATATTTGGCGAGGTCGCTTTCAGGGGTGAGTGATGTTCCAAACATGTTTCCCCAGCCATCCATAAATGTAGCCACGTAGCCGGTTGTGAAAATCTTGAAGGACTTTCCTTGTGGGACTTTTGGCGATTCAGCGGCGAATGTAAGGTAAGTGATCAACGGTTTGCCTTGTACAAGCTTGCAGGGTTCTGCTTCGCATGACGGAATTGATATTTTCTTCAATCCACCAAACATGTCATTGAATTTAATATCAATCGCTGAGGCGATCGCAATTGCAGCGAAAAACGGAATTACACACTTCATAATGAACTACTTGGAAATACCTCTTGAGCTGTTAGACGTTTTTCTTTATATAAATCGTTCGTTGTTAAATGAGTTAATGTCCAGCTGCAATTTTATGTCAATGTTAAGTAAACAACAGCAATCTGGTTTCAAGTTAACGACACAATTAATATGAAAGTTTTTCGAAGTGGGTGCAGGTTATTTGTACTCTCGATTCTCTCGATCTTAATTTCATTTTCGTGACAAAAACTCGTTCGGTCGTGAGTAATTTAAATTACCTGGAACCTGCTGATGATGAAGTGTTAATTGTTTGGATTTTACAATTATTAAGAGGCTAATTTCAATATTTCTGACTACGTCGCATTGCTGCACATTCAAAGTCCTACCCGAAACGTTATGTCACAGACGTAGACACGATTTCATATTAAAGCTCTACCTGCATTACTCGTATATATCGTATCAGTGGAACTGACCAAGGTCAGGTGGACTTAATGGTTGACTCTACAACTTATGACGATCCTCAGCAAGACTTCTACCATCTATCGTCCCTTTTTTAACCTGACTTCGAGTCATTTCGTGTGGCTTTTCTGCCCATCGTCTCTTTTCTAATATAAAAACGGTGTTCAACCCATTCCCTCTCTTTGATGCAGTTTAACTTGCATTCTTGTCTCCATTATCGTTTAAAATAAAACCGAAATGTGCGCCAAAAATGAATTCGAACAATCAAAAAGTGTGCGCACTTCAAGCGCTTTGTATGCATGTTGATATATACGGAAATGTGTAGCAATCTGTGGGCTGTCCAGAAATGCCTACGAAAGTTCTAAGTGATATTCTGAAGTAAATATACAATCTAGCTCTACCAAACTTTAGAGAACAAAAATAGGTCCCGACTTTTAGAGGTCTTCCCCTTAAAATGTTCAAAAATTTAATTTTTTCTACTTAAACGGACTGTCTCAAAATGGCAATAGGTATACGGTTTTTGCGTTTGCGAGGGGGTTCTGACATCAAGTGAGATTTATTAATTAAACATATGAAGGGACCCGTACGTATCAGAATAGAAGTGGCAAACAGAGTTGATGTTACGAAAAGACGCGAAAGTATATAAGTAAATGCTGCCTTAACTCTTAAGTGTTTGAAATTATGTCCACATTAAGTTGTATTGGAAATTGCCGAGAGGGCAATATCGAAAAATCCGCCCGAAGAGACGGTGTAAAAAAACCCTCCCGAAAGCACAAAATTGATCTCTAAATAGACACAAATGTTCGCCTCAATTTTCTCTACAACATAGCAAAAAACAATTTTTTTGTTAAGGGCCGACTTTAGGACCGACCTAGGGCCATAAGGAAATGCCTCTGACACATACTTCCATAGACAAAAATTTTTCCCTCAATCTGCTCTACAATATGGCAAAAAAATGTTTTTTTGGTTAGGGGCGACCTTTGGACCGACCAGAGGCCCACTTGAGCCCCAAGCACAGACCCATATTTGTTTATGAATATAATTCGGTACACGGCTTCCTCTCAAATAGAAAAAGAATCAATAAATTCTCTTAGGATTTATCCAATTTATGTAAGAAAACACGTTGGGCCTAGTTTCAGGGTCTTGGCTGAGTCCAAGGGCATCTTATCAAAAAACCTCCTTCCATAAAATGTGAGACATTCTTAGACCTTTCGATTAAATTTTTTTTTTTTTTGAAAATCGGAAGAGATTTATACTTGAGTTATGTACAAAAAAAAATGTAGGGCCCTAGCAGAGACTCGTTTTTAGTGCCCTAGCTAAGTCCAAGGGCTCGAAATTTAAAAAGTTTCTTCTGTCGGCCATGCTCAGATCTTTCAAACAAAAAAAAAATTATGAAAATCGGAAAAGATTTACTCGAGTTATGTACAAAAGACCAAAAACCACTTCAACGGCCCTAGCTCGGCAGCCCTTGCTGATTCGTCATCTAAGGACCACGATCGATGCTCCCCACCTACTCCCCGGTCGAAATTGAGGTGGTTACAAACGTCGTGGTAAACGCATAAGACCCCTTTTCGAAGAACTTCGTTCTTCGTACGGGTCTACAAAGAGAGTTTAAAAATATTGCAAATAGATCTACAGTCAAAAATTCCGAACCACTTTTAGAGGCTCCGAAATTGGTTCTCGGTTGTTCACGGTGTGCTATAATAGTTCTGCACCCTTTAGATAACTTGATTCGAAATTTGTTTTGTTGGTCATAGTCAATCGAAAATCTTTTACTCGAAATATACCCACCTGCAGAGAAATCCTTATTTTAGTCCCTGCTATGCGCTAACATTAATGGACTTTTCGCACCCGATTACTTACTTTACCGTTGAGTTACGATTAGTCACTTCGTTGAATTTAAATTTTCCTACAACCGCCCGGGTCAGGCAAATTGCTGGATCTTCCACTTCACGTATCTTTCATAATCGTAATCTTTCATAATCGTAATCTTTCATAATTGCAGAAATTTTGAAAATTGGATATAGTAAGGTAGCGATAGTGATAGGAGCAGTGAGGCGCACTGACGTGTAGCTTGAGGTGCAGTGATGTGTAGCTTAGGGTGGTTAAAGAATAAAAAGTTCTTCGAAAACTCAATGTGCGCTTCGATTTCTCGCTTCCTTTTCGGATCCTGAGCAAAAGTCCAGAACATCATAAGACCAAAAAATTAAGTTTTGGGCCTCATACAAACTTCGATCTCATTGCGCGACCTCTAAACTTAATTTTTTGATCTTTTGATGTTCTATACTTTTGTTGTAGCTGAATGCAGTGAGGTGTCACTAGGTGCAGTGAGGTGTGGTGCCTAGACGGACGGACAGGAAGGGTGAAAAAATAAAAAATATCATAAAATATCAGTTTAACTTTCAGATCAGTTCAAGGAGAAAATACGTAATATTTTCTTAGTAAATATTGCTTCAGTTTGAGTCTTCTTCCACAATCCACATAAAAAAAGTAGATTTATGCACCTTTTTCCAAGGTATTTATTTTGACGATTTGGAAGTTATCTAGGCGGGATACATAATTCAAATCGTCAAAACAATCATCTAGGAAAGCGGATATTCGCAATTTTATCTGCCGAGAACAGATATTTTGAGATAAACAATTTTGCCCCAGAGAGATAAATGTGAGATTGAGATGCCAGTTAAAAATATAAGAGTTACATTGATACCGACCGTTGCTTTATAATTGAAATTAGATCAGATTAAGGACTTTCCTCCAAAAAAAATTTTCTCCCAAAAAACATTTTCTCAAAAACAAAAATTTTTTCTCCGAAAAAAAAAGTTTTCTTGCCAATTTCTTAGGGTCACAAAAAAATTCTACTCGCCAATCTCGACAATTTTCCCAAAGAAAACAACTGTCTTCAGAATATAGCATTTTTGAGCATTCATAAAATTCAAGATGGCGCCGCTTTGACAGCTGGCAGTAATTTTCTTAAGATCCCAAAAAATTCTCCTGATCCAACTCTATAACCGTTTCGAAGAAATCAACTCTCTAAGTATTCTCATTCCGAAGCTAAAATTCGAAAACCCAAAGAAGCATAATTTATTCCTAACGAAAATCCAAGATGGCGTCACTTTGACAGATTTCTGAAAATCCCAAAAAATTCTCCTGATCAAACTCTATAACTTTGTAGAAGACACTAACTCTCTAACTATTGTCACTCCGGAGCTAAAATTCTAAATCTCCGTGCATTACCTGGAAACCGTGAAAATTGACAACTTTTCCACATGCCACGGCTTTTCCAGAATTTTCCCGGAAAAGCGGCCTATGAAATTTTTTTAGCGAAAATTTCACGAAGATCGGCTGACTGATTCTCGAGATCGAAAATTAGACAGCGTCAGCACTTCCAACAATAACAGTAAAATACCAAACAAAAACGATAACAGTAACGAAAAATTACATTTCTAGAAATCAGAGACATGGAAACTGATTTTTTTAAATGTACTTAAAATTCAATATGGAGAAAATTTAGTGAAGTAAATGGATGAAGAAATCTGCTTTGAAGAGCAGATGTTACGGCTTCATTTCAAATGACAGAAACAAATTTGGAAAGAAACATTTTAATCTAAGAAAATATTCAGCTGATTTTAATAAATTTTACAAATTAACTTTCTTGTAATTTTTTTGATAGAAGCTTCACCATCAGGCTGTTCATTGTTTTTCGCTCTTCTACTTCCGCCTCCGTTTTGAGCCGAAGTATACGAAGCTCTTCTGCTTTATTTTCCACCTCCGTTTTCCGAATTTTAATCTCTTCTTTTCTCAAGTCTATCTCATTCTAAAATGAAGTTAGACCAAGGATCAATTTTCTTTGATTTTATGAAAACTTGTAATTATAAGAAACAGGAAGACGTACCACTGATTTCTGTTCCAAATAGTTTATTAAGTCCGTTTTCGGATTAGAGAATCGGCTATTTTTTTTTAGCTGGTGTCGTTGGTGCTTGCCGATGTTCAACGTTAACCTTTGATTTCGGTTATAGAAGTAAGCAGATTAATAATGAAATTCATTTCAAAAACATAAGCGAAGCGGACCGTACGGAAAGCCTATACGTGTGAAAAGCCTCTACGTGTGAAAAGCCTATGCGTGTGAAAAGCCTCGACATACCAAACAAAGAGATGAAAATTGCTGAGATGACAATTTTGAAAAGCCCTATTCGATTTTCCTTTAGTTTTTAACTCTCTTTAAAATTGCTTAAAACAATATTGAAAGACACGTCCGAAGTATTCATTTTAAAGCAGACAAAAGGACTTGCGTCACTCCTCCATTGTAAGTGGTTTTTGGGCGGGTACTCCTATCTCATAATCAATGACAATAACACAAACCCTCGAAAAACCACGTTTTTGGACACTTTTTCGACCATATCTCCGGAACTATTCGACCGATTTCGCTCATCTTCGAACTTAGCCTCAGTTTTTAGACTACCTTTCCGGAAAAAAAAGGTTTTTGAAGATCGGTTAAGATTTACTCAAGTTATCGTGTTGACGGACAGACAGACCGACGGACATTGTTTTTATTGCTGATTTGTCATCTAGAGGCAACAAAAAAAGAGTCCACCTTACTCCCGGGTTTAAATTCGCAATGTAACAAACATGGTAGTAAACCTATAAGCCTCGTACTTCGTAATGGAACAGCGAGATCAATATGTCGTCCAATTCACAATCAAAGAGAGGTTCTGAAAACATGTGACTTCTAATTGTTAAGAAAATTACATTTGTTTTATATTGGCAGTTTTTCAACGGTCACAAAAGAGTGCATTCTGTAAATTTTCAATCAGTTATATTGCCAAATGGCATAATCATGAACATGTTCGGGTCTGTTCCGGGCAGACGGCACGACAGTCACATGTTGGCTGAAAGTAATCTTAGAATGAAGTTGGAACGAAGATTTGATGAGTGAACATGTGATAGTTCCATTCAAAGGAAACGTGGACGCAAGAAAAAAACGAGCCAACAAAAAAATGAGCTCTCTAAGAGTTTGCGTCGAATGGGGCTTCGGCAAAATTATACAACTATTTTCTTTTCTGGATTTCAAAAAGAATTTGAAAATTTCTAAGCAAAAGGTTACAACAATGTACAAAGTTGCGACCATACTCTTTAACTGCCATACTTGCTTGTATGGGAGCGAGGTATGTACTTATTTTGAGTTGGACCCGCCACAACTTCACGAATATTTGTTTTCATGAATTTTATTTCCTTTTTTTTTGTTTAGTCAATTTCAAATTTGCGTATGGCAAATTACGAAAACAATTGGTTGAATTTGACATGTCTCTGATTCCTCGACATGTCATTTACCGTTACTGTTATGGTTTTTTGGAATTTACTGTTATTGTTGGGAAGTGCTGACGTTGTCTATTATTAATAGATAGAACGTAGATAGATAGATAGAAACCGACAGATCAAAAAGTTTTCGTAATGATGGGGGGCCGTTCATAAAGTATGTCACGCAAAAATCGCCTTTTTTCGAAACCCCCCCCCCCCTCTGTCACACTTGTGTCACACCGACCTAGAACCCTTTGTGACATAACGGCAAAAATAATTTAAAAACCATGATAAATCACAAAAAGTCCGAAAAAATATCAAATTTTCTTTCATGTGGGAATCGTGAATTTTCGTTAAGGTAACGAATGCTACTCCAAAGCTGGAATCCCTTGCAATGTGGATCTTGCCGCGTTGCAATTTTTTTTCGTAGATAATAAATTTTCAGCTAGGTATACCTAGTATATATACACTTTAAAGCTACTGACTAAAAATAACATACGGCTAGGCAAAATATATGAAGGCGCCTTCATAAATCTATTCATAAAGAAACAATGATTTGGTAGACCTGATCATTCGAGCGCAAAGTGTAAAAATATTGAAACTTGATAGGAAACTGCAAGGATTCATTTTCTGAATTAAAAAAGAAAGATAGCGAGAGTGAGAGCATTTTTCGATTTTAACTTCAAAATGATGGATAATATACAATTACTTAAAGTAATGACTTCCCTCCAAGAATTCTATGTAAATTTGAGAAAAATGTAAATTTCACCCAAATATTTTCAAAAATTTCGCGTGACGTAACACGGCTCTAGAACCCCTCCCCCTGTCACACACTGTCACGCGAAGCCGAGCCCCCCCCCCTCGGAGCACCTGGAACAATAGAAAAATCCATGGCCCATAGAAAAATGTCATTTTCAAACCTCGATATCTCAGCCAATTTCCAACCGATTTTGATGAGTCTGGACTCGTTGGAAAGCTGCTGCGACGTAGTTTTTTTTAAATAATTTGGAGAGGAAGGGGGGGAGGCAGTGCGAAAATTTGAAAAGTTCCCCTATCCATCGTGTTTGTCCCAAAGGTTTTTGTATGGCGTTTTTGAGTTTGTGGACTTCTTTTTTGGGGTGTGGGAACTCGGGACTGCGTCACGCCCTCCGATACCACTGCGGGCATGATTTATTACTAATTCTTTACCATACAATATTGCAGCAAGTAATTTATGGCTCAAGAACAAAGCCATTTTTTCTAAATATTTTGTCTCCCATCGCCAGGAATCTGGCTTCTATTTCAAAAAATCATAACTTTCTGATAAACTGACGAAACACAATGGAATTAAATTTAAAGGGAGACTAGAACACACATCATCGAATTTCTACGTCGTCCTAGAGAATATGTGACTATGGGGAGAATATGAAAATAACTGTTGGAGAAATAACCGCTGGAGAAATGACCGCTCGAGAAAATAACCCCAGGACAAAATAGCCCCGGACAAAATGTCCCCTGAACAAAATAACCCCAGACGAAATAGCCACTGGACAAAAAAACTCACACATTCAGTCAGCGTTCTACATTTGACTATACATTAACTCGGCGGTTCGATGAAGAGTTTGTAGAACGTGTGAAAGAGAGAGGAATGTATTTCGTTGCATTTCACAATAATAATTGAGGCATGATTGTGAAACAGCGCAGCAGACAGTAAACATAATGGGAATATCTCCCATTGCGGGGTCTATGGAGTAGAGCCCTAAACAAGTGTAGACGTCTGCAGGACATAATGAACGCCACCGCAGGCAAATTAGAGCTCACCGCAGATTTGGGGGTGAGGGGGCAGAGCAATATTGTACATTTATAACTTCGTTACATTCATTTCCAATCTTGCAACACCTCTCAAGCGACTTTCATAGTTACACTATAAACCGAACAAAATACTCATCCCCCCCCCCCCCCCGAGATATATTAGTCTAGTGCGGGACTATGACTTATACATCTGTAAACATAACAGAGGTACAGATCTTAGTCACACAATGACCAATGAAATGAAGATGCCCACTATTACCAATTTGAACAAAAAATCGGATTGAAAGAAAAAATCGATTTGCTTTTATTATTGATAAACACAAGAAAGGAATGTTCTTAACGTATTACGTTCAACCTAATCGCAGCACTAACCACCGTTATGAAATCCTTTTCGTTCCCAACGTTAATCAGGTATGTCATACCCTTATCTCCCGTGCTTGAGAATGGTCCGATGTTTGGGTTAATACGAGGTGCGACCAATGGCACTATTACTGTTGTAACTTGCTTTGGTCGTAGAGGAAGTTGAGGCGTCATCCTGTATTTCGAGAGGTCGGTCTCACTGGTGAGTCCTGTTGCAAACTTGTTGCCGTAGCCATCCATTAAGGTCGTTATGTAGCCGGTTGTGAAAATCTTGAAGGATTTTCCCTGTGGAGCTTTTGGCGCTTCAGCAGCAAATGTAAGGATGGTGATCAACGGTTTGCCTTGTACAATATCGCAGGGTTCTTTTTTGCATGACGGAATTGATATTTTTCTCAATCCACCAAAGATGTCATTAAATTTAATGTCAATTGCTGAGGCGATCGCAATCACTGCGAAAAACGTAATCAAACACTTCATGATGAATTGTAATTTACAATACCTCCAGATCGTTCCGACGTCTTTTTATAGCTCCTTCGTCTTAGGTGTAATGCAATGTCTTGCTCCAATTGTATGTCAATGTTAAATACACAACAGCGATTCAGATGTTACGTTCAACTTAACGACACAATTCGAATACTAAATTCTTCATATCATAGGTGTTATTTGTACTGATCTCAATTTCGTTTCCGTGAGAGCATACTAAAAACAAGAAAATCGTTTCGTTCTTGACTATTAAAGTAGAAATTGCAGAAACTACTGTAATGCTATTATCATGCTATTTCCCTTGACTGAAAGTCAGAGTCTTTATCAAATAAAGTTTGTACATACTCCCATAGTATACATGATTAATGATGTGTAAATGTGTAAAATGGTAAGAAAAACGTTGAATGTTTGTAACCCAATGTTTCCTATCGAGCAAGATAACTTAAGTAATTTGGGGTCGGGGAATTTCGCACACTTGTAACCGCGCTAGGAGGGAATTTCGCACAGTGCGAACTTCTCCCCTTGAAAGGAGTTTCGCACAATATGGCCGGTATGTAGAAGTGGTGTGCGAACTATAAATTGGATGTGCGAACTGTAGATTTGGTGTGTGAACTGTAGATTTGATGTGAAAGCTGTAGATTTGGTGTGCGAACTGAAGATTTGGTGAGGGAACTATAGATTTGGTCTGGGAACAATGTATTTAGTGTGCGAACTGTAAACTTGGTGAGCGAACTGAAGATTTGGTGAGCGAACTATAGGTTTGGTGTGCCACACGGAGGGGAATTTCGCACACGGCGTAAAAATAGACGGTTTTACAAAAAGCTCACACACTCACTTTTCTCAACTATTTCTTCAAAATAAATTCAAAACAACTTTAATTCCTCCTTTTACAAAATTTTTGTGAAGAAATATAGAACCAAATACATAGTTCGCACAACAAATACATATTTCGCACAGCAAACATTCAGTTCGCACACCAAGTCTACAGTTGGCACACCAAATACATAGTTTGCACACCAAGTTCACTGATAAATGATGAAAACAGAATATGTGAAATGAGTGAATGAGTGAGAGTGAGAATGAATGGGTCTGTGAGAGTTAAATGAATATTAGTCGAAAGGGGAATGATTTAACTCTATATAGTTGAGATGAGATTTAAGCAAGTGAATTGAGTGAGTGTGAAAGTGAATTAGTGAGTGAATGAGTGGGCGAAAGCCAGGTAGCTTATTCGAGAGTTAGATGAATGAAAATAGAACTATGAAATTAATAAGAAACGAAAGCTGAAATGTGGCATGCGACATAAACAACTTAAAAAAAAGCGAATTGTGCGAATAGGAAAAGTGAGTCGAGACAATGCACGAATCCGTCAGAAACCAAGTCACAGCTGAGACTCGATGAGAGCTGATTGTGAATTTGGTGAGAATCGGATCCGCTTACGAAAAACGTCCCTGGAAGATAAATTGTCAAGCAATGAAGCAAACCTGTTGAACTCGATGGATATATTGTTAACGGGTTCGTAATAGCCATACGCTGTGCGATGTTTTTTATCAACAGATAGTCAGGGTAACGCAGCACACCGTCAATAACGAACAAGTCTCTAACTACATGTCCATGCAAAATATCGTAGGCGGAGAAGACGCACTGATAAATACGTCTTCTAGCAAGCGTTTCTGAACAGATTCAATTTTTGCTCAGTGTGTGGCGCAGTAAGGGAATCAAACCATGGCAGCATATTTTAAGTAGATACGATTCTAACCATCCAAGCATATCAGAGTGTATTCCCATTCTGTTCAACTTTTTAAGGAGTATGTTGTGACGTACTATATCGAAAGCCTTACGAATGTCGGTGTAGACAGTATCTAATTGTGACTTGGGCTCAACGACATTAATGGCGTGACTGGTGAACTCTACCAAATTAGTAGATGTCGATCGTCCCTTAAGAAAACCATGTTGTTTAACAGAGACCATACCTTTGAATCTTACAATCAAAAAATTACAAACTGTTGATTCAAATAGCTTTGCAAAAGTCGGCAAGATGGCTACTCCACGGTTATTTTCGACATCATTGCGTGAACCAGATTTGAAGATAGGTTTCACATACGAGACCTTCCAACGACTAGGGACGACACGTGAGGAGAAAGATAAATTGAAAATAGAATGAAGAGGTTCCGACAATGTATGGGCACAGTTTTTATGGTTTAATGTTGTTGCTAGTGTCCATACATCGCAACACCTTCAAAACCGTATCTTCTGATATAACCAATTTAGCAATATCAACAGTCCTTTTAACGTTAAAAGTTTTCCCCACGATGTCATCAGGATTATCAGACGTGTAGGTACTCTCGAAAAAGTTGACAAGTCGCAAATGCCTTCAGCTGTGTCGGATTTTTCAGTACCCCTAAAAATCTTTGCCGGATACCCGGATGTTTTCCTCTTAGAATTGACGTACGACCAAAACATGAACGGGTCCGAGATCAAATTCTTTTCTGTCTCTCTGGGATACAAATGGTAAAGCGTTCGTTGCAGATCCTAAAACTCAGATCTTAGTGCACAATATTTAAGCATAGATGCTGGACTATCATCTTTCTTGGACCTCGCATTGCGCTTCTGGTTTTTGAGACGTATCAAACGCCGAGAATGCAAAGGTGGGTTAGCCAATTTCTTTCTCTTAAGTGGAACAAAGTCCCTAAAACCCGTTAACAACACATTGTAGAACTTGTCCACCTTATCGTTCACATCAGTGACATCAGAAAGAACGTTGAGCCAATCAATAGATTGGAAATGGTTGTTTAGTTCGGCAAAATTAGCCTTGCTAAAATTGAACTCTACAGAGTCGTGTGAAGCATTCTCTACCACATCATTGATAGTAATTGGAATTTTCATTTCAATCGGGTAGTGAGTCAATCTTACTAATAGGCTCAGCAGAACTGATTGCGGCTTCATCGCCAGCACTTAAAGACACTAAATCCAAAATTTTCCCGTTAGCATTACGAACATGATTTAGCTGACATAATCCGGAAGATAACATCAAGTGAACAAGTTAGATTTCATACACCAAATCTATAGTTCGCACACCAAATCTATAGTTCGCACACCAAATCTATAGTTCGAACACCATGCCTATTCCAATATAATTTATTTTGTGCGAAAGTCACCGCCTACGAAGGGAACTTCGCACTGTGCGAAATTCTCCGCTTGATTGGAATTTCGCACACTTCATTATCCATAGTGTGCAAAATTACCCGTAGTCGTTGTAGAAGCCGCCGCGTTTGGTGTGATGGCGGCGGCGGCTATAAAACAATTTTCCTACTTCTAAAAGAACCGATATCACAGCGAAAACCCTGTTTGAAAGGAAAATGTGACGCAAGTCCTCGTCTCTTCTTCCAAAACAACTGATATCAATTTGGGTGAAGCCTACAGCTTCGGAACGCAAAAAATTCTTTTGAAATATTTTCATTTTCGATGAAAGAAATGCGTCACAAATGCCGGACCCTCTCAACGTAATAATTTTTCTGCGCTTTCAGATTTCACACGCAAAAATTTGGCAACCCGTACCCCATGCATCGCGCAGAGCTAAATTTTAGGGGTGTGGAAGCTGCAAAGTGCAAGACGACTACCAGTTGATCTGAGAGAGTAGGTGCGAAAGCACAGTCCCTCCCCGAAGTAATGCTGTGAGGTGGTTCCGGGAGGAAGAAGGCATGGAGAGTAAGGAAGGAGGTTTTAGTTGGTTATCTATCCATGAAGTAGTTAGCTATCTATGAGATAATTTGCTATCAATGAGATAGTTAGCTATCCATGAGGTAGTTACCATCCATGTTAGATATCTCTGTGATAAGTAGCCATCAATGTTACCTAGTCGCTTTTTAGCTCGAGACTGTCGTGACAAATTGATAGTTGACTGGAAACTCCTTCTCCTTCCATCTTTCAACACTTCCGAAAAGATAATTCGAAACAAGTAAGCGCTAGCAGATGTGTAAGACCTTTAGCGGATTTATCTTACAAAATTTTCTGAAAAATCAAGAAAATTTACTAAAAGGCAGGCATTAGCTTTGCCGTAGGTATGTGCCACGGAGTTTATGAACACTACGACCATTGCGACCACGGAAGTGTTTGTGGAAAGTTTCACCAGTTGACACTGCATTGCTACTGCAAACAGACGGAACAAAAGATTATATGAAACCGGTAAAAGGAACTTAAACACACGGCTCCCGATAAGGCAAGATTGGCTTCATAGCCTGTCTATTCAGAAATGGGTGGGTGAGGCTCTCGGCTGGTATAAACCAATGAGAGGGTGGGAGCTGCACCTGGTATCACTTAAGGAAACTATACAGGCGGAGACTTTTGTTGTCTTAATGCGGCACATGATACGCAAGTTCTTATGTACAGGAACCAGTAAGGGCGCAATACAATCATTCTGTCTGTCCCAAGTATTAAACATCCTTACATCTACCCCAGACATGACTTTTTCTCAAACAGAAATGTATTCAAAGACCATTTCGTTTTCGGCTCAGGGGCTTTAGAGATTCATTTCTTCGTTATATTTCAGTCATCATGAAGGAAACACAATCAGATGGAAAGGGACATTCGATTTCGTTTGCTTTTATTATTTATAAATAAATAAAAATCTGAATGGTCTTAATGTATCACGTTCAACCTAATCGTAGCACTAACCACCGTGATAAAATGAGTTGCATTCCCCACATTAATCATGTACTTCAATAGCTTATTTCCCGTGCTTGGGAATGGTCCAATTTTCGGGTCGATACGATGTGCCACCAACGGCACTTTCGCTGTTGTAACTTGCATTGGCTTGAGAGAAAGTGTAGGCGACAGATTGTATTTGGAGAGATCGGTGTCACTAGTGAGTCCTGTTCCAAACTTGCTTCCATACCCATCCATAAAGGTGGTTATGTAGCCGTTTGTGTAAATCTTGAAGGGTTCTCCCTGTGTGACTTTTGGCGATTCAGTGGCGAAAATAAGGTAAGTAATCAACGGTGTGCCTTGTACGATATTGCAAGGTTCTTCATTGCAAGACGGAATCGATATTTTTTTCAATCCACCGAAGAGGTCACTGAATTTAACATCAATTCCTGAAACGAGTGCAATTGCAGCGATGAACGGAATTACACACTTCATATTGAACTCTAATTTGGAATGTCTTTAAAAGCTCGTTAGTCGTTTGATCTCGCTGCGAATGTATGTCAATGACTTCGGTTCAATGCAATGACTCGATGCAATTGTCTGTTAATGTTAATTACACAACAGCGATACAGATGTTTCAATTTCAAGTTAAGAACACAATTTTTTAGGTAGTGGGTGCATGCTATTTGTACACTGAATTCCATAAATTTTGATAAGCTACAACTTGTTTCGGTCGTGAGAATTAGAAGACGAAAGTAAATTACCTAGAAACTGATTTAATGTCATTGCCTAATTAACACGACAACTTTATTCCCGAGAATTACTTTAGATCTTCAAGTTAAGAAACCTTCCACAAATGACGACGTTACGCTAAATTAAGGTATTCATTCAGCAGTTAGTTGGATTTTCAAACGATGGAAAATTTGCATCGCAACAAAAACCCTTTTTAGAAAGGAAACGTGACGCAAGTCCTCGTCCCTTCTTCCAAATTCACTGGACCGATTTTAATGAGTAAACTAGTACTTTTCCCCCGCGAGGTCAGACTTTTTTGTAACATAAAGCATAATGTGACAATAAAGCTAAATATTAGCATATCTAGTGTTTATGTATAGAACTATAAGGATTGGAAATACGTGTGCTAATGAGAAGTGTTTCGCCTGCGAGGTGAGAATAGGGAGGGTCACACATACGAATGGTATTTCGTAAAAGGGACCATCAGTCGGTTACGTAACATATTTTGAAGCGCAACATAATTCGCATTCGTAGAGTTTCGTAGAAGGGATCATCAGTCGCTTACGTAACGTTTCGTAAAAGGGATCATCAGTCGCTTACGTAACATTTCGTAAAAGGGATCATCAGTCGGTTACCTAATATTTTTTAAAGTGCAACATAATTCGCTTTCGTAGCATTTCGTAAAAGGTATCATCAGTCGCTTACGTAACATTTCGTAAAAGGGGTCATCAGCCGTTTGGTTTAATATTTTTTGAGATTAAGATGGAGCCCTCTTAACATATTTCAAATTCCCCGTTGAAAATGTTGACAACATTCAAAAATCTAAAATGATTGAAAATTTCTCTTTGTTGGTGTGCTTTGGTTTCTCGAATTTTGGAAAAAAAAATCGCAATAGGATTTAGCTTTAGTCAATGATAATGAGAAAAAATGCAAAAATCGAAAATCATATGAAATTTGGGATATTTTTTCAATCCATCGGAAATGCCGATTGACAACTCAAATGACCTTGTAACAGACCTATATCGCAAATCTATTTGACAATAGATGGCATTATGCAAGTTTGCTCGAATTGTCACATTCTATTGTTCTCTGACAGATGAAGATGATTTGACTTAGTTCACTTTTTCACAATTATTATGGTGAATGTGGTGAACCACAAATACGTAAATATTGTTAAGTTTTTTTTTCTTTGAAATACAGATGGAGCACTTTCACAATTGCTCGTCGGATTTAATAAAAAAATTCAAATAGGAAGGCAATTTATCTTTCGTCAATGATAAGTTTGAGAATCAGAAAAAATGAAGAATTTGAAAATCACGAAAATTGAAATTACGGATTTGTCCAAAAAATTCCAATTTCCGATTCATTGGAATTTTTTGCAAGTTTCCAAAATTTTTCCATTAACAAAATCCGTTTGCCCATTTGCGCCGAGCAATTACGTATTCTTGCGGTACGTTAAATGTTTGATTGATATTAATGGTATTGTCTACTTGTTGAAGGTTGGCGGTAATATCGATGACTTCATCATTTGTTTCAATAATGGTGGGAAAATCAGAAATTGCGAAGAAATTATGTTATAATTAAATGGTTAAAGAAAGTTACAAAAGTATTGTTCGGCTCAGCACCGATAGGCAGCGAGATTGTGAGAAAAGCCGTAGATGGCTAGCCTCCGGCGGTGAGATTGACAGTGATTTGGTTAGTTCGTGTAGTGGGGGTTCCACCCCCACACCCCCGAGCCTCCGGCGGTGATATTGTGGATGATGTTGTTGGTCCGAGGCAGCTAAATTGTGATTAAAGTCGGAGGTGTGTAGCCTCCGGCGGTGAGATTGAAAGTGATTTGGTTGGTTCGTGCAGTGGGGGTTCCACCCCCACACCCCCGGGCCTACGGCGGTGATATTGTGGATGATGTTGTTGGTCCGAGGCAGCGAAATTGTGACTAAAGTCGGAGGTGTGTAGCTTCCGGCGGTGAGATTGAAAGTGATTGGGCTGGTTCGTGTAGTGGGGGTTCCACCCTCACACCCCCGGGCCTCTGGCGGTGAAATTGAGAGTGATTGGTGGGTTCGTGTAGTGGGGGTTCCACCCCCCACACCCCCGGGCCTCCGGCGGTGAGATTGAGAGTGATTGGGTTGGTTCGTGTTGTGGGGGTTCCACCCCCACACCCCCGGGCCTCCGGCGGTGAGATTGAGAGTGATTGGGTTGGTTCGTGTTGTGCGGGTTTCCACCCCCACACCCCCGGGCCTCCGGCGGTGAGATTGAGAATGATTTGTTTGGTTCGTAGGCATCGTTGGGAAAAATGGCCACTTTGACGATACGCTACTCGAACACTATTCGACCGATTGTCGCAAATGAGGTATCATTTGAAAAAACAACTCACGCGCTGTGAACTACCGTTGTTTGTGTTGAAAAAAATTTAAGTTGAATAATTTGCTTTGGGAAAAAAATGGAAATTTTATGAAAATTGTGGACCCAAATTTATCACCTCATAAATCAAAAACGGGCTCGTATTTTTTTCTAATTTTTCTTGCATTCAACAGTAGACGAATTGGTCTTTCGATTGAAGGTAATTTGATAAAAATCGTCGGAACAGTTTTTTAATAAGATCCATTTTAGTTTTGGGCATCGTTTTGAAAAATGGCCACTTTGACGATACGCTACTCGAAAACTATTCGACCGATTCTTGCAAATGAGGTATCATTTGAAAGAACGAACAGCTCACGCGCTGTAAGCTAACATTGGTTGTGTTGGAAAAAATTTGGCCCAGTGCTCGGGGCATGCGAAAAAGTGCTCCCGACCTAAATTTTCATCAACTAAACACTCACAACTGAGCGTATGGATGGGGAAAAATTGCGCATCATAGTTTTCTGATAGAATGCAAGTAGTAGAACATTTTAAGTGAAAGAAATGATGGAAAAATTTTTCCCTTCAAAGTTGATGATAGAAATTTGTTAAAAACGTCGGAAAATGCAAAACATTTTGATGGAAAAAGTTGTGAAAGAGGCAAAAAAAAATTTCGGCACCCACATAGAAGTGTTGAGGGAACCGTAAGGAATATTTTAGGTGAAAAAAAAAAAAAAAAATTTCCCGAAAATTCGGAAAATTTTTTACCTCTGATCTGGGTAAGTAAGTGATAAGCGCTGCTTCGTATCCTTATGTTGATGTATATATAGTTTGTTTTGGGTTAAAATAATTTTTGAGGACGTGGGGAACTTTTTCCGACCCTAAAACTCACAAATTAGTATAACGGGTGCCCGCTCCTGAATACGAAGTATCATTAAACTAATTAGGGTAAATGCACCAGTTATCGGCTATATAATAGTCTCCGGCCAGCACTAGTAATCTGCCATCGGCCACACAAAAATGTTAATTTTCCCTAAACAATCCACGCAATAATTAATAAAAGTCAAATTTTTGCAGCGCAAAAACTGAAAGTAGAGAAAAATTATTTCGTCGTTGGGTTCGGCAATTTTTTTAACACAACGTAATTTGGTTCAAACAAACTTTTGTGTATTATCAGCGTCACACTCTACCTTTTAAGAGGTTTTTGTTGTGATATTAGTCGTTTTGGAAGTTTTCAGTTTTCTCAGAAAAAATTTTCTCCAACAAAAATTTTTCTCCAAAAAGAATTTTTTCCGAAAAAAATTTCTCCAAAAAAATTTTTCTCCAGAAAAAATTTTCTTCAACACCTTCGGCTACCATCGGAACACTTCGTATCACCTTCGGCTACCTTCGAAACACTTTGTGGCACCTTTGCCTGCCTTCGGAACACTTCGTGTCACCTTCGGCTGCCTTCGGAACACTACGTGTCACCTTCGGCTGCCTTCGAAACACATCGTGTAGCTTTCGGCTACGACGAAATAATTTTTCTGTACCTTCAGTTTTTGCGCTGCAAAAATTTGACTTTTGTTTCTTATTGCGTAGATTGTTTGAGTTATTATCAGCGATAGCGTTATCTCAAACGATATCATTAATTTTGGAAGCGGACTTTCGGACTGCGTCACACTTTACCTTTTAAGAGGTTTTTGTTTTGATTCTAATATAGATGCCTGTTGGAGACAAAAGTAAGCTGAGAGACACTTTTTTGTGATACGACTACAGTTACAGAAAGGCGAAAACGAGCACATCAAGCTAAAATTGTGCTTGATGTGCTGGTTTTCATTTTTCTGTGTCTCTGTGCAAGCAGAAACACAACAATACTAGTAAAGGTTTCGGTGCAGGATCTCGATCCACAACTTAATTTAACCTTTACTTTGATGTTCCCTTCCTACGGTATACATTTTTTGTTTTTATTCAATTAAAAGAAGAGGAAGAAGCAATTTTTCATAAAATTCATTTATTTCTTATTCCTACGGTTACTTTTTACTAAAGCTAAAGTATCGCGTTTGTTTGCCCTCAGCAAGTAGAACCAAATTTATTGTTCATATCATTGACTTTATTAACGAAGCCAGCCACAGTACCCGCACCCGCTGCACTGTTGTAGTATTTTTTCCAATACGCTGCTTGTCCATTTATGTCACTGGGTATCGCAGAAGGAACTAGGTACAATCTGATTCTCGCAAACACTCCAGAAAATAATGGCTTTCGTAAATCTTCCCTAGGATCATAATGTTCATTCTCACAAAATATTTTCACTTCATACCGAACAAGCCGGAAAAGCATACTCACCATTTGATGTTGTTCCTTTGTTTGTTCAATAAAATTTCGATTTTCGACCAGAGTTTACCAAGATTTGGATGACTTTGAATGTCTTTGGCGTCCTCAAATCCGATTTTATCTACCTGCCAGATACCGCCATTATAACCAGATCGATACGTATTCGGATGCGTACCAAACAGCGACTCCGCGTAAGCGATTCTTCTCATTATATTGGCATCATCGGCAAATATTCCCGACTGTTTAATCTTAGCAATTGTATCGCACACCACATCTTCGCCTTTTCCTTCAGACACCAAAGGATTCGCTGCAAGAATGCAGAATGGAAGCGATAGAACGATCACTAAATTAAGTGCGTTGAGTAACATGTTCACTTCTTAGTTTTCCAAATTTAAATGACGATGGTAGATGTCTGGCAAACTAATTTTATACTCTGCGTATGTGACGGGAATCACCGGTTATTATAATATATTCTCGTTGAATGATTCATGATAAACAATATGAATTTCAAAACGACTAAGAATTTAACTTTAAACGTGCTGTTAGACTAACATAAAAGTATTTGCATTTAACAGTTTTTTCAGTGGACATGAGACTGAATCAATCGTTTATGCATAATCGCGTCAATGACTGAATTTTTATCGACGAACTTCAAATACTTGTCGACTATTTCTACATTTTAATTAAAAGTAGAAGCTGCACATACAGAGCCGAAAATAGCCTAGAAACTCTTTCTTGAGAAATGTTCTCCCCTGCACCATATCAAAAAGAGGACCAACGTAGTTTCTTCAAGAAATCCTGAAACTATTTTATCTAAAATGTAATTCTCTTCAAGTTTGCCTTAAGAAGCAAACTTCAAACTGCTGTAATTTTATAGATGTGTGTCATACCTCACAATTCTAGAAGTTGCTATATCTCGCGATGTGAATGTTTTTCCCCAAAACCCTGAAACACGTGGTCTCTAAAATGTTATTCTCTACAACTTTGTCCTTGACGGTAAATCTCCATATTGCATAGTTAAGCAAATATAGACGAAATACTGTTTTCGTATATGGCCAAGATACTCAATTTCGTCCATTCCGCATACCCAGACCACTGATCTGATTCCTATACTAAATTAATTTTGTGAAATCAAATGCTTTCATTTGACACCAAAATGATCAATTTCGGTGCTGTACTTGCGAAAAAGTTTCACCAACTCTCGAAAGTCCATGTCCGACCTCCACTTCTTCGACCACATCTCCGAAACTACTTGACCGATTTTTCTCATCTTCGAACTTGAATCATGGGAGGCACGTACCTTTCAGGGAAAAAAGGTTTGGCTGATCGGTTGAGCCGTTTGGAAAAAAAGTGACGTCCGTCCTTCGAAAAGGGATCTTATGCGTTTACCACGACGTTTGTAACCACCCCAATTTCGACCGGGGAGTAGGGGGGATGACGAATCAGCAATAAAAAAGATGTCCGTCCGGCCGTCTGACACCGCGATAACTTGACTAAAACTCAACTGATTTTCAAAAACTTCTTTTTCCTGAAAGGTAATCGAAATATCTTTGATCGGATTGAATCTGGGCATTGTCGGCCCGAGGGCCGCCGAGCTAGGGCCGTTTAAATGGTTTTTGGTCTTTTGTACATAACTCGAGTAAGTCTTTGCCGATTTTCATAATTGTTTTTTTAATCGACAGGTCTATGAAAGCCCAACAATTAATAGAAGAAACGAGTTTCTGCTAGCGTTCTACATGTTTTTTGTACATAACTCGAGTAAATGTCTTCCGATTTGCAAATTTCTTTTATCGAAAGGTCTAGGACAGTCTCCCGTTTTATGGAAGAAAGTTTTTTGATTAGAAACCCTTGGACCCGTTGCTTGTGCTTAAGGCTGAAGTAGGCCTCAGGTCTGTCCTAGGGTCGGCCCTAACCAAAACAAATTCTTTTTTGCTATGTTGCAGAGCAAATTTAGAGAAACATTTTTGACTATGGAAGTATGTGTCCGAGGCATATCCTTATGGCCCTAGATCGGTCCTAAGGTCTGCCCTAGACAAAAAAATGGTTTTTTGCTATGTTGTAGAAAAAATTGAGATGAACATTTTTGTCTGTTTGGGGGTCAATTTTGTACCTTCGGAAGGCCTTTTTTACACCGTTTCTTCGAACGGGTTTTTAAATATTGCCTTCTCGGGAATTCCCATTAATGTGAACCTAATTTCATACACTTAAGAGTTAACGTATAGGACCTTTGTACTTCGTACGGGTCATAACCAAAGACCCGTACGTATCAGAATAAATGTGGCAAACAGAATAGATGTTGTAAAAAGACTCGAACTGAAGCTAAATAAATATTGGCTGACGAAATTACGAAAATGACGAAATTGTAAGAAATTGCCGAACTGGAAAACCTGTTCGAAACAAATGTGAAAAAAATTAAAATTGCACAAAAAACCTCACCAATATTCACGAAAAACCACCAGCTATTGTGTAGTGTCGCGTAGTGTGAGACTTGAGCCCACTCTAGGGACTCTACAGCCCAAACCAGCTGTCTTTCATTAAAAACCTTGAAGAGCGACTTCCGTGCTAATTTCGGAGAGATACAAGTCAAAAAGAGTCACCGACCTTCAAAAAAGCACGTTTTTGACCACTTTTTCGAAAGTAACTTCGAAAGTTTTCGACCGATTTTGTCCGAATTCATCCCGTCATCAATTTATCAACTTTGTTCAAAAAAAAGGTTTTGAAAATATGATCACAACAAAAACCCCTTTTTAACAGGGAAACGTAACGCAAGTCCTCGTCTCTTCTTCCAAAACAACTGATATCAATTGGGGTGACGCAAAAAATTATTTTGAAATATTTTCATTTTCGATTAAAGAAATGCGTTACAAATGCCGGACTGGGGGGTCCGTTTATATGTTATATATATGTTATAGTTTTTCTGTTCTTTCAGATTTGACACAAAAAAAAATGAAGTTTTGCGTGATGTGTGGAGTACGGGTAGCCACATTTTTGGCGTGCTAAATCTGAAAGCGCAGAAAAATTATTACGTTGGGAGGGTCTGGCATTTGTGACGCATTTCTTTATTCGAAAATGAAAATATTTCAAAAGAAAAGAATAGAAAAAACAAATTTTAGAGAAAAAATTTCCGGCAAAAAAATTTCCGGCGAAAGAAAAATTTCAGCGAAAAAAAATTTTCAGCGAAAAAAAAATTTCGACGAAAAAAAATTTCCTTTGACACGAAACATCTATGTTCAACAAAAAAACTCAGTTTTCCCTCCAAATCCGTCCCATACTACCGTCGGCCACAAATTTCAGCGAAAACAAAATTTCAGCGAAAAAATATTTCGGCGAAAAAAAATTTCGGCGAAAATAAAATTCGGCGAAAAAAAATTTCGGCGAAAAAAAATTTCGGCGAAAAAAAACTTCAGACGAAAAAAATTTCGGCGAAAAAAATTTCCGGCGAAAAAAATTTCCTTTGATACGAAACATCTAACTTCAACAAAAAAAATTTAATTTTCCCCCTAAGTCCATCCCATGCCACCGCCGGCCATTTTGTTGGTCATCCTGATCCTGACACACTACACACCCAACCCATCAACTTTTCCCTTGACAGCAAACATCTATCTCCATCCTAACAGAGTCCAAAAAGTTTGTTCATATTTGACCTATACTTGGAATGCAATAAAACACACATACAAAACATTCTTTTATATGGGCTTTAAATGGCGCCTTCTGAGAACCCTGGCGCCCAAACGAGGCTGGTGCCCCACCTTTTCTAAAATCTCATATGGCGTAGAATGCCCACCCGAAGATCCCTGCAAAAGTTATCGAGCCGTTTTCCAGAACGAGCCAAAAAAGTCGGTTTTCATACAAATGGCTCTGGAACTAACTAGCTAATTAACTAAACTAACTAACTAAACTACCCACTAACTAACGTAGGATGTTTCCATTAACTTTGGCTTCTATGAAATAGCACATTTCAATTGCTTGATGTTGTGTTGCTTGTGTAGAACCACACAAGCAACACAACATCAAGCAATTGATCGTTCCTTAAACCAGCAATACAAAATCCAGTCAATAGCACATTTTGTATGAAAAATGACCACTGGACCGATTTTAATGAGTAAAATGTCGATTTCAATCAAAATTTTACGTAGAATCCGAAAAACTAGGTCTCAGGGGGTACGACGCAAGGAAGAGTCAAAATTTAGCTGTATATATGGTTTTGAAGTCTACGAAAAAAATTTTCCTTGTTCGTATGGGGACTTCCGTCACGGGCGCATCGCTACCGCTCGCCCATGATAATATTTACCCGGTTTTTGAAGAAAAAACACGTTGGGCCCTAGTAGAGGCTCAGTTTTAGGGCCCTGGCTGAGTCCAAGGACTTACAATACTAGGCAACAAATGAAAACCAAAATCATGCAGCTGCTCTACAGACAAAAAAAATCGCTTTTTGGACCCGTACGAAGTACAAGAGGTCCTATACGTTTACTACAAACAATTTTATTGTAACATGGGGTAGATCGAGGTGGGAGTGGGGGGATGCATCTATTATCGTCTAGAGATGACGAATCAGCAATAAAAAAAATGTCCGTCCGTCCGTCCGTCTCCACTTTTTTTTCCAAACGGCTCAACCGATCAGCCTAATCTTTTTTTTCCCTGAAAGGTACATGCCTCGCATGATTCAATTTCGAAGATGAGCAAAATCGATCAAGTGGTTCCGGAGGTATGGTCGAAGAAGTGACCAAAAACATGGTTTTTCGAGGGTCGCTGAAACTTTTTCGCAAATATCTCAGCAAGTAAAGCACGGAAAATGCTCAATTTGGTGTCAAATGAAAACATTTGATGTCATGAAACTGGGAAAAATTTTTTATGGGAATCGGGTCAGGGGTATGGGCACTGGGACCAATGGAATGGACGAAATTGAGATTCTTGGCCATATACGAAAACAGTTTTTCGTCTATATTTCCTTAACTATGCTATATGGAGATTTACTGTCAAAGGCAAAGTTGTAGGGAATTAAATTTAAGCGAACACGTGTTTCTGGGTTTTGGGGAAATATGGTCCAATCCTGGTATATGGCCACTTCCATAATTGGGCAGGATGACCCAGATCTCCAGAACCATGAGAGTAAGAAAGTTGGTTCCAAAGGCGAAGTTGTAGAGAATTAAATTTAATCGAACACGTGTTTCAGAGTTTTGGGGAAATATGGCCCAGTCCTGGTATATGGCCACTTCCATAATTAGGCAGGATGACCCAAATCTCTAGAACTATGAGAGTTAGAAAGTTGATTCCAAAGACGAAGTTATAGAGAATTAAATTAAAGCGAACACGTGTTTCAGGGTTTTAGGGAAAAATGACTTAGTCCTTGGATATAAGCTTTTCTAGATTTGAATGGTCTGAGACGTACTTCGGTAGGGCCTTTGACATTACCTTGGGTAATTTCTATGGATCTTTGAAATTCGTACAGTTATAAAAGAACAGAAAACGTTGGATTGTTTGCTTATTTGTATATTTAGGTACGTTCGAGTCACTTTGCCACATCTATTCTGTTTGTCACATCTATTCTGATACGTACGGGTCTTTGGTTATGTTTTTTGACAAAAAAAAATCATTTCTTTTTTAGTTTGGCTCTAGAACCTCTGTAATTTTTTGACTTTTCTATGGAGCCCATACAAAGTTCAAAAAATTTTAGGGGTGCCAGAGCCAAACTGCATAAAATAGGCCAATTTACAGCCAATAGGCAGCTACAAAAACTTTTTCCCTAGTGAATCTACAAATTTTCTACAGTAAAATGTTGGACATTCCTAGACCTCTCGATTTGGAAAAAAAATTGAAAATCGGAAGAGATTTATTCGAGTTATGTACAAAAGTTAAGCGGCCTTAGCTCAGTGGCCTTTGGCCCGACGATGCCCAGAGTCAATCCCATAAAAGATTTTTCAATTACTTTTCAGGGAAATTACCTTTCAAAGAAATAAAAAAATACAGCACTAAGAGTAACACTTTTATTTTTTACCTCATACTCATACAATAATACAACAAATGAAAAGTTTTTTTTGTTCAAAGTAGAACTCGATACATAATAGGAATAATTTAATGGGATAGTAAAATAACGTATTTTCTTTTTTATTTTATCATTTATTTTTGTATTTTTTTTTAAAGAATTTTCATTTTTAGCGTAAAATTTATTTCGTTTCTTTACTGTAGTTTAACTGTTTTGAAGTTCATTATAAGCAGAGTAAATAGAGGATACAAACGTATATTTTATTTTATTTTTTATGTTTTTAAGTTTTTTTTTATATTTTCACAAAACACATTTCCTTAAAATTGTAATTTAATTCATAAAACGTTTAACAAGAAAATATATTCAAAGTTTTCTTTTATTAATTTTATTCGGATTGCATTGTGAGAAGGAGAATATCAAATTATTTTCGATTCATTTACGAAAAGGTTTTTTAATAAATAATTATCGTTAAATTCAATGTAAGAGTTCGCTTAAATATACAAAATAAATAAAAGTTTTTTTTTTCAAATCAAATGATTTGTTTTCAAACTTTCAGACACCAACTGCAATTACATGTTAGACACTTAATCGTCAGGATGATCATTCTAAGTAGTAGATTTTTGTTGATTTGTTTTTACTTTTAAATATTTAGATTTTTATTTACAAAATAGGCCGTACACACAAAAATTGATTGATGAAACACCAAAACAAATTAAATGTTAATTGCAGAGAAGACAAGGACATTCATATTGAGTACGAAAAAAGTGTGTGAGAAGATCAAATATTTTCGATTTTCTTTTTCGTTTAACTTTAAATGTGCAATTTTTAATAACAATTTATTGGGAAATATCACCCGTAAAGCACACGATTTTTTTTTTAAGAATTTCTTTTTTAAATGACATGCGTATCTAGCTATAGCGTTCACAATACATACACTGGACTAATTTGAAGTTTCGTAAAAAAAAGATCTTATACTAAAAACACTGGCTATCATAGAAGACTTTTGGAATTGCAATATGAAAACTCGAAAAGAAAAGCTGTCAAATTAACTACAAAACATTGAGAGAGTAGCGAAGGTGTTCTAATGGCTTCGAAAAATTGTACATTCGACTAAACGTCTTCAATCTATGGTTTGTTCTGCTCCTACCTCATAATGTGCATCTTCAAAAGTGGTTATAGTAACACCTGCCACCATGCACATCATGCAAAAATATTGAGCTGCCGTTAAGAGCAAGTTGCAAAAATGTGAACTGTCAAATTTGCGATGTTTTCTTTAGAACAGAATTCTTCGAAAATATAACAAATTATACAAAATTTTAGCTCTTGTAATTTGAGAGGATGACTACTACGCAAATTATAGATAAATCAGAATACAAAAAGCTTAAGTATGAAGGTACAAATTTGCTCTGAAAAAACATCGCAAACAAATTTGGGATTCGATGACTTCGGAGAAATTTCGATCTCCAGTGTACGTCACAAAAATGTGAACTGTCAAATTTGCGATGTTTTTTCAGAAGAGAATCTTTGCGTAAATACAAAATTATTCAAAATTGTATCTAATGTACTGTGAGTGGATAACCCTTACCCAAGTAATAGATGAATCAGCATTTAATAAGTCAAGTATAAACGTAGAAATTTGCTCTGAAATAACATCGCAAACGAACTTGGAATGCGATGATTTTTCAGAGCAACGTTTGAGCTTCATATTCAAACTTTTTGAATTCTGATTCATCTATTATTCGTGTAACAGTCAACATCTCTCAGTACACGAGCTACAATTTTCAATAATTTGTTACGCTCGCAGCATTCTGTCAAAAAAAACACATCGCAAATTTGACAATTCACATTTTTGCGACGTGCTATTCATACTCAGAAACTTTTTGAATTTTCAGTCATCTGTTATTCGTGTAAGAGTCATCCTCTCACAGTACATGAGTTATAATTTTAAATAATTTGTTCTTTATGCAGGATTCTGTACTAAAAAACATCGCAAATTTGACAAAACCGATTTTTCGATCCGCCACATTATTGTACTCCCTACTTCTTGAATTGTAGGAATCTGCGGCTCACAGTCCGTTTTTTTTTTTTTGAAGAAACGGTTTTTACCGTTCCCTCTCTATTTTTACTTTTTCCCCTATTTTTATTAAAATCGTGAAAAGCTTGTAGTGCAAGGAGAAAAAAACGTTGATTTATATTATCTGAGCACAGATGTACTCACTGCAGAAGAGTTTTGAATCGGCGCACGCGTTATTTACTATGTCTACAGTGCCTAGCGCAGTTCAACTTTTCCAATTCTTAAGACTACAGAGAAATGATGAGTAAGTAGCCTGCGGCAGGGGCGAGACAATCTTTTGTTTCGATTTTTACAAGTAATTGTGCCTACCAAGGCGAAAGTGACAGAATTTTTTCTGATACGGCAACATCAAATTTCGTTCATAATTTTCGATTTATGAATGAACTTCCTAGTTGCCTAATTTGAAAAATTTCGCATCAGTCACTTTCGCATTGCTCTGTAATTCTACAGGATCTACAGTAACACTCAAAGTGAATTTAGCTGCAGTTGCGACCGAAGCTAACTTCATTGCAAACAAAATCAGCTGATTTCACAGATAAATTTACCAAAATCAGCTGAACTCATTGAAAAGTTCTAAGATCAGCTGATTTTCTAGCAATGAAGTTAACCTCGGTCGCAACTGCAGTTAACTTCACGTTGAATATTATTTGCAAAAATCAAACCAAAAGGAGTGTCGTCCCTGGATAAAAAGAACATGCGAATAGCAGATAGTTTCTATGTGAAGGGATTCTCTCCAGTGACGTGACAATCTTTTGTTTTGAATTGTGCAGCTGCGACCGAAGCTAACTTCACTGATAGGACATCAGCTGATTTTTAAACTTTTCAGAGAATTTTTCAACTAATTTTGATGAATTTATAAACGAAATGAGCTGATTTTTTGCAATGACGTTAGCTTCGGTCGCAACTACAACTAACTTCAAGCAAAGATCAAAACAAGAGACCGTCACGTTCCTGTTTCTTTTCAGTATAAGCCAGCAAACACTGCGCAATGCAAAAGTGGCACATAAGAAATTTTTCGAATTAGGCAACCCCGAATTTCATTCATAAATCGAAAGATATCAATGAAATTTGGTGTTGCCATTTTAGAAAAATTTCGCATGTATGGTGTCATTTGTTTTTTACTGAGCAGTATTTATCAAAGAAACAATGGTGGCGCTGCTGGATAAAAACCATTTAGCCTTTGTGTTGAACCGTAGATGTCGCTACTCATCAAAAGTTGGAATGTTGCCTGATGAAATCTGAAGCTAGACACGGTCCATTGGCGTAGTCATTCTTCATGTTCATGTTGCAGGCGTACCAACTTATCATTTCTCAGCAGAACAAGCGAAAAATCGTGGAAACGCAGCCTACAACTAGACAATTTATGTAGGCGCATCCTGCATAAAAATTTTACAATGTAATCTTGATGTCCAAACTTCTAGCCATTAGAACAAAAGGAAAATTTAGTGAGCAGGAAACAAATGTATTTTTTTTTCAACTAGCAGATTAATATCGAATAA
This sequence comes from Pseudolycoriella hygida, assembly GCA_029228625.1. Classification (NCBI taxonomy): domain Eukaryota; kingdom Metazoa; phylum Arthropoda; class Insecta; order Diptera; family Sciaridae; genus Pseudolycoriella; species Pseudolycoriella hygida. Next base: position 140,335,481 of record CM055404.1, read on the forward strand.
CAATGGAGGAAGACATACGCATATTAAAATATTCTCGTTTTATTATTAGCTACACTGAGAAGATAAAACCACTTATTTCCCCTCAATTAGATAGTACTAATCAAAAAGCAAGCCCTAAGTGGTTTTTGCCTGTTGGCACATTTTGTGCCAAAACACCTGAAGCGCCAAGTTGAAAAGTTGGATTCAATTTGTAAAAAGTGGAACAAAAATAATTTCGATCAGCACAAACTTTTGGTGCGTGTCGTCACACCCCCCGGAATTTGTGCTGAGGGGAAATTAACGTCACTGATGCGCCTGAATTTGTGCTGACGAATGGTACCAATTTCAGAATTTGTGCTGCTCTGGTGACCCAGCACAAATTCATTAGAAAATGAAATTTTGATTTTTCGTCATCTTTGTATGGGAGCCTACTTCAGTTCAAGTTTTCTTCAAAAGATCACTGGCGATTGACATCAACCTCAAGATTTTGCGACATCTGGACGCAGAGCACAAATTAAAAACCTGACCGAAATTTTCATTTTTCGCTTTCACTAACCCCTACAGTGGCAATCGCTGGCACAAGTTCAAGTTCGCTAAAAAAGCGAAAAATGAAAATTTCGGTCAGTTTTGTAATTTTTGCTCTGCACCAAGATGTCGAAAAATGTTGGGGTTGGTGGCAATCACCAGCACAAATTGAGCATAAATTCGTGGTGTAAAGGTTTCTTGAAAAAGAGCTCATATTGGAATCGTCTCACCGTTGATTTACATGGGATTCGCCGCTGATTCACATAGGAATCACCGCTGATTCACATGGGAATAACCGCTGATTCACATGGGATTCACATAAGAATCAGCAGTGAATCAGCGGTGATTCCGATGTGAATCAGCGGTGAATCAGCCAGCACAAATTCAGCAGAAATTCGTGGTGTGAAGGTCTCTTGAAAAAGAGCTCATATTGGAATTGTCTCACCACTGATATACATGGAATTCACCGCTGTTTCACATGGGAATCATCGCAGATTCACCGCTGATTCACATCAGAATCACCACAGATTCACATAAGAATCAGCGGTGAATCAGTGGTGAAACAATGTCGTAAAATGTTGGGGCAATCGCCAGCACAAATTCGTGGTGTAAAGGTTTCTTGAAAAAAACTCGAAATGGAGAGGGTCTCCATACAAAAAAAGAGAAAAATGAAAATTTCGGTCAGTTTTTTAATTTGTGCTCTGCGCCCAGATGTCGCAAAATCTTGGGCTTGGTGTCAATCGCCAGCACAAATTTTTAGCGCAGTGGTCTTTTGAAGAAAACTTGAACTGAAGTAGGCTCCCATACAAAAATGACGAAAAATCAAAATTTCAGTTTTTGATGAATTTCTGCTGCGTCACCAACGCAGCACAAATTCTGAAATTGGTACCATTCGTCAGTACAAATTCATACGCATCAGTGACGTTAATTTCCTCTCAGCACAAATTCCGGGAGGGTGTGACGACATGCACCTAATTGAAGATTGACCAATTTTAATGAAATCATTGACCGGTTAGGTAAAGTGTCACTGATAAAAATATATTTACATACCTAGGACGGTTAAAAAGAACCTTTCCTCCTAGAATGAGCGGTAGAACTTATTTATTTCGCCATCACTTGGGGCTCGTCCTCAACCCCTGAAGAAGGTGTTCACTTGTAGCGTAAATAATTATTGCTTGGCGAATGTTTTTACATGCGTGCACGTCGAAAGATGTTCTTTTCGTCGAATTTCGACAACTTTCGATGTCCTTGGCATGTTTAGTACGTTACGTAACTCGAAGGAAAAAGTGGAAACCCTCGTCCACTCGCCTCGGCTTTAAATTTTGAGTTTAACTTCCCTAGTTATGTAAACTACCACTGACAAATGCTAACAAAGAGATGAAAACGTTCACCAAAAACGACGAAAAAATTTAACAAACAATTTTTGTTACAACCACAACAATTAACAACTAGAGGTTTGACGACAAAATTTTCATTTCATTTTTTATTATTTTTATAAATAATTTGGAATGGAAATGCAATTTTTTTTTTAAATTTTTTCTTCAAATACGTTTATCAGAAAGTTACATACTAGAGTTCGTATTTTGCGTCCACTTTGAGAGACGATTGCTTTTTTCAATAAGGTAAGTGCTTAGAGCATAATTTCGTAAATTATTGTTAATTGCATGGCTTAATAAATTGGAAATAACAATTTTTGAGGGTGTGTTTGATGTAAATGATGTGCCAGAGTTGTGATAGTGTAAGCGAATTCTTATTTTCACGATGATCAAATTGAAATATTGAATTTTACAACAAGTGGAAGTGATAAAACTAAAAATTATCAGCCACAACCCAAATGTTAAGCTGATGGTAGAGTTGGTGTGCAAAATATTTGTGGCACATAACGTTTACGCTATTTTTTTTCCCACAAATGTACAATTCAACAGACCCGATAGAAACGGGAGCCCCGCCACTCACCCCGCACTTTCTAATCTTCCATCACTTCCCACCCCCTACTCCCCGGGCCCAAAACTTTCTCTCTCTTTTTTCATAATGTTTTGGTGAGAAGTGGCATATACTAACGTATGGTATAATTTACATATGCCATATATATGTATATATATATATATATATGTATATATGTATATTTATTATGTCAGTAATGACATATTCTGTTGTAGCTGTCGCGTATTCCGTCATTTCGTGATTTCACTGAAAACTGTAGACTGAAAGATGTAAAAATGGTTGAATGTACCTATGTACCGTAGGCCATTGATCCCACTTTTTCAGATTCGGTGATGTTGGATTATCTGAGGACTATTTGGGACAATTGCAATGGACCATGGAGAAGAGATGGGAGGCCTACATCCAGCAGTGGATATCAACAGGAGGAGGAGGAGGTTTATCTCTCAAATATTTCTTTCCTTCTCACTTGTGAATTCTCCTGTTACAGCCCTGTTACTTGTACAGTGTGGCGGGACATACATCAGTTCGAGAAGAGTATTCATGAAAAATTTGTATCACAAATGGGAATAGCTCGGACATGAATGACATGACATGACATGACTCTAAACCCATAGTATAACAGAATGTTCGGTCATTGTGGACACGAAACTCTTGATTAATGCTCGGAACAAGTCGGGGTTTGACCTGACCTGAATTTGAAATTAGTAAACCTGAATTTTGTCAGGTCAGGTTCAGGTTTCTTCGAGAAAACCTGAACCTGATTTTACTGAACCCTCAAGGTTCAGTGTTTGAACAATTATTTCAGGTTTACTTGAACTTGACCTCACCTAAACTTATAAATTTCAGGCTTAAGTTACTTCAGGTCAGATTTAAGATTTTAGTTCAGGTTCAGGTCAACATCAGGTTTTTTTTTATTAAAGAGTAGCTGTTAGTTACTTTAGAGTTAGTTAGAGTTAGCATGTTACTGTGGAAATACGCACGGGGGCCATCGACGGGCATATTGGGTGGGTTAGCGCATGGGTGTGGCGTACAGAAACACCTTTGGGCTGCCTACTTCGGACATCGGGGCAACTAGAGATACATGCATACGCGGAAAATGCATGTTCTTCGGGGAGATTTGTGGAGACCTCATGTATACAACCGATATCTTGCGCAACATCAGGTTAATGTCAACCTGAACTTGGACAGATCGACCTGAACCTGATGGCCAAATCGGAGAATTTTTCACTTGATTCTAAGAGCCCACCCTGTGCCTTGCTCCTGGACACAATTTCCCCCTTAACCCAGTCCTTCAAATGGCAGGCTTAAAGTTATTTCATTCCTCATTGTCCAAAAAAACGTTTTAAACTTTTGAAAAATAGTCAAAAAATGTAACACGTAGCGAATCCAAAAGCATTCGAAAACGATTCCGGAACCGATCGTTAATAGTATATTACATAACAAGTAGCTGATTTAGAACTTCGGGCTCCGCTGCGGACTCTAAGTCTAAATCAGCCGCTTCAACTCCGTGTTATGTATGCTATTGTATGCAGACGGACAAAAAAACTGATTTCGAACAAACACGCAGGGAAGTAATTGTCCCGTGGGAAATAAAGCAGGGAAATAATTAACGGGTGGGAAATAAAGCACGGAAATAATTGACAGGTGTGGAAAGAAAGAAGAGAAATAATTGACGGGTGGGAAATGAAGTAGGGAAATAATTGACAGTTAAAAAAAGGAGGGAACTATTTGACAGGTTGGAAATAAAGCAGGGAAATAGTTGACGGGTGGGAAATAAAGTAGGGAAATAATTGACGGGTGGGAAATAAAGCATTGAAATAATTGACAGGTGTGGAAATAAAGAAGGGAAATATTTGACATGTACGAAATGAAGTAGGCAAATAATTGACAGTTAAAAAAAGGAGGGAACTATTTGAAAGGTTGGAAATAAAGCAAGGAAATAATTGACAGGGGGCAAATAAAGTAGGGAAATAATTGACGGGAGGGAAATAAAGTAGGGAAACAATTGATGGGTGGGAAATAAAGTAGGGAAATAATTGACGGGAGGAACTAAAGCAGTGAAATAATTTACGGGTGGGAAATAAAGCACGGAAATAATTGACAGGTGTGGAAACAAAGAAGAGAAATATTTGACATGTAGGAAATGAAGTAGGGAAATAATTGACAGTTAAAAAAAGGATGAAACTATTCGACAGGTTGGAAATAGAGTAGGGAAATAATTGACGGGTGGGAAATAAAGTAGGAAAATTTTTGACAGACGAAAATATAGCAGTGAAACAATTTATGGGTGGGAAATAAAGTAAGGAAATAATTGACGAGTGCCAAATGAAGTAAAGAAGCAATTGACACGTTGGAAATTGAGTAGAGAATAAATATCTGACGAAAGTGAGCCTAAATGTTTGGGTCTAAATTCTGTGAGGAAATCTGATGTTTTTTGTCCGTCTGCGCATAAAGACTATTATGGACCTCGACTTTTTCCTACCTTCCTGAATTCTACCGTGATATGTTGTATAAATATTCCAAGTTATAGGAGACTGAGGGGAGTGCTTGCACAAGCGTTAATTCAAGTCTCTTATATGCTTAGCTGTAGGATTACGCTATTTTATCGCAATAGCCGAATACTATCAAACATCGTAACATAATTTTACTTAGAAAAAGTGCAACGCCGGTTTACTTGGATTTAACGCACCAAACTATCACTGCGACTTATGTCACAAGCTCATGTATAATGCGACACGCAACCCTGCGCGCATTGTAGAATGCTGCTTTGAAAATATAAGAATTCCACCATTACGTAGTTAAAAGTAACGAAGATCAAGAGCAAGCGAATAAAGTCATTAAGATGTGTCATCAAGTGCTGATAACAAAAAGAGAAAGAACTTTTATTGAATATCAACGCAAGAATGGTTTCGCTTGACGACACACGTTTAAAAGTTCATTGTAACTTCATGCGAAAGAAAATGTGATGTTTATATTCAATCACCTGGGTTCATTTTTCAAATGACTTCGAATCTGCCGAATCATAAAAACCTTGAGATGAAAGAGAGAAAAGATTTTGTATGGATTTTTTCATACGAAATCTTTTCTCTCTTTCATCTCAAGGTTTTTATGATTTGCACGGCAGGAATCAACGCCAACTTCGCGTTAAACGAATGTATTTGCTTTCAAATTTCACAACAAAAGAACTATATAGAGCTGTAAAATACGTGGCTAACTTCACGTTGAATAGAATGTCATTCATAATGAAGCTATTTGCAGTTTTGACATTCATTTCTTTTGTTTCGAAAATGGAAAACAATTGAATTTATTTATCATGAAGTTGGCGTCGATTTGAAATGCGAACGTTGACACGAGACATTTAAAAGTTACCTGGGTGATTTTCATATAGCATCCGCAAATAATTAACAAAAAAAGGTTGGTAAATCCATTCACTTTAGTTAAGCTCAATAACTAACAAGTTACCATTCGAACAATGAACCACAACCCAGGTCGACGAAAATTGCAGAAATGCCATCTATTGTGAATTTGTGTTCGGAGGCTCTGAAGTTGGTTGAGAGTATGTGAGGAGAATATTGTTCAAAATTCTAGCGCACCATTTAAAATAGCGGCTACATTCGTGCGTCGGCGCCTGTCAAAAAAAGCTGCGCCACGTCTTCGTAGATTCGTTTTACATTATCGAGCAATAGTATTTTAACTTCAGCAGAAGCGAGTCACTGTACGTTCATGTATACTCTTCTCAGAAACAGATTTTTTAAAACAGATGTCCGTCTTCAGTCGAACGTGTATTACAGGCCCTAGGTCTTATACCGACGCTAGGTACATAACTGTCAATATTGCAAAAGCAACCAGTTTCTCCCATGGGAAAATGACTGTGGTTGAGTTTCTAACCAACGCTCTGGAACTCACTCCAACGACATCAAGTGACTACACTAAGCCATTAGTGAGTAGTCTCTCGACAGTTACGTCTACAAAATTAACGACAGATAGCGTTATACTATTGTGAGTAATTTTTCTTATTGCAATTTACCGAATGAGGCCGGTTTGAGAATGTCGTGCCCAGCAAGTTGGAACGGCTGGAAGGCTGGCCAAGTCACATCTCGGGTGAAGAAGTTGTGAGCTTCACTGACGGCTCTAAAACTTCGGAAGGCGCAGGAGCCGGGTTGTTTTCTCCAGGACAAGCTTTTGAAAGGTGGTACCACCTAGGAAGGTTAGCCAACGTGACTCAGACTGAGACGTTCGCGGCACTGATGGGAGTGCAGGAGGCAATCCCAGCAGAGGCATGTGGAAGAAAAGTCACTGTCTGTTCCGACAGTGAGGCTCATGTCGCCTGTCGTGACATCCAAGCTGGTGAAAGAGTTAAAAGAGACCCTGAACCGGCTTGGACTGAGAAATCAGGTAAAGCTGGTCTGGGTTCCCGGACACTCTGACGTGGAGGGAAACGAGACAGCGGATGAGCTGGCGAGGAAATTTTCGGCAACTTTAAGTTGTGGGCCAGAACCTCTTATACCCATACCACACTCGGAATGCGTAAAAACAATAAAGTTTTGGGTTAAGTCGAAATTCGTTAACCATTGGAGCGCCTATGAGGGAGGAGTGCACACAAAGCGCTTCTTCCCGGTGCCCGATGGAAAGTGGAATATGGGACTCTCCAATGATCCCAATTGCACCTGTGGCTTCGGCGAGGAGACAGGCGTTCACGTAATATGTGAATGTCCGAAGTTTTCCTCACTGAGGCTTAGGACTCTAGATAGTTATGTGGTCCAACCCACAACAATACCCAGCATAGGGCCTGCCGCTCTAGATAGGTTCTTGGTTGGGACTGGGAGGCTTTAGGAGATTTATATGATGAACGGGTGACGAAACAATGGATCACTAGATCTGCGTTTCATGGACCAGCAATGGACCGCCCAACCTGATAAATCTACCACGGAGTATAAATCTCCTGGCAGAGAAAATCTGTGATTGGGATGTCACACATTCTCTCCAAAAAATGACAATCACGCTGTATTGCCAGAGTTTGATTTGTGAACGCCGATGGCAAACGGGAATTGTTAGAACTTTCTTTTGGTTGCTGTGCTCATAGGAAAAAAGGAACGATTTATAAATGATATAAAGACAAGAATACTAATCGACATTGCCACATTTATCCTCTCGGCTATGTGGTCCCTCCAGTTCAGCTTCTTATCAGATGTGACTCCTAGGTACTTTGCTTTGCTCCAACGTATGGTATCTCTAGGTATCCCGAAGAGTTGAGCTTGGAGAAGATGGTCGACAGTCATGTTGCAAAGGATTGGCGTTAGCACCCTCCTTGCGGACAACCCCTGTAAACTGTCCCCTACTTACTGTTGCCGAAAAACTTCACCGTCAGTAGTCTATTTGAGAGCTTCGCCATAATGCATCAGTGTCGTATCCAAGTTAAACTTCCTCAAAGCAGAGTTCATTGCACTAAAAGTAAGTTTGGTAAAAGCACTTTTTAGATCGATGAACGTCGCCAAGTTCAAATGGGTTGTGTCCCGAGTACTCCGAATCCAGCAGGGGGTCTCAGTTTTACATTTTTTGCATAGAACAATACAAAATCGATAACAGATGGCATTCATGCAATTATTTGAAGCTCAATCCATTTCTGTGGAGATTGAAATCACCTACAGTGTCCCTTTTATCTCACTCTATGATTAAAGACTATTTCCAAAGATTTTTTTATTCTAAAATTTTAAATGTACTAATGTCCGAGAGGCAGATAAACGTAGAAAATCCTTTTGCTCTCCAAAGAAAATCAATGATTAAGAAAGTCCTCAAATTCATTGAAAATCCGCAAATTCACTGAAGATCCTAAAAAAATACTTTGCATTATAAGAAAATCCTTGGAAATCAAAGGAAATCCTTAGATATCAAAGGAAATCGGTGGAAATCAACGTAAATCCTTGAACATCAAAAGTAAATCAAATGTAAATCCCTAAAATTCGTGTAAAAATGCTTGAAAATCCTCAGAAATTGACAAAGAAAATCCTTGAAAATCAAATAAAAAGATAGAAAATCATTGAAAATAAAAAAAATTCTTTGTGGATTTTCTTTAATAAAATTGTTTTGAACTCAAAATATACGAATATGTGCCCCTCGCTAATGTCTACGTAGGATTAAGATTTGAGGAATCGTTTAAAATTGTTTTATCAGAACGATGTGTTGAGTTTTCGGTAAAGTTTTTATTTTTTTTTTTTTTTTTTGTTTTTGTCTCTTAAGTAGTTTTACAACAATTTTTAATTTAGTTGAAAAGAAGATTTTTTTTGTTAGTTAATTGACTAATTTTACATTTTTGGAAATTTGATTTCATTAACTTGTCCGTTTAGACTCTCGATTCAATCGATTTCGATTTTTGTAGTGTTGAACTTTACTTTTTTTTGTATTTTTTAAATAACTATTAGTTAAGTATAATGTAAAATGTATTAAAATTTTTAGAATATTTATAATATTTTTCTATAATATGTTTGTGAAAACATTTCTCTTTTACTTTTGAATTATTTCCTCAACTTTTTTTAAGTTTATTTTACTCTTTTTTTTAATAATGTTAATAAATTTATTATTTTTTTTTTCATTTTTCTTTATTCAAACAGTTTTTTTATTGGATATTTCCTTCATTTTGTCCTTTTTTGTTAAAGATTAAAGTTTATTTTAAAATTGTAGGTAGGTAGGTAGGTAATAGAACGAGTATATTATTGAAAGGATGGTGGTGAAGACAACAAAAATGACATAAAACTTTAAATAATTTAAAAAATTTTTAAAATAAAAACTATCATCTAACTAAATTTGTAGTGACTTTTAAAAAGTGTATAATACAGAAACTTACATGAATAAATTACACATGACAAATGGCAAAGGAAAGCTACCAATTAAAGGTTTTTCTTTTTTCTTTTATTTTCTGTTTTTTTTTTAATAAATTAAATGACTGACAAGAAACGTTTTAATGAGAAATCAATGAAATTCCATATAAGTGAGTCACAATTTTTAACATAAAAATCAGGAAACGTCTTTTTAATCGAAGTTCAAAACATGAAACTCGTAAAGTAAAATATTTTCTGATTTTGTTTTGTTTTTTTTTTTTTGATAGAGACTCATGTCAATTGTCCGCTAGGCAAGCGCAATTGTATATTCGCGGAGGCAGCAAATAATTATGTTTTATTCTGATCCATTAGACTTAGTAATTTGTTTATTTTATCGACTGTGGTTTTTATTTTGAATATTGATCAATTATTTGGGTAAATGTTTCGCAATCAAAAATCTTCTAAGACTGCGTAAAGACCTATCTATTAAGTGTTATTGATTTTATATTCTTTTTTTACCTAATTTGATCTGGACGATAATTCTACAATCGGTAAATTCATACTTTCGACATAAAATGCTGAACCAGCTGGTATTCAGGCTGAATGAAGCACTCACACAAACAAATAAAAGCCATTGTTGTCAATTTTGCTTACTTGCAATTGTGAATTTGTCTATTTATTTGTTTGTGTGTGTGCCAATACAAACAAACTTAGATAAATTCACAATTGCAAGTAAATAAAATTGGCAACAATTGCCTCACATATGCATGTTGCCAAATTTATTCACTTGCAATTGTACGTTTGTTTGTGTGAGTGTCTCAGCTGGTAGCAAGCTGGTTCAGAATTTTATGCAGGAAAAATGAATTTGGCGATTGTATGACTAGAGAGGGAAAGTATGCTATCCCCACTCCTTGCATGTAAAGTTTAATACGTAATTCGTTATTTTCCTAACAAGACCTAAACGAGAAATCTTCCAACAAATTTAAAGTTAGTGGCAATGAGATTTTCCGATCGATCGTTCCACTGCGACCGTTAGCTACTTTGAAACTACACAATTTTCATTAAGCATACCGTGAGTTTTCTAAATTTTATATTTTGTAACGCGTAAATTAACGATAATGCACACCGGCCAGAGAAATGCTAAGTTGGCACCAGGGTCTATTTTTGGAAAATCGTTTTTCAAAAAATTTTCGAATTTTTCAAATAATTTCCAAAATTACCAAATAATTTCCAAAATTTCCAAATAATTTTCAAAATTTAAAATTGTTTCCAATAATTTCCAGAAACGTTGCAACTACAAATTTTTGGAAAGGTGGGAATTGTTTGGAAAATTTGAAAATTTTGGAAATTATTTGGAAAATTTTGGGAATTATTTGGAAAATTTAGAAATTCTTGGAAATATTACTTTCCAAAAATAGGCCAGGGTTGGCACCACTGGCCTGGTCTGTCGACAGACATATTTTTCATGGGAGTGCAGAGTGAATATTTTCCCGAATTTTTCGCTAAATTTCGCGAAAATAATCCCTGGTTATGCATGAAATTTGACATGTTGGTTCCATGCAAATGCGAATTTTATCCCGGCACAGTGGTGCCAACTAGCATTTCTCTGACACCCAGAGAAACGTTAAGTTGGTAAGCGTGCAGCGAGATAGAAGGAGCGCGTGGAAAAAATTACCACATCTTTTGAAAGAATTCGTATGAAATTCTCTACCATTCCATACACAGTTTTTTAACGTTTCATTCCTTCTATCTGGCGGCAGGTGTGCCAACTTATCACTTCTCTGCTGACACCGGTTGCCTGAATAATTCCAAACTTTGATTTTTCGAGTCGACATCAACTTCACACGAAACGAAAGTCATCGTTTTCCAAACCAACGGAAATGTCAAAATTTTGGTTAACTTCGAGTACATGCAACTACTCTACGATAAGTTTCACTGCTGAGGATTTTAACACTTCTTGCATATAAAATCTGTCAAAATCGTCATCAGCGAACTTTCTTCAAAAATTCAATTTCAAGTCATTAGTTTATTTTCCTTCAAATTCACTCGTCGGCGTCAGCCTACATTTTTACGGTCAGCAAAATTACATTTATGGTCAGCAAAATTATTTTTTGGTCAGCAAAACTATTTTTTGGTCAGCAAAACGTAACGTCAACGTAATTATTGCTTTTATCAGCGAAATTATTGCCTTTTGTCAGCGAAATTATACCTTTTGCTAGCCAAGTTGTTGCTTAAATCATCAAATTTAATGTTTTTGGTCTTTTAAATTAATCGATCTATCAGCCGAATAATTGTCTGATCCGCAAAATATTTCGTTTTGATTAGCGAAGTTATACTTTCCGGCTGACGATATTATCCTTTTATGTCGGCCACTCTTCTCCGAATTTGAAAATTTTCGTATAAATTTGATTACAGACTGAGTCAACTGACGAATTTTCGAAACAAATTTTTTCCTAAAATTATGAGTTTTGACTCGAACGACTCGTTTTTCAATTTTTTTTTCGCCGAAAATTTTTAATTTTTTTTTCGCTGAATTTTTTTTTCGCCAGAAAGTTTTTCCGCCGGAAATTTTTCGTTCTGAAGCTGTAAGCGTCACCCAAATTGAAATCAGTTTTTTTGGAACAAGGGACGAGGACTTGCGCACGTTTTCCTTTTAAAAAGGGTTTTTGTTGGGATATCAGTAGTTTTGGAAGAAAAGAGGAAACAAATTTTAGAGAAAATATTGTTGTCGCAGTTGAAAATTGGAGTTTTGAGAAAATTATTTTTGCGATTGAGAATTGCGATGAAACTGCGCCAGCTCTCGGTTCTCTCAATTTGATGTCAGCACCTGTCAAAAAATGTATCGAGAAATAACATTGAGAGAGTGCTAAGAGAAACTATTTTCATTATCGGTCAAACAATGTACGGCGCAATAAAATTTAGAGAGTGCTGAGAAAATACGAAAATACCAAATTTAGACTGCAACCACAATATTTCCGATGAAAAAAAAAATTCCGGCGAAAAAAATTTTCGGCGTAAAAAAATTTCCGCCGAAAAAAATTATCGGCGAAAAAATATTTTTGGCGAATAAAAATTGTCGGTGAAAAAATTTTTCGGCGAAAAAAAATTTCCGTCGAAAAAAATTTCCGCGAAAATTTCCGGCGAAAAAAAAAATTGAAAAACGAGTTTGATCCAGTCAAAACTCATAATTTTAGGAAAAAATTTGTTTCGAAAATTCGTCTGTTGACTCAGTCTGTAAGAAAGAACGAGGACTTTAGTCACGTTTCCCTTTTAAAAAGTGTTTTTGTTGTTGTGAATGTCACGACGAATGCTCAATAGCAGGATTTGGAAACTTATATTTTCTAGTTTCTAGTAAAACATAATTCTGCTGATCACTGGATCAAATTTGTCGACCTGTACGATAAAATTTGCAGATCAGAAAGTATTATTCTTGCGGATCAGATAATTATTCGGCTGACCGACCGATTAATTCAACTGACCAAAAGCATTAAATTTTCTGATTTAAGAAATAATTTCGCTGGACGAAAGGTATGATTTCGCTGGCCGAAAGCAATAATTTCGCTGACCAAAGAATAATTTTGCTGACCGTAAATATATATCCCCATCAAAATATACACAATCTCCTGATGAATTTCACAGAGAAAAAAAAATCCTTGTTAGCTCATGCATTTCATCATAAAATCTACGCTTTTAGTGCGGCGTCGGCTTATGTCAAAACATACAAAATTTCATGACGAAATTCATGATATGTCAAGCGATGAAAAATGATGCAATTGACAGCTTATGCACTTCATCATGAAATTTTGTATGTTTTGACATAACGTCTTGTCAAAGTCACTCGTGTGTTTATGCGAATGTGAACAATATTTTCAATTCGTTGCATTTACGCATTTTATTTTCTTATCGATAAAAAATGTGTGTAGACGCGGAATACGGCACAATTACAATATTTGAAAATATTTCGAGTCAAATCAAACGCTTTTGTTTTAAATTGTACCAAAATTTTGGTACAATTTAAAACAAAAGCGTTTGATTTGACTCGAAATATTTTCAAACAATATTTTCATTTCACAGGTTGCTTTTCAAAGGGTATGACTGCAGTCATATGTAGTATGACTGCACATAAGGTACAAATAAGGTGGATTCTCTTGAAAACATTAAATTTAGCAATTTAGCTGAGTTCGAATGACATTTTGATCTTATTGAACCAAAACGTCAAATTAGCGTGCAAATTTGAGAAAATTTTTTCCCATGCTATGCATATTCTACCGAGAGGTGTCAGTCTACAATTTCTCTGGTTTTACAACCTTGAACCTTTTTTGACTTGCCATGATCAAAATAACGAAGTTCGCTTAGTAGCATGGGGCGCTCCTTCCAATCCGATCTATTTTGGAAATATGTTACACATAGATATTGTAAAAATAGGGGAAGAGTTAGAGAGATTTATAAAGAGTTACGAAGATCTACAAAGATCTACAAAGATCTTAAAACTCTCCATAACTCTCCATGTCTTTACACCTCTCATTCAACTCTTTCCAAAAACTCTTGTACCTTTCAAGTGGTTTCTCTTCTTCTATACTACGTTGTAAAAAATACAAATTCGTCTGTCTTACCTTTCGTTGGTTGGCAATTAAATTACACGAAATGTAACGATTTTCTTGGGTTTTTTTATTGCTTTTTTCCATTGCTATTTGATGATTTTTAAGTACGGTGACAATTAAAATGTGTGCAAATTGAAGCCGTTAAACGTTTTATGGGGTGGCAATCTGTTGAAACTAGTCGAAATGAATCGCAATATCAATTCCGTCTGTTTCGCATGATATGAACTCAAATTGGAGATGGAAAGGTGTGGCTGAGCTTGGCACAAAAAATTCTTGCTAGCGGTGGTACAAGTAGACATTTGTAGATTGGAGTGAATGTCCAAGAACTTAACTAAAATCATGAGATGCAACAAGATAGTTTCAAGCGCATTAGAGAAGAACAAAAATGTTGAAGTATGAAGGAGATTCTTGCTTTTCAATTCCGTTAAGCTAAAGACTTGATTCTTGAAAAAAAAAACCTTGTCACATGGCAACGTTACAGAGATTCTACAGGACGCAAAAGATCAATCTAGGAGTGCCACAAGAGAAATCTACAATATCAAAAGTTCTACTAAGTTAACTTATGTAACACCGGCCCTATTTCCATACTCCACAGGAATATCAAACTTACAAAATTTTCTCATATAAATTTTTATTAATTTAAAGTTGGCCTAGACTTCGATAATACTTTTCAATTGACCAATAAACATTGGAGGACTACTCTTAGAACATAATGCAGAAGTCGATTAACTTACGGACGGACGTATCAACGAAATACAAAAATAAAAATTTGAAACAAATGACGTGACACATCAAATCAGAGATCAATATTCATTCAGTAAAATGTTGGTTTAAGATAATTTCTCAGAGTGTCAAAATAAAATATAAATTGTGTGTGTGTATGTGTATCGTGCAATGACATAGTAATGTATAGACTGGGTTTACGTAACCATCAGTTGAAGCCAAAATGAAAACACGTAATTTGTGTGTAGTATGCACATCGCACACAAGCACATACACAATTCACGCTGATTTGTTCTGCTAAAAATGCGTAATCCCCATAACTTTTACGTAGTCTCCATAAATTTTACGTAATTCACATAAATTTTTACGTAAAATTTTACGTAATTCACAAGGCTGCCAGTCTATACTAAATATGTCATTAGTATCGTGAGTCGTCTTGTTATTGATAAAAGTTTGATGGCAACAAGATAGCATTTTCAGTTAGGGGTCACCAAAATTTAAATTTTTTTTGTAGAACATTGGAAGAGAGAGAGAGAGCACGAGGTATACCTGAAGAAATTGAAGATCACAAATTCACCTGGAGATCGTTCATACAAAAAAATGACGAAATTTGCTATTCCGCGAAGAAGCCTACAAGACTGCCATGGGTAATACGAGTTTGAGCTATTGAGAATGTTTTCATTTGGATTTGGTTCAAATTTTTCCTCGCAGTGTCATATAAGTAGAAAAGTGAACATATTTTTAACACTTTTTAATATAAGGAAAAGTGAACGCTTTTGTGTCGAATCCTATTCAACTACGAAAAAACTGGATGGCGCCACCGACAGGGGTACTTTAGTTTTAGGTAGATGCTAATCGTACGCCGGTGCGAAAAAGCCATTAAACAAATTTGACTCTTCGCACGCGATAAAATAATTTAATGAAGAAACCGTCATTTTAGAAGTTATTGTGCAAGGAAATTTCATTTTTTATTCGATTTAACTCTTAGTCGCAGGCGAATAGTTAAACTACTATCCGCACGCGCGTGTCAATAATGTTTAATGGACTGTTCGCTCGCGAGTGCGAATAGTGCTTAATAGACTATTCGCACGCGCGCATAAGCAGGGGTGGACACCGCTGGTTGAACGGTCTAGGGACCAATTCCAGAAGGACCATTGGGCATTTCGCAACCCTCCTCACCCGAGAGAACCTTGAAGTGTCGGGGTTGTAAGGCCGTAACTGTAATTGGTTTAGCAGAACTGGTGAAAACCCCCACCGAGGGTTAAATCGGTACTTCGGGGTTTGGGAAAGCCACTAGATGGTAATATCTGGTTGAGGTGCCTATGGCACTGAAACGAAGGGGCTTGTGGTAGTTGAACGCATGGTCCGCTGCACCCACCGTCCTCTCAAGGACATAATTACAGAAGAGGCAGCTAGTAGTCTCGGTCCCCACCTTGAATGAAAGAAGGTACTTACATACTGGAATTCGAAAGGTAGAGCCTCAGCTTGCGCTAATTGGGCGTATCCCAATTCCTCGCCCATGGGGGCCGTGCGGTTAAAGCTTCGGCTAGATACGCACGTAAATCTGAAGTGTCTTCTATACGCACGCGCGTACGAATAGTCACTTCGTTAGTTTTACATTGGTCCGTGATCCGTATTCAGCTATGAAACTAAGCGGATGACGCCACCGACAGGCGACTACTATTGACTGATGAAAAGTGATAACATAGATTTATGAGAGTATGATGGATCATTTGCGAATCCTAAAACACAGATCTGTTGATCCTTTGTTCATCACGTAAATCATTAAAGCATTTCGTTTCTCACCACGAATCTGTCGAGGACAACAGGTCCTAGGTCTGTGACTTCAGAGAGTCGAATCACACAACCGCCTAACGTCATGCTCCTTAGAAGGTGGGACGCATATTAAGTGGATGCCTGTTTTCCCGTCTAAGCCGCAGCTATATCTTGGATCGTCCAAAATAGTCCAAAATGGTCAAGTGCTTGTTCAATTTACAATGACCCGTATTAGCTCCCACTGCTCTACTGATGCTATTATGGTTTATTCTAGGAAGTTCCTTGGCCCACTTCTCGTCGGGCGCCGGAAAGAAGAGTTTCGTTTGTTCTGCCCCGCCGCCGTACATACGTGCGCCAACTCTTTGCGGACTCAGCCCGCACGCAGTCTTCCACAGCCTTTTGACACATAGAGTGTCGGATTGGGATGTGGGGTTCTGGGCCCTCGATCGCAGATGCTGAACCCTGCTTGGTCTGCTCGTTTGTTCTCTCATTAACCGTCTACACCGAAGTGCCCGAGTGCCCCGACAATCGTGATCTGATTTCTCAGTCCCAATCGGCTTAGGGTCCTTTCAGCTCTCTAACCAGTTGTGACGTCGTCGTCGGTGATGGAAGAGCCTTAATTACCGATTCGCTATCTGAGCAGATGATCGCTCTGCAACCCGTCATCCCCTCGTCACTCCTCTCAACATCGTAAATGTCTATGACCGCGTCAAGGTCATAGAGAAAGGTTTCGCAGTAATTACTAAAATGGATCAAAAGAGCCTTGTATAGCAGCAGCCGCGTCCTGAGCGGTGTCATCCCCGAGAGAGGCCAGAGACTTCCTATGCTATTATCACTTTTCTGACTTATCTTTTCATAACTAGCCCCAGATTCACAGCTTTAGTAGAGAATAGGATAGGTACACAACCAAGCAGTAGCGGAGGAATCGTAATATCTAACTGAAGACCGAATGTAATAGCTTAGGATTCACCAACATTAAGGGAAATCCTATTCAGAGAAGGCTGACATTTTTAAGATCGCCAATAATTTTCCCAAGACAATCGTCTAACTATTTCACAAAATTTTCATAGCTGGGCATCATCAGCGTACAGACAAACAATAATGGCCCCAAAATGGAACTCTGAGGGACTCCCATCACAAGACGGAGAAAGTCTGACATAACCCAATTAATACAGACTGCTTGTAGCCTGCCTGATGGGAAATTCGCTTCAATCAGCTTCTTTTGCAATGCTAAACGAATGCTGTGCGTCGGAGAAATTCACTCTTTTTTCGTAGTGTTGCCTGATTAAAATCAACTTGGTGTGGAAATAAGGTAAGACATTTCATTTTCACATGATTCTTAAGGAATGTGTTCACTTATTCCTGATGGGCCCGTCAGAATAGTGTATCCCGTCAAGAATAAGTGAACACATTTCTTAAGGAATCATATGGTAAGACATTCCATATGTAAAATTTTTATGACGAAAGAAAAAACGTTCGAATATTCCGTCCGGTGATGGAACTGTTTGGTGAAAAAATTGAACTATTTCCAAATGAAAACACTCACCTGTGTGAGAGGTCATTGTTGCCAACTTGCAACTATGAATTTATCTAAGTTTGCTGGTTTAAGTGCTTTAGCTGGTTCAGCATTTTATGTCGAAATTATGAATTTGGCGACTGTACGCATACCTACACCTTTGTTGTAGATATACTTCAGAGCGGTATAAAATACTTGCATTGAGTAATATTTTGTGAAAAACATGGAAATAAAAGAATTTTCTTTCTTTTCACGTTTTATACCGAATCATCGTTCATAATAAAGGGATGTAGACGACTCGGTTCAACGATTGGTTTAAAAATAAAATAAATTTGTAGGACTAGAACGTAGAAAGCTGCCTAAAGTATATAAAAAATAAAAATAGAACTTTAAAAGTTTAACTTTGTTGTTGTTGTAAATAAAATAATTTCTTAAAATAAAACTTAAAGTGTAAGAGATAAAAAAATCAATTTTCAAATGATAAAAGAGAACTTTTTACCTGAGATACTACCTAAACCACACAAACCTTCATCTATGCGTGAAATGTTTCTCTCATGTTTTTTTTTTTGTTTAAGGCTACACAGTTCAAAAATGAAATTCTTTTTTGAGTGAAGCGTAAAAGCAACATTGGCGCTGCTTTTATCCACACTCGATTACTATGCACACGATTGAAATAAAGACGATAATTTTTCACTGCGCCTGTGGATCACATTGCAAAAGGCGAACAATTGACGGATCACTTTTAGCACCTTCGATGAATTCCTCGAGACTAAGTTTACCGTCTTTATTCCGATCCATTTGTCGAAATATTTTATCGGTTCGTTTTTCCGGCGTACTTTCATCTTCTGGCATTTTCATTACTGATCCGACCATCTTGTAAATGGCCTGCAAATAGGAAAGCATTAAGTCACCTAAACCAAACATCTCTGAATCAAAAGTACTAACAGTTACAATTTCTAACATTTCCTGTCGCGATATGTATCCATTTCCATCTAAGTCGTACATTGAAAATGCCCATTTCAATTTTTGTTCCAATTTACCTCGAGACGTCACACTCAGTGCACATAAAAATTCCCGAAAATCAATTGTTCCATCGCCATTTGCATCGAACGTTCGAAAAACATGTTCTGCAAACTAAATAAATTGGTGAATAATCTGACCGTTTAGAAAAGACGAAAACAAAAATCGTCTTACTTTACTAGCATCGCCATATGGAAAAAAGTTTCCATAAATTTTTTTGAATTCATCTACAGATAAATGACCACTGGGACAGTCTTTCAAGAAACCTTTATACCATTCCTGAATTTCTGCGTCTGAAAATCCGAAATTGTAAAATTTAAAAAAAATACTGCCGTTGCTCCTGTTAAGATTAAGAAAACGAAATTATTTGTTAACTTTCGTCTATATCTACAAAGTTGGGGGACAAAAAGGAAAAAGGTTTTTTTTTCAATGGACTGCTTAACGGTTACAGTTATGAGAATGAGTCCCAGCCAATAAAACTGATTTTGTTGTAGGCAGTGTCAAACTTTAGTATGGACATTTTGACATTGCCTACAAAAAATCAGTTAACTTAACTGGTTTTTTTCATATAACCAGGTCAAGTTTAACAAAAAATGTTGACAATTTAACAGGATCAGTTGCGAGAGCGAGTTCCACCCAATAAGGCTAATTTTTTCGTAGGCTCCATCAAACTTGCATATGGAATTTTGACGTTGCCTTCAAATGAGTCTTCAATTGAGTCTGTTGGGATCAAAAGTCTGTCTATTGCAACTGTCAAAATGACGTTTGAAACGTCAAAGTCCTTCCTATCCTTGCGATAATTTCTCTAATGCATCGCAATTAAGAGTGCACACTGCTTACAAAAGAGCCATCTGTCGGAATCTTTTCAACTAATAAAAATTTGTATGGAAAAAGCCGCAATTTCCTGTAACGTTTTTCTCTTAAAGCCTTCAATGAAAACGAATGCTTATGTCGTCATTACATACTTAACCTATTCCCAAATAAAATTGCGGAAACACTTTTGGAGAGAACATTTACATTTGCTAGAAATGTGATTTCCAATATTTCACTGCAAATGTCAGCCTTTCAGCTTTTCCACTCAATAAACCCTTCAAAACGCATAATTTTTTCGACCAATGTGTTTGCTCACTTAATCTTTAACTGAATATTCAATTTAAATGACGGAAAACATTGTCTAAAAGTCAGAAATTGATACAAAAAATTTTGAGTTGATAAAAATGGCTGCCATCTTTGTTGGCTTTTGACGTTTACAAATATTTGCAAATGTATCAACTCAAAAAGTTTTTATCCATTTCTGACTCGTAGAAAATGTTTTCTGTCATTTAAATTGATTATTCAGTTAAAGATTAAGTGAGCAAACAGATTAGTCGAAAAAATTATGCATTTTGAAGTGTTTATTAAGTGGAAAACCTGACAGACTGACTTTGCAGTAAAATATTGGAATTAACATTTCTAGCAAATGTACATGTTTTCTCCGAGAGTGTTTCCGCAGCTTTGTTTGGGTTAAGTATGTAATGACGTAATGATGTAATGACATTCGTTTTCATTTAAGAGCACTCTATGTAAAAACGATGTTTTTTCAAAAAAGTAAGTAAATGCGTACTTGAGTGGTAGAGCTAAAATTGTAGATGGCAGCCTGGTGCTGCGAATCTGTTTTTGCCAAAATGTTGCCAGGAGTAAATTTTGTATGCCATATAAGTTTCAATTTGGTACCAGGCTGCTGCTGCCACCTACATCCATAAAACAAAAGTTTAAGTACGCAGTCTAGTGCCGACTTGAAATTTATACGACGTATGGTGTTCATTATTGCCGTTACAATGACATTGAACGGTTTTCGGCACTAGGCTGCCTTCTAAATTGTCAATCAAAATTATCAAGTACGCAGCCTGGTGCCAAGTCCAAAACTAGTGCATAGTTGTGTTCTTATTACACCATCCAACGTTGTTATAGACACTTTTTTGGCACCAGGCTGCCCAGTCTGAAATGCAGAACTTTCTTCCAGCGAAAGATTTGTTAAAAAAACTAAGCAATCGCAAAAAAGTAGCTGAACTACTAGATTAATAAAAGATGAGTGTAAACGGCCATTTAGTTACTTTTTTGAAAATGACACATTTTTATCAAAAAGCTATAGTTTTAAAATAAAATAAAAACATCGTTTTTCCAGGAACCCCTCTTAAGACTTTAAGAGAAAAACGTTACAGAAAATTGCGACTTTTTCCATACAAATTTTCGTTAGTTGAAAAGATTCCAACAGATGGCTCTTTAGTAAGCAGTGTGCACTCTTGCGACTAAATGGATTTTGAATGCATTCATTCCCAACACACATTTTTGGTGACGTGTATGCATCATTTGAGTTCACTATGTGATGGATTCTGAAGTTCACTTTGTAATCATCGTGATCGTGACTAGATTTTCTTCCTTTTTTTGCCAATTTTTTTTTATTTCATATGCGACTTATTCCATCCAATACATCGTCGCTACCTTGTCACCTGGGGAACGAATGTGTTTTTTTTCATATTGATATAAATCATGCTGAGAGAGAGAAACAGATGAAGTTCGTTATACAGGTGACGGTACCGAAGGAATTAGAGTCAGTTAATCAACTGCTCGATTGTCTCAGAACTTTGACGTTTAAAACGTCATTTTGACAGTTGGAATAGACCGAATTTTGACCCCAACACACTCAGTTAATATTGGATGGAATGAGAAAAAGTGACTTCTTTGTAATGAGGTCAGCTAAGTAGTGAGAAGATTTCGGTGACTGTAAGTGTTGAATAGTGGTGAGCTTCACATTATAATTGGCGTAAAATTCAAAGAAAAATATTTTGTAATGAGGTGAATAAGTGTTGTGATGTGGTGAAGTAAAAATAGAGCACCAGAAAAAAGCCTCTTGATTCAACGCATTAAATAAAACTGGAGGGAAATGATAATGATGATTTGTGGTTAGTTTAAATCGTAAGATGTTACAATTACAAAGCAGAGAAATGTTAAGTTGGTAACCGTGTGACGAGATAGAAGGAGCATGTCGGAGATTTTGGCACCTCTATTCGTATGCAATTCTCTCCCACTCTGTACGAAGTTTTTAACCTTACATTCCTTCTATCTGGTCGCAGGCGTGCCAATTAATTATTTCTCTGCTTGATAGAAAGTCAGAAAGTTTGACGTGACAATCACAATTGGGTTATGGTGAGAAACTCCAGAAATTCACCATGGCAAATCGTATGGCTTGATGCTAGTTGCGTTACACAATGTGACATTATGTTTCATAGGGATGTGGATAGAAACGCCTGAAGTAAGTACTCACCACAATACAACCTCATTCTCTTTTACTCACCACAACTCTTACATTAGCACTTACTCGCACGTCGAAATCGATAGTTTTAGAAAATTACCTGTAAATTCTGTGTTTTGCTTTAAATCTTCCAGAACTTCCGGTTTCAGTTTGCTATTCTGTTTTCCCATTTTATTGTTAATCTGACGACCAACTGGATATGTTTGAAAATTTGAATCCCTTAATCACAAAATTGTCTTACAACGATGAATGGCTAGGATGTCTCTCCTTCACCGTTGTTACAGCTACCGTTAATGTTAAATCTAAAGAATAAACCAATTTTGTATCTTAATTAGCGCCTATGGTTTCGGATGTGTTTGATTTAGCGTTCGTAGGATTTTGCTAAGTTGATATCCATATCCGACATAATCGTATGGCTCTATTGATAAACCTATTGTTATTTGGGAGAAAAAATGATTTAGAATTTTTTAAATCAATTCGTTACCAAAGATGTAACCGAAAAGTCAGGCCCTACTATGTGATTGATTTTCATACATTTCTGAAGGTATAAATGCAATGCGGATAGGGCTTGACTCTTTGGCATCAAATGTATGTGAGAAGCTAATCACATGAGTGAGGGCGGCTTTTCAAAAATAATTTGATTTAGAAATATTTTTTGGCCAGTTGCTCTTTTTGGTAATGAATTCTCTGTACAGACGCTTAAAAGTTACGTTATTCAGACTTTTAAATTTGAACAACATAAGGATACGTTCGAGTTAACCCTTTTTTAAGATAGAAGAGCTGTCAAATTTGCGATGTTTTTTCAGAACAGAATCCTGTGTATATAACAAATTATTCAAAATTGTAGCTCATGTACTTTGAGTGGAAGACACTAACGAAAATAATGATGAATCAATTCAAAAAGTCTAAGTATGAAGGTACAAATTTGCTCTCAAGTAACATCGCAAACGAACTTCGAATGCGATGATTTTTCTAAGCAACTTTCGACCTTCATAATCGAACTTATTGAATTCTGATTCATCTGTTATTCGTGTAAGAGTCATCCTCTCACAGTCCATGAGCTATAACTTTGAATAATTTGTTATTTGCGCAGGATTCTGTTCTAAAAAACATCGCAAATTTGACAGTTCACATTTTCGCAACTTGCTCTGAAGCTCACGCGACGCACGCGTTTTGTATGTAAATCTAAATAATTTGAAATAGCGCCGGTTTCCATTCCTTTTGACATTCAAAAGTTTAAGGACCACGTCGCAAAAAATATGTCAAATTTGCGATGTTTTTTAAAACAGAATTCTGCGTAAAGAACAAATTATTCGAAATTATAGCACATTTACCACGAGGAAATGACTCTTACACGAATAATAGATGAATGAAAAATCATCGCATTCCAACTTCATTTGCGATGTTATTTCAGAGCAAATTTGTACCTTCGTATTCAAACTTTTTGAATTCTGATTCATCTATTATTTGTGTAAGAGTCATCCTCTCACAGTACATGGGCTATAATTTTGAATAATTTGTTATTTACACAGGATTCTATTTTAAAAAAACATCGCAAATGTGACAGTTCACATTTTTGTTACATGTTACTTTATTGCCACACAAAGTTGATTTTAATCAGGTAACACTACGAAATATGAGGGAATTTCTCCGAACCAATTAATGTCGCAGTACGATCATGGTCACATGACCCGAAAGCATTGGAAAAAATCAATTTGGTACTTATACAGGGCCCATTTTTGTTAAATAGTATATGCGAAAATATCCAAATTTCCCGAACAATTTCCAAATAATTTTGAAAATTAATTATTCCAAAATTTTTTGGGAAATTTGGAAAATATTTGGAAAATTTGGAAATTATTTGAAAATTTTGAATTACGATTTTCCAAAAATAGGCCCTGGTATAGACGAATATAGATGAATGTGGCAACGCTATTAGTGTTCAACGTAACTTTCGAGCGTTTGTAATTTTTATTTGTAAAAATATTTCCAAAAAATCGATGAATTTCCATCAATGAAAAATCATCAATGGAAATTTCATTTTTCTGAAAAGCAAACCCTCATGTGTAATTTGTACTTTTTTGATATGCTGTTATGGGAGAGGTAATTAGGGATCTCAGGCTATAAAACAAAATTATTTCCATAACTCGGGGAAAAATCAGAAAATTCCATAAATAAACGGCAACAACCATTGTTAAAGTTGAGTTTGCGTTGCACTGTAGCAAATTGCAACGAGATGCAAATCACTTGAGTGTAATAGTTTATGCAACTCAAGTGTGAAAATTAGAAATTTTATTTGATTTTTATATTTATCATTTAGTTATAAATTAACCTTTTCACTTTTCACCATATAAATGACGTATCGACGCGACGTATGGTGTTGTATGTTTGTTGTATCGATGTTGTTTCAGTGTTGCGTTTTTGTTGAAAGAGTCACAAAATATATTTTGTGAGCGTCATCAAGTAACATCTTCAGACACAGGCACTTCAATGAGTTGACTGTTGCCTTGGTTCCATCACGAGCAATAGGCAAGCTATCAATCAATGGAAACACTCCACAACCACTAGGTATTTTGTAGAATAAGCAATTAACAACAGCGTGATAATCACTAGTTCTTCAAAAGTTCATCCTTTTAACAATTTAATGGCATATTATAACACGAGGACTATAATCACTTGATTATAGACTTGGTAGAGTGAGTAATCCGAGGGCTAGATCATTATTGCTGTGCCAGTGGTACGCTATGCGATAAACCCAGTGCCATCTATAAGATGTACTAGGGAGTATTAACGTACAATTGACATATTATGGTACTGTTCCTACTGTTCTCAAAACTATAATTGGCTTGTCAATTTGATTGAATGTTGATCTGAGTTGTAGACTCTACATACATAGACGTTTCTCAACGAAAAGTGCAACATCTATTATCATGAACTAAAGAGAGTCTTCTGCAAATGTTACAATTCTCAAATAAGTTAGCCTGCTTCAAATGTCAAGTGTATAGACTGTGCTGCCATCTATTTTGGCAGCACATTCTATATGCTTGACACTTAAAGCAGACTGACTTCTTTGAGAATTTTAACATTTGAAGCAGACTATTCTTCGTTCATGATATCGACGTAATGAGGATAATAGATGTCGCACTTTTCGTTGAGAAGGGCCTGTGGTACAGGGCCTATTTCCAAATTTTTTTTTATTATTTGGAAAATTTTTGGAAATTAATTGGAAAATTTGGAAATTTTTGGAAATTCCATTTTCCGAAAATAGGCCCTGCTATGGCATAGTGGCCTTCAAAACGTTTAAGAAAATCGAAATCGTAAAGAAATTTTTATTTCGAATACGTTTTGGAAAGCTTCAACTTCTTACTAGATTTTAATTGAGCTTGTTGATGCCTTACTAAAGCGCTAAAAATGTCATAAAATCGAACATTTTGCTCTCCTTCTTTGACATTTTGAAATAATTGGCTACGTCACTTTAGGCAAATGAGTGTAACATATCACTACCTAAATGAAAATTTAGTAAAAATACTAATTTCCTTAACTTTGACCGGTAGTCCTAACTTTGACCGTTTTTGCATACATTTTTGCAATTTTCAAAGCTTTTTAGAAAATCAAATTCGTAACGATGTGATCTGTCAAATTTGCGATTTTTATTTGAGAACAGAATCCTGCGTAAATAAGAAATTGAAAATTATAGCTCATGTAAGGTGAGAGGATGACTCTGACACGAATAATAGGTTTACTTGCGATGTTATTTCATACCAAATAACCTTAAACTTTTTGAATTCTGATTCATCTATTATTCGTTTAAGAGTCGTCCTCTCACAATGCATGAGCTGTAATTTTGAATAATTTTATATTTATAAAGGATTCTGTTCTAAAAAAACATCGCAAATTTGACATTTCACATTTTTGCGACGTTCTCTTCCAATATCATGACTATATCGATTTTTTAAAAAGCTTTGGGAATTCCAAAAATGCATGAAAAATCGGTCAAAGTTTGGACTACCAATCAAAGTTAAGGAAACTGACTGTACAATCTTATATAGTCGCTAAATTAAGGTAATTTGCTTAGCAGAATTATCCGCATAATGCTTTTACCTCCAATTTCTGAATTCCATTGCAAGCATCTGAGCGTACAATTCGGATGAATTAAAATGTGAACTTGCCATAGTCTGGGAATTATTGTATTATCGACCAGTTGTACTGAAGATGTCGTAAACGACGAAGTGAGAAATATATTTTTGTTCACTTCGAAAGAATTCGAAAGAATTGTTAATAGATTTTGTATGAAAGCTTATTACAGGCAATCATATTTGTAATAGTCCATTACATTGAACCGTGCGAAAGTATAATTTATTACATGATGACACAATTTTGTGATAAGAGCCAAACTCACGAGTGTTTTTTTCTGAGCAACGACCTCTGGAAACTGTTCAGTTCAATTCAGATTTAAGAGCGAGTTGCTTAAAATAAACGAGTGAGTTTGCAAGTTCACAGAATTGTTTCCGAAGTAATGAATTATGTAGCATCTAGTAGGGTTCAACTTATAACGTTTTTATTGGATTGTATTAAACCTTCCAATAGAAAAAATGATTTTGGGGAATAAAAATAATTTTTGTCCAATAAAAAAATTATTTTTGTCCAATAAAAAAATTAAATGTCCAATAAAAAAAATAAATTCATTTGTAAAAGGAAAATGTATTTTTTATTCGTAGTTTAATATTTTTATTGGACAAAAATTATTGTTATTGGACATTTATCATTTTTTTATTGGAAGGTAAAAAATAACCCGTTTTTATTTCCCGTTTATTTAACTTAAAAATTTATCGAAAATGTGCCATCATTGAATGGATCATTTTCGCAGGGGGCATACAGCTAAAAGCATGTAAATTTCCCATGGGTTAAAAACATTTTTGCAACTCATTGTATTTGAATATTGGTGCTACACGTATGAGCTAATTACCAACAAATTACTCATTCCAAAACAGGAACAAAATCGATACAACACAAATACAACGTAGGCCGAGGGGTCACTCACTTTATTTATTCCATTTATTCAAAAAAAAATTGTTTTTGTTTTGGCGAAATATCTGAACCATACACATCCCAAATTGTACAAATAAGTTTAAAAGAAGGTTTTCAAAAACTACGGCGCTTTTAAAACTTCTTTAGACTTAAATTTATTTTTGAATAAACCATTTTTCGCCAAAAATCTCTTCAAGTTCTCAAAAGTGGGTTTTTTCACTTTTCGGCACCATAGCATAGTTTGTAGTATGTGATGCCATCAAAATTTCAATCCATTTCTTCTGATATTTATTTCCAAATGAACGATGTTCTGCACCATCTTTGTCATTCTATTGTTACCACAATGAAAACACTCAGTTACTGCAGAACACCGTTCAAATAGAGGTCGTGAACATATGACGTCACATTCGCTATAAAAAATTAGTATCCATAAAAAGCTTATAACTCATTAAGGACAGAAAATTTTGTTTATAGAACTCTGGTTACCCCCCCAACTAGGTGGGGTGTTTGGGGGGGGGGGGGGTAGCCAGAGTACTATAAGCAAAATTTCTGACCAGTTTGCAGCTATAGAATTTTTGGATTTGTGCACGACCCCTTATTCTGTAAACCGCAGAAGTGAATCACCCCTTGACGAAAACATAAGCTTCTTAAATATTTATACGTCAAATATACAACATTTTTACATGAAAAGTTTGTTTTTTGTTAATTATAATTCCACTAGATACTGTCTTTTGGAACTTGTGAAACCAATCTTTGGAAGCAGTTTTCTCTTAGTAATTTATAAATGAAGAATACTCTCAATTACTCTCACATAACAGCCTACCAATAAGAAAATAAAAGACAGAAAAGAACTGCATGGTTTATCAGCATTAAATGAATTTTTATATAATTAATTTGTAATATAATTTTTTTTACAGTAGTCCTATTCATAATATACTTTGTTTTAATGTAATTTAAAGTTTACTTTTAGTGTAACACATTAAGTACGATAAATAATTTCGCTAGTTTTACTCTTTCATAATAATTGATTCTTTGATTTGAAATGTTCGATTTGATGCCATTTTTTTTTCTTTAGTAAATTACCATCTATTTTGCGTTTATTTCAAGTAATAATTGCTTTAGTGAAATGGGGCCATGAGTTTTCCTTAAATTCTTACAAATTTTTTTTTTGTGTTTTATTTATTTTAAATTTTATATTTTTATGTACCTTTTATTTTGTTCTCTAAATCTTTAATACTTTTACGATTTCATTATTTTGTTAACAATTTTTTTTTCTTATTTCTCATTATTTTTCCTTACTTTCCAACATTTTCTTTCATTTTAAGTTTATTTCGACATTCAAAGTTTAAATTTCAATAAGTTTTAAATTAAGATATTTTTCTTATTAGTTTTTATTTTTAAAAAGTCCATTCTTAAACATTTAGCAGAATTTAAGATTGAATGTTTTGTGCAGTGAGTGTGCTGTAGATAAATACTTCGCTATTTTGTCTAAGATAGTCAGTTAAAAGTAAGGTTATCCAGGAAAGGGACGTGGTTGGAGTGTAATATAATCCGTTACAAAATGAAAATATCAAAATGATAATAAAATGACGTAAAAGATGTGAAAATGATGTATTTGGGTTGTATAATTGATGTGTTAGCGTTGTACAAATGATGTAAAAGTGTTGTATTTTTGTAGTAGTAGTTGCATGGGCGTTGTGTTGGTGTTGTGTTAATTTTGTTCCTTGGCACATCATTAACCCGAAACATAAAATAGTCAGCAAAACGCTCCGTAAAATTTCGTCCCGCATGCAGGGCCTCAAAGTTCATAGTTTCTAGAATAGGAGAACAAAAGTCGCGTGCCGGGCATTAAGATCCAATTCTTCGAAAAACGTTCTTCACAAACACAAATTATCTGCCAGAAAAACTACTCCTCAAGATGAAAAAAAGAAGTTGGTCTGACGAGGATTTGGCTACTGTACGTGTACACAAAACACACGAGACTATTTCAAGCAGAACCGCCAAAAACATCATTTTTTACAAAAACGGAGAGGTTAACTCGACGAATTAGGTGGGACAGGCGTCAATTCTAATTGACCGATTGGATCGATTCAATTAACCGAATCGATCAAGTATTTGACCAAATTGATTAAATATTTGGTCAATTAGAATAACAGTTTGATCAATTTCAGTATCAATTATAGAGTCGATTCGCTCAAACAGTAGGTAAAATTGATACTCGATACTCGAATTGTGAATTGACCTCTTAGTAAAGAAAACGAATTGCAATTGAGTGGGGCACCATTTTATCGAGTTGTCATCCCCTCGACAAAAACACTAACCAAGGGAAAGGGGGCGACTAAAATATTGAACATCTTTGTATTTGTATTTTGTATTTTAGAGACTCCACTAACAGCTTTTTACAGCCAATAACAAGTGTAGTCTGGACCACCGGCTTAGCGTGACTTCCGAACCACTTCTCAGAGTAATGCGAATGTAGCGTCTTTGTTGTTATGCAATTACTCCAAGAATTGTAAGGCGCTTGATTATTATCTCGCCTAAATGTAGGCTTAGATATTTCGTGCACAAATTCGTCGTATATGGGTTACGTCATACGATTCATTCAGTGTGTACGTCGTTGTGGGCACCAAACACACCACAACTACCCAACTTTTGAAGTTTGAGTGAACTTTAGGACGTTATTAATGCGCTACACTTGCTAGAAAAATTTCATGTAGAATTTTTCCGACACGGGATTTGAACCCGGATCGTTTTGGTGGAAGGCCAGTACGCTAACCACTGTGCCAACCCGTCCCCAATATCTTATATCGCGATTAGAGACGTGCGCCAGCGACAGCCTCGCCGTCAGCCAGCCGAAAAAGTGCGCCGCCGCCGCCCTACGGTAAAAATGAAAATATCGCCTAGCCGATCCTGTCACCGACAGCATTTAAAAAATAGTCCATCGGAGTTTCTATGCAGAAGGCAAAACGGGTGAGACGGGAAATAAACATAAAATGAAATAACGCAAGTAGACATTTCAAAATGTCAAAACGACAAGCAATAATAATATGAAAGTGTCAATCTGGTGACAAAGATGTCAAAAAGAGCTTTCACCTGTCGCTAAGTTGTAGAGGTCATTAAACACCAGAGAATAAGAATAAACACCAAACATAATCGCAAACCAATTCTCTCGGCATGGTCACTAACTAACAATTGTACGAATTCTGGTTGACGAAATTATTTGTCATCACGCCGAAATAAATCATGGATCACTGTGGAGGTGAGCGGTCCGACCATTTTTCGAAACCCGACCCGACCCGACACGAATCCGAAAGTGGTGATCCGTAGCCCGAAAATCTGACAAGACTCGAAACCCATCTCAAATGTCGGGTCGGGACACGACACTCAAATTTCTTTTCTGATGAAAATCCGAACGGACCCGAGCCCAATCCCAAATGTTATTGAATTTTGAAACCCCAAAGTAATTCGTGTTCAGGCACACAAGGTAGTTCCTACCAATGCCCGACTGCAAGTGGACAAATGCACTGCTGAACATGGACCGGAGTCGCATAAGAAGAGTAGTGGAAGCGATTACCGAGCACTGTGGGCTAAGCAGTCATTTGCCAAAGATGGGAATCGTTAGCGATCCCGAATGTACCTGTGGTCTCGGGAACGAAAACGGATATCATGTAATTTGTGAGTGTCCAAAGTTTTCTCAACTGAGACTCAGGACTCTGGGTAATCATGTGATCAGGCCTCTGGATGTACTAAAGCTAGGACCAATTGTCCTCGACAAGTTCCTCGCTGGTACTGGTAGGTTCGAAGGATTTACGTGATGAACGGGGAAGGAACAAAGGATCAGCAGATCTGTGTTTCATGACCCAGTAGAGGGTCGTCCCAACCTGATACATCAAAAAAAAAAATCGTGTTTATGTTATACGATAATTACAGAATATATTGGCCTCAATAATTTAATAAAACGATCCTTTCTGCTCAAAACGGTTCGTTGTGCAGATTTCACTAAGCCGGCGTCTTCAAAGTACCGCTCCACTGTGACCTCAGCTGCTGATATAGCTAGTACCCAACAAGCGACTCTCTTCAGAGCGGAAAGATCTTGATTTTAACACGACATGATTAATGTAAAATACGAAACCGACAAAACTTCAACCCAACTCGACCTGACCCGTTGCAAAAACTTCGGGTCGGGTTCGGCCTTGGTTCAGGTCGGCGTTTCTTGGATTTTCAGACGGCCAGCTCACCTATATTTCATTGGGACTTTACGTTTATAATAATTGACGTAGCTTTCTCGGTGTTGAATCTTGAACTAGGTGTGTTTCTACTTTACAAAGAATGGACAAACAAAGTAACACGAATCGTTTGAATTAAAAAGAAATAGCCTAGTAAGCCATGAATTGAGTATAAATACGAGGCGAATGTGATGAATAAAGTCAGAATAAACATGACTATCGAACGGGCAACACGCCCTAAATGATTTGTTTGTTCTCAAAAAGTAGTTTACTGGCACATGCGTGTTGGGAAGAATATCCCTCCAGTAATCTGCTACTAACAGCCCGACTAAGCCACAATCCCCGTTTTCAAGTAAAAACAACATTTGGCGCCCCCGCGTGGACTTAGTGGGCGTTAGAGAACGAGAGTCGGTTAGACAAACGACTTCTCAAAAAATTGTTCATCGTTGACGCGTGTAAATTGAAGAGCACGAGAAATGTCGTCGATTTTGGTTGGCTAATGACGCAACATTTTCATTTGGTTTGATCAATGGAATCTGGCAGCATTCAGAGGTTGGTTTGGTCAGTGGTCATCGACAGGACATGAATGGTTAACGAGAAGATGGTCAATGTGATCAATGTTAACGAGAAGTTGGTCAACGTTGACGAAAAGTTGGTCAACGTTAACGAGAAGTTGGTCAACGTTAACGGAAAGTTGGTCAACGTTAACGAGAAGTTGGTCAACGTTACGAAAAGTTGGTCAACGTTAACGAGAAGTTGGTCAACGTTAACGAGAAGATAGAGTAGTTCGAGAAACTGGTATTTTTACTCTGTAAAAATAGAGGGAGAATGTTGAATCTCGAACTAGGAGTGTTTTCACTCCACAAAGTTATGAAAATCAAAGTGCTCCGAATAAGTAAATTAAATGAAAATGGTCAAGGGAGCCTAGACTCTAGTATAAATACAAGGCACTTATAAGGATATCATTCAGAATAAACATGAGTATCAAACGGGCAACACTCCCTAAACGATTTGATTGTTTTCAAAAAGTAGTTTACTGGCACATGAGTATTAGGGAGAATATCCCTCCAGTAATCTGCTGCTAACAGCCCGACTATTGTGAAAACAACATTGGGCGCCCTCGCTGTGTTAATCTTCAATTGAAATTGTGGTTTAGTCTGGTGTCCTAGTTGCCAATTTTTAAATATTTTGTTGAAAAGGCGCTATCCACATAGTTCTATTTGTCGCTTTTGTTCTTACTCAGATCCTTCTTCAGACAAACTTTCGATCGAAAAATTATTTCTGTTCAATTTTATCAACTCACTTCTTTTCTAAAAGTTTGGCCAATTTTCTTATATTTTGCCCTCGAGTATGTTTTTCATTTAGCTGTTTTCAGCCGTGCCGTAAGCCAGCCGGTCGAAAATCAAACAAAAAAGTGCATCGCCGCCGACGTCCCCCTCCCCGGAAACTTCTCATTACATGTATATCTACATGTCTACAATCGTCAATAAATTACATAACGCAGAAACATGAGACAAAAGATGATTTGCGTATGCGATTTCGATGTTTTGTCTCATGTTTTTGCGTTATGTTATTTAGGGATGATCCCTTAGTATGTCACCCATTCTGGATCATTTCGTGACACTCGCAAACTCATTCGTCTATTTATAAGCAACTCGCTTTAAAAACTGATTTTTGACTCGTTCAGTTGTATACCTCGCCATCGGCTCGGAATAGAAACTTTACACTCGTCAAAAAAGAGTTTTGCTTAAAAACACCTTCGAGTTTGGCTCATTTCAAGAAATTGATCCCTCATTTAATGACTTACGTCCTCCCCCCACTGAAATCTACTACTTTTAACATTTCTTATAAGGCGTAGCGTAAGATGTTCAGTTTTTCGATCGCTTCTTTCCCGAAATTAGTGATTTTGTAAAAAAATAAAATTTTTTTAGCGAATTTTTCTCATGTGTTTTTGGGTTCGGTACGAAATTTTGTAGAGTGTTTTCCTGACTATTTCTGTTTGCGATAGAAAATATTATAACTAACACATCGCATAAACAACTTGCGAAGAAAGAGAGAAAAGATTACGTATGAAAAATCCATACAAAATCTTTTATCGCAAGATGTTTATGCATTGCACGGCAGACAACACTAACGCAACGCCAATAGGAACTTTTCAGAGAGCCAATACAGCATAACAGCTGATTGAACAATGTTATACTTGAGCGGTAAAAATTGCTTTAAGCCAATCAGATAATAGTATTTGTCATACGTGAGCGAACGTGAGCGAAACAATTGAAAATGATGTGCTCCGACTCTCTGCATGAAAAAGTCCTATACAGTACGCACATCACTAATACCACAAAAATACATCACTTTGACATCACTTGTACCACACTGACACATCACTTGTACCACACTGACACATCACTTGTACAACACTAATACATCATTTTCACATCTTTAACGATATTTTGTTATCATTTTGAAATTAGCAATTTGTAACGGAGTCTGTAAAATGTTGAAGTTGGGGTTATGCAGACGAAAAAGCAAATGAAGAAACTTTTTATGTCAACTTTGAAAATGTACCGTCTATCTGTTTCGTAACATGCTTACAATGCAGAACTAGAACTTAGACGTAGGATTGACTAATTGAGAAAGGAAATTAATGAAATTTGAAACTCTAATGCTAGAATGGTTAGTGTAGGTTAAGTTTTCATATTTTCTCTACTATTTGATTATCTAAAATTGGGTCCACAGGATGTACATAAGACTATGAATTTTTGGTTCGGTGTGTATCGTGTTACCCTTGCGTGAACGAATCACTTATCGAAAGAGACACACCCAATGATTTCCCTGTTGCTTTCTTTTTTTTTTTAATTTTTATTATTTTCCGATTTTATGAATTACAGGAATTAACCTTCCAACAAAATGTAACTTTTGGTGTGTGTGAAGGTAAACTGTAAACAACAAAATAAAATTACTTTACTGCTGTTTCAACGTTAGGTAAAGATAAATATTTGTTGGGTAAAAATAAATAAATGTTCCGTATATAAATGTACGAAAAGTTACAGCCAGTCATAAGTAATATCATCATTTTCCCAATCTTCACGTTACAATTTCAAAATTAAATCCACGTTGGGAATTGTTTGGGAGATGAATTATGTGTAGGAACAGCTACATGTGAAGATATCTACTAAGAATTTAATAATGTCATAAGAGCCGATCAAAACGTACGGAAACCTTTTTTTCATTACTTTTAATCATCCCATTCACCCTGACTAGAAGACTTATTCTTTAACGGATCGTTTCGTTGACTGTCTTTTTCATTGGAACAATATGAGGATCCTGGAGAATATCAAAAGTTGGTAAATTCGTCTTTTGGTTCGGAATAAAATTTTTTTTTGGTTAATGAAACGAAATATTTTTTATTTTACAATCGGCGAGAAAATGGGAAGAAAGAAATCTTTATTAGAAATGCGTACACCCGTTTGAGTGTTGAAGGCTTTTGTGTTTGTAATAAGGTAACTACTAAGTTGATAATTTTATAAAGATATGTTGAAAGCTCTGTGGGATTGTCCATAAAGCGCGGCAGTCATTCAATACTGACATACAGATTTCAACAACATTCTACCTTTATGATGACGAATAAATTCGTACTTGACCAATAATACGTAAACTAGAAGAATAAATTCGTACTTGACGAATAAATTCGCACTCTAATCAATTCGTACTTGACGAATAAATTCGCACTCGACGAATAAATTCGCACTCGACGAATAAATTCGCACTCGACGAAAAAATTCGTACTGGACGAATAAATTCGTACTTGACGATTAGATTCGTACTTGACGAATAAATTCGCACTCGACCAATAAATTCGCACTCGACGAAAAAATTCGTACTGGACGAATAAATTCGCACTCGACGAATAAATTCGCACTCGACGAAAAAATTCGCACTCGACGAATAAATTCGCACTCGACGAATAAATTCGCACTCGACGAATAAATTCGTATTCGACGAACAAATTCGTACTTGGCGAATAAATTCGTACTTGACGATTAGATTCGTACTGGACGAATAAATTCGTACTCGACGAATAAATTCGTACTCGATCAATAAATTCGCACTCGACGAAAAAATTCGTACTGGACGAATAAATTCGCACTCTACTAATCAATTCGTACTTGACGAATAAATTCGCACTCGACGAATAAATTCGCACTCGACAAATAAATTCGCACTCGACGAATAAATTCGTACTTGACGAATAAATTCGTACTAGACGAAAAATTCGCATTCAAAGAATAAATTTGTACTCGACTAATAAATTCGTTCGCGACGAATAAATATTCGTTTTCGACGAATAAATTCGCTCTCGACGAATACATTGTCCGAAAAATGTATTCGTGTGCTCAATGAATAACTTCGTACTGAACGAATGAATTCGTACACAGAGTATTTGTACAGAGTATCACTTTGCGCTGCTTTAGATTGAAATAAGACAACATTTGGAATTTGAAGAATGTTATTACTAACAGAACGTCATGACGTCAGAACTTAATGATGTCAGAATGTCATCAATTTACATCTTAAGGGATCGTTAAGGTGGCAACAATGAATCACAATCGTCTATTATTTACAACCCCAATATTTAGTAAAAATAAATAAAATTTAAATACAAAATGTAGAATATTGTTCTGGTATAAATATATGTGTTAATAGTAGCAGTTGATAATCAGAAGTAGTTTAGTTGATTAATTTTTATTCATTTTGTTAAAAAAGTTTTTGTTTTTCTCAAAATATACAAAAATAGACATGTAAGAGATTTATATCTTAATAAGGTTGATTGTACATAATTTCTATCATATTTTTCTTTTTTTTTATTTTTGATATCTTTGTGCAGTACGGTGCAAGAGTATTTGATTTTAAAATGAAATCATTATTTATTTTCTAATATGCCGACATTTTGTTTAGATTATTAGAAACACATAAAATTGATCTTCAATAATTCCGGAAATTGCAAATAATTTATCGCATATTTGCTGGAAAAATTATGGTTTATTTACGGTGAACATGTAACAGCATTGTTCTGTAGAAAAGCTGATCAGATAAAATAAATAATCGTGCTTGAATATGAAGGCGGGAGGATTGCAAAATCGCAAGCAATTCTTTCCGCTAGTGATGTACATTTGATGTAAAAATAGTATTGATATTGACATTGAAAAGAGAAAATGATGTGAATGAGTTTTTTCACATTATTGCAAGGAAGATGTCTCTGCGGTGACATTTGACTCACACATACAAATAAAATCTTAAGCGTGTTTTGTTATTCCCACAAATGACAAAATGGCGCTAATTCAACAGCTTATCCCTGTGTGTTAAGTGTTCTTGGTTGTTTCATTTATATACGGTCCTCGTCCATGTAACCCTACCACACGTACACAAAAACAAAAAGACATATTTTAATTGTTTCGAGCGAAGAGTGTTAAGATCTGTGGACTAATAAACCATTGTCTTGGGTATAGGAAAGTAGCGATATAGTGTAGAAAATTCCAATCATCGATGACAAATCACCGATGACAAATCACCAATGACAAATCATCGATGACAAATCACCGATGACTGATCATCAATGACAAATCATCGATGACAAATCACCGATGACAAATCACCAATGACAAATCATCGATGACAAATCACCGATGACTAATCACCGATGACAAATCACTGATGACAAATCAACAACGATAAATCACCAATGACAAATCATCGATTACAAATCAACAACGATAAATCACCTATTACAAATCACCGATTACAAACCACAGATAAAAAATCACTGATGACAAATCACAGGTGAAAAACCACTAATGATAAACAACCGACGACAAATCACCGATGACACCAATAACAAATCACAGATGACATATCACCGCAGATGACAAATCTCCGATGACTAATCACTGATGACTAATCAGCGATGACTAATCACCAATGATAAATCATCGATGACAAACCACCTATGAAAAATCACCATTGACAAATCATCGATGACAAATCACCTATTACAAATCACCGATGACAAACCACAGATGAAAAATCACCGATGACAAATCACAGCTGAAAAATCACTGATGGCAAATCACAGGTGAAAAATCACTAATGATAAATAACCGACGACAAATCACCGATGACACCAATAATAATAATAGCGTATGGTATTGTTCAGCCGGGAGGACACTGTTTAAGTGACAGATTCGGCTACCATGTCTGCTACAGCTAGTGAAAGTACTTTTACATGGTATTGTAATGACCTAGCACTAGGGACCACATGCTTAACGTGAATTCCGAACCACACCTTCTAAGTATTTTTATACTTTGAAGGATTTTTGAATGTTGCGCCTTAGTACCTATAGCAGTGCTTAGCCCACTAAAGCGCAGTAGGAGTAGAATACCGGCAGCTCCCAACAATGTATTGACCGGTAAGCCGTGTGACAGCTCTTCACACACAACTACACCAGATTTGAACCGATTCAGCCAGCTGTGTATTTGTGTACACGTCTGACAACCGATATTTTTTTCTGTTGCGGGTGAGTTTCGAACCATCACACCGGCAACTCAATCGAATATTGGAAAGCAAACGAGCTAACCATTACGTTATTGAGTTGGATGACAAATCACAGGTAAAAAATCACTAATGATAAACCACCGATGACACACACGATGACACAAAAATCACACAAATCATCGATTACAAATCACAGATGACAAATCGCAGATGACAAATCACTGATGACTAATCACAGATGACAAATCACAGACGACAAATCATACATGACAAATCACCGATGACAAATCACCGACGACAAATCACCGACGACAAATCACCGATGACAAATCACCGACGACAAATCACCAATGACTAATCACCAATGTCAAATCATCGATGACAATTCACCGATAACAAATCACCGATGACAAATCAGGGACGACAAATCACTGATGACTAATCAGCGATGACTAATCACCAATGACAAATCATCGATGACAAATCATTGATGACAAATCACCTATGAAAAATCAGCAATGACAAATCATCGATGACAAATCACCCATGACTAATCACCGATAACTTATCACCGATGACAAAGCACAGATGACAAATCAGCGATGACAAATCACAGATGACAAATCACCAATGACAAATCATCGATGACAAATCATCTATGACAAATCACCGATGACAAATCACCGACGACAAATCACCGATGACAAATCAGCAATGACAAATCATCGATCACCTAGTGGTTTGTACCACCTATGCAAATCACCGATGACAAATCACCGACGACAAATCACCGATGACAAATCAGCAATGACAAATCATCGATCACCTAGTGGTTTGTACCTTCTATGCAAATCACCGATGACAAATCACCGACGACAAATCACCGATGACAAATCAGCAATGACAAATCATCGATCACCTAGTGGTTTGTACCACCTATGACAAATCACCGATGACAAATCACCAATGACAAATCATCGATGACAAATCACCGATGACTAAATACCGATGACTAATCACTGGTGACGAATCACCGATGACAAATCACTGATGACAAACCACAGATGAAAAATTACTGATGATAAATTACCGACGACAAATCACCGATGACAAATCACCAATGACAAATCATCGACGCACAGACGGTCAGACATAGGAAGAGTGAAAACATAAAGTAGCTGTAGCTACTTAATAAACGAACAAAGAATATGGAGCGCTAGGATAAATCGAGAATCGACCGACATTTTGAGGTAAGAAAACATTGTGGGTGCAATCAAATCCGCCACCTACGGTTGGAATGTCAACATGTCATGGAAAAAAGCGCTAAAGTTTCCACATAATGTGCTAATGTACAAGATCACACGTCGGAGAATGGAAAACATAATCCCAGGATCGAATGGGAAGAGATATGTTGTTACTGGAGATATCACCCAACGTTACGTTACCGTAACTTTACCGATTAGAAGAAATTACCGATCGTTTTCCATCTCTCATATTATTGGATTTCGAATAGAAACGAGTATTGTGTCAGGCAGGTGTTGTGTCTTATGACGTGTAATAACAAAACACAGCTTTTGTATGACGTCATTACAAACGTTTGTTCAAATATCGAAAATTATGTAAATTTGAAAAGAACAATAAATAAATTTTTTTTTAAATAAAATTACCAAAACAGTGTAAGCCTCATAAAGTTCATTGCCTTATATAGGCATTTCGAAGAAGCTTTGGGAGGGGTGGGGAAATATGTTAACAAATCAATTGAAGTAACAGATTGTAAATCTGGCGATCTTTAAATTCCAATTTTTTGTGAAATTACGATTCTTTATTCATGGGCAGTGTTTTCATCCACCCTCGACGACTTCTTCAACTAAATTAAAGGACAAATCAGATGTTTTCTTTACGATGACTTCAATAAACCTGTTGCCATCATTCAATTTAAAGCAATGCCGTTACACAAACACTTTTATCTTTTTTAGAAATTAAAACTAAAATGAAATAATAATGAGCACTTCCGCAGCCAGACGTCATAATCACAGCATGAACAGCATATTCACAACATTAAATAAATCTGAATTTCAACATGAAACTGAAGAAAAAAAAATGTAAAATTGTTTTTATAAAATAAGGAACATAACTTAAGACAAACTCGACGTCAAAATGACAAAGTGCTTTCATTTTATTTTAGGATTTTTATTTTCACTTTTTTTTTGGTCGTAAGCGTAGCCAATGTTACATTATATTTTAGCTAATCCGGAATATGAGATTCATGGATGTTAATAAATGAGTATTTTATGATTTTGCTTAATATTATTTTATTTTCTTTGATAACAAGAAATCTGATAGCGTAGCATGATATTGAATTTTTTATTTTTGGTTGTTGTCTTAATAACGAAAATATTCTATTAATTAGATGAATGAATATATTTTTTACAAGCTCTTCTAAATCAATGCACAATGTCATTCTGTCCAGAAAATGTTCACAACATGGCTAGAAAGTGTCTACTTGGGGTGTATTGTGACCCTGATTAATGAAGTCACTCATCGGGTAATCCTTCCATGTTCAATGAAAGTTGCTCTAAGAAAACCCTTTGTTGTAATTGAAGTTTCAAATTTTGTTTGAAACTTTTGTCTACATGTCCACGGACACGTTTAGTGTAATATAGGCTTTGGTCGAAGTATTGAATTTCATTAAGGGATGACGGCTAGCAAAATATGAATTTCCTTACAGTTTGCGCATTTTCTTTGACAGAAGCCGATGTCGCACTAACGCTCTAAGTGACGTGTTGGTTTTTAAACTCCTTGAAATAGTAGCGAATTTCTCTCAATCAACTAATGCTAGGTAGTCACAAGGCAAGAATTATTTCGTCGTTTCCATTCGCATAGGTTGTACAATTAATAACATTTCTGAACTGTCACTCTAATATTTTGTATATTATTTACCGGCAGAAAAACATCTGATTTATGCGTTGTGGCAGTTCTGAAATGTTAATTGTAATTACAGCTGTCATACTTGAATTTTGGCGCGAAGTTTTAGAAGTATGGCATAAATATGAAGAATTTTTAAGCATCCAAATCATTCTTTAGTTTTATAGCCAAAATTCCAATTTGACAGCTGTCAAAATTGACAGTTGAACTTACATCCTTTATTATTTGGAACGACGATGGCTGGGGACGTAACAGCAGGATAGAAATTCTCAAAAAATTCTCAAAAATCCTCAAGATTTTCAAAAATTCTCAAGAAAATTCTCAAAATTAGTACCTGCTAGTGTGAGTTTGCATTTACTCTGATATATTTTTCATGCCTTGGGGCGAAAATAGTCACTTTCGCTGCGCTTATAAATATGAAGAGCACGTTTTAAAAATGTGAACTGTGAAATTTGCGATGTTTCTTTCAAAACAGAATCTTGCTCAAGTAACAAATCATTCGAAATTATAGCTCATGTCTGCCGCATTTTGCATAAGGAACTTAGTGACGTCAAATATATGAAATTCTCTCTCAAAATGTCATCATTAAGTTTCTTATGGAAATTCCACTTCATGACAACCAGCACGCTTACCGGACCGGCTCATCAACGGACTCTGCCCTGCATAGTCTGGTAGCGAAGATAGAGAAATCCTTCTCGTTGCGGTCACAAGAAAAATCTTTGGGTGGCCAGGGGATGCCCATAAGGCGGGATCCTTTCATCCATACTCTGGTGCATAGTGATAGACTTCCTCATTAGAAAACTGAATGAGGAAGGAATCTATGCGCAGGAGTATTCAGACGACCTGACGATTCTAGCTAGAGGGAAGTTTGAAAGCACCTTGGGAGATCGCATGAGAGTTGCGCTGGAAATAGTGGAGAACTGGTGTTTGGAGAAGGGCCTAAGGGTCAACCCCACTAAGACAGACCTTGTGCTATTCAGTAAAAGAAGTACAGGATCAGACCTGGTGGGGAAGATGAAGCTCTTCAGTGTTGACCTAGAACTCGCTCCAAGGGTAAAATACCTCGGGGTCACGCTGGACAGCAAGCTAAATTGGATCGATCATACCGAAGACAAGGCACA
Source organism: Pseudolycoriella hygida (assembly GCA_029228625.1). Taxonomy (NCBI): domain Eukaryota; kingdom Metazoa; phylum Arthropoda; class Insecta; order Diptera; family Sciaridae; genus Pseudolycoriella; species Pseudolycoriella hygida. Next base: position 140,377,525 of record CM055404.1, read on the forward strand.
AAAGCCCTTGACGGCGTTTTGGATCTGTGAAAAATTCTTTGGGAGGAATTGGGGTCTGTCATCTAAGACCATTCTGTGGCTATACGAGGCTGTGATCCGATCCATGATGAGTCACGGTTCTGTAGTATGGTGGCCAAGAATATACGTGGAGAAAGCAAGGAAGAGACTGAGTGAGATACAAAGGCTAGTGTGCATAAGCATCACTGGAGCTATGAAGACCACGGCCACCGCGGCCTTGGAGACGCTGTTAGCGATACCGCCTTTGGACTTAGTAATTAAGGCCAGAGCTTTCGCCACTGCGGATAGGATAGAGCAGTCAGTACTTCCGTTTAGGGCATGGCAGAATTAGAGACGTTATTTCCGACCCGATTTTTGACATGCCAAGAGACCGGATGGCGCCAGTAACTGACTTCAATAGGCTTTTTGAAGCGATATTTCCGAGCAGGCAAGAATGGCTAGATGGGTGGCCAACCTGTTTGCCTAGAAATGAGAAAGTGTTTTTCACTGATGGATCCAAGGCCGTAGAAAGAGCAGGGGCTGAAATATACGATCCAGACACTGCACATGGCAGTTCGTTCCATTTGGGCAAAACTTCCAGTGTCCTCCAGGCAGAAGTCTACGCAGCTCTCATGGGAGCTCAAGAACCACTGCCGGCGTGGACACAGGGAAGAGAGATCTTCATCTGTGCGTACAGTAAAGAGATGATTAGGGCACTCGTGTCACCCACCTTGACCTCCAAGCTGATGAAAGAAGGAAAAGATTATCTAAACTACATGGGACTGAGTAATCAGACTACCTTGGTTTGGGTACATGGACACTCTGGCGCGGAGGGAAACGAAAAGTCAGATGAGCTAGCTAGGGTGGGCTCCGCCACCACAACAAGCGGAGTGGAGCCACGTCTACTAATACCCCAGGCACTTTGCAATGATGCATTCAGCAACTGGGTGCGACGGAGACACGCAGAACGCTGGGAAGCGTATGAAGGAGGCGCGCATACCAAGCGCTTCTTCCCGAAACCTGATTAAAGATGTGCCAAGGACCTTATCAAAATGGACCGTGATCGTATCAGAAGGGTAGAAGGGGCGACCACTGGGCACTGTGGGCTGAACCGACACCTGAATAAGATGCGGTTGTCGGAGACCCCAAGATGTTCTTGGGGATTAGAAGAGGAAACGGGCATACAAGTGAATGTGATTGCTCTAAATTCCTTCAAATAAAACGCAGGATTCTTGGGAATTTTACTGTGAGACCATCTGAGGCTACCAAATGTGGACCTGTCATTTCAAACCGGTTTTTGGAAGCGACAGGAAGGCTCACATAATGATTTATACGATGAGCGGGAAAAGGATCCCAGGATCTGTGTTTCAAGACCAACAATAGGTCGTCCCAAACTGATAAATCTAAATCTTCTTATATTAAATTGTTGTATTGCTTGGCCAATAAACATAAATTTATCAAAATTGTTGTATTGCTTGGAAGCGGCCAAATTCGTTGACGAGGCAACGAAGGGAAATGCATTACGTGAGTAATGATTTTATTCGGCGAACAAAGTTGGCTGATTGGGACGTTTACGCCTCTTCAGTACACCTTTGTCGCAAGACCATGTGTATATCAGCAAAAACAGAGAGTGGTGTTAGCAAACATCTGTTAACGACAAGAACAGAGAATGCATTGAACAAACATCTGTGGTGCGTCTAGCTTTTATACACCGTATTCTAAGATTAATCAATGCATTCTCTGTTCTTGTCGTTAACAGATGTTTGCTAACACCACTCTCTGTTTTTGCTGATATACACATGGTCTTACGACAAAGGTGTACTGAAGAGGCGTAAACGTCCCAATCAGCCAACTTTGTTCGTCGAATAAAATCATTACTCACGTAATGCATTTCCCTTCGTTGCCTCGTCAACGAATTTGGCCGCTTCCAAGCAATACAACAATTTTGATAAATCTTCTTAGGCAAATTACGACAGATGTACTGTGAGAAGATGGCTCTTACACGAAATAATAGATGAAAAATCATCGCATTCCAAGTTCGTTTGCGATGTTGTTTCAGAGCAAATTTATACCTTCATAGTAAAACTTTTTCAATTCTGATTCATCTATTAATCGTGTAAGAGTCACCCTCTCATAGTGTATGAGCTATAATTTTGAGAAATTTGTTATTTATGCAGGACTATGTTCTTAAAAAACATCGCAAATTTGACAGTTAACATTTCTGTGACGTGCTCTGAGTGAATTTTCGCAACACTCGGCATGAAACCCGGGGGAAGTGTTTTTTTCTTGATAGTATGCATGCAACTCATGCTTTCGGTTCGGGTTGCAACTTTGAAACATACCCAAAAATCACTTTCCCCTGACGAACGATGATTTTGTTTTTTTAAGGAGAAAAATATTACATATTTGATGCCTTTGTCAAAGTAAGTTGGTTTTAATCTGGCAACACCAAGCAAATAAGAAAATTTTAATTAAGATGAATATGATAGTTTGAAGAGCGTAATGTACTCAACAACTTCTCTCTCAAACGCATACTTTTGCCGTTCACTCATGAGTAAAATACTCATCAAAAATGTATGACATTTTACCGCTGCCCTACGTCTCTAAGTATGAACTTTGCTCTCTAAAACTACTTTATAGACTGACAGAAAAATTTAGTTTTTCTTCTGTGAAAACAATGGAAAATATTCAGAAAATTTGAGAATATAAAATGAGAGACACACTTTCGAGACATGCTATCGAACAGTTTTACGCTCAGAATGACATGATCCGTCAAGTTGGAAACTTTCTTTTAGGCATCTTACACGGTGATTCGACACATGTGAATCTACTCTCTCTCTCATTCTCCCTCTCTTCAATGGACATACAAAACTTGACCAAAAATGTTCGATAATAATATTTTTTGTTTGAAAATGCTAAATATGTTCCACTAAATATTATTTTTAATTAAATTATTTTCTAAATAAAATTAATTGTGCCCATATTTTATAAGATTTTTCTTTTTTCTTTGCATTTAAAACTAAATACAAAAAACTCTCTCCTTGCCCTCTCTCTCTCTATCTGAGTTCTGAATAATTTTCCTCCAATAAATCTTTGTACCATGTTTTTAATGATATTCTTTTTCACTTTTTTCTCTTGAGTTAGTTATTCAATATCATTGTCAACAATTGCATTATATTGTGAAACCCCAAATTGACTATAAAAAATATGCAAACCATGTGGATGGATAAAGTGGATGGACGATAATCATATAGTCGTTTTTCAACACACAAGAGAGGATTTGGCATTATTTAAATACACAAAGTGATTGATAAGGGAATGTCATTAAATGTTGGTTACGAGAACAAGAAGGGAGCAGGAAATGTTAAGATGACGATGAAGTGGCAGATTTTCATATAAGGCATTTCCGCAATGTGTGCGGTAAATACTTACATCGTCAATCAGGGACTGTGTCATGTTAAGTAATCGTATTAAACTTATTGACTTTTAAAGTATAATGCAAATTTTTTCACATATGAACGAGCATATGGAAAATTGATGGAAAAATTTCGATCCATAACAAACTAAATGCTTGAATGCGCTAAGAGCCCGTTTCTATGAAGTCTAACTAACCGTATCGACGAAATCGGTTGGGAATAGCAATTGAAAACGTCAACATAGAAATGCGAATTCATGACTTTTTTTGAAGGTAGGAGAATTACAATCGCTTCACCGAATTGAGGCAAAATAAATCCGTTTGGAATTTCATTGTGGAAGAGATTGCTGGCTACACTGAGAACAGTTTTCTTGAAATTGCATCGTTTCGGAAGGATTTTTTACCGCAATAGTGCGGTAAAATGTCACCATTTTTGGTATGGTTCAAGTTTTTCGCCGCATAGCATTCATTCATAAAGTTGAATAAGTGAGAATATTTTCATATGGAGCTAGGCGGGGGAACCATCTCAAAAATGAAATACTCTATTGAGTGTCATCTTGTGTGGCTACACTAATAATAATAATCCGCCGTTACAAGTCGTCCGGGTCATAGGCAAGATCACTTTATTTATTAGTTCCGCAATTTTTTTGTGATTTTTTCTCACATGGATTCTCTTAGAGATCCTTTCGGACGATTTTACTGTATCAGTGGTAAATTGCACACAAACCTAGTGCCATCTATGATGTACTAGGGTGGAAACTAGGGCTACAGATAGCAATGTGAAAGTGACAGATGCGAAATTTTTCTAATACGGCAACACCAAATTTCATTCATAACTTTCGATTTATGAATGGAATTCGGTGTTGTCTAATTCGAAAAATTTTACATTACTATTTAGGTCTACAGTTGGGTACTCTACCCTAGACGACGCGTATTCCCAGCAATAAACTCTACGTTTAGAAGTTATTGAAATGCACGCTAATAACGACGGATTTTAGATCCCCCTTGCACGTGAAAATAGAGAAAAATGCAAACTTAACTATGAACTTTTTCATACAATCACTTTCTACACTGACAAAAAAGATCACAAAATATCAGCTGTGCCAGAGAATTCGTCTACAGATAATTTTACTTTTGCAAAATTACCCGTCACATCTGTAATTTTTTAGATCTGTACGAAGATACGAAGTTCTTCGAAAAGGTATCTATTGTGTTTGACACAACGTTTGCAACCAGTCGAATTTCGACCCGGAAGTAGAAGGAGAGCATCGATCGTGGTCCTTAGATGACGAATCGGCAATAAAAAAAAGTCCGTCCTATGTCAACACGATAACTCGAGTTTCAAAACCTTTTTCTGCCTTGAAAGATCGAAAAAACTTTTTATGGGATTGAATCTAGGCACTGTTGGTCCAAGGGCCGCCGAGGTAGGGCCGTTTAGGTGGTTTTCGGTCTTTTGTACATAACTCGAGTAAATCTTTTACGGCTTTCATACTTCTTTTTGGTTTCAAAGGTGTAAGCATGCGTTGTTACGGAAGAAACTTTTTTGATATTGAGCTTTCGGACTCAGCCAGAAAAAATTCCCAAAATTCACTAAACTTTGTCATAAGTTCCCAAAAATTCGCAAAATTTCTCAAAGTTTCCCAAAAATTCCCAAAATTTCCCAAAAATTCTAAAAATTTCCCAAAAATTCTCAAAATTACCCAAAAATTCCCCAAAAAAAATATAAAAAATTTCTAAATAATTATTTAATATTAAACTTTATGATAAAGGGCATCTCTTTCCAGACAACTTGAAAATTCGGAGTTTTGGGTTGTATGCTCAGCAAAATTTTTATTTTTAAATTTCAATCTTTATTAGGCTCAAATACCTTCATTTTGGCATTAATTTGTATTTTCTGCGAAGTGTGATGGCTGAGATATGCACTAGGGCTACCCTCGTAAAGGCCCTCCTAGCGCTCAACAAGAAAGGGGTACAACAAATGTTTTTCGTATCGGATAATGTATCACAATCGCATTGTTTTCAACCGGTTATGAGAGTTGTGAGCGATTGAAATCCAAATTTCCCAAAATTTCCCAAAAAAGTATAAAAAAATTCCCAAATAGTAGGCTCTGGCCAGGGCCCTAAAACTGAGTCTCTACTAGGGCTCAACGTTTTTGTTTCTACATAAATCGGGTAAAGCTTAGCCGATTTCCAAAATCTTTTTTTTCCTGAAAGATAATCGAAAAATTGATAACAGAATTGAATTTGGACAAAATCGGTCGAAAAATTTCGAAGTTAAGGTCGAAAAAGTGGTCAAAAACATGGTTTTTTGAAGGTTTATGAAATTTTCTGACTCAGATATCTGCGAAATCAGCACGGAAATCGCCCTTCAAGGTTTAAACGAAAGATATGGACTTGCAGAAATCACATAAAAAAATTAGTTGAGTGATCTGAACTGTGGGGTCCTTTGTGTTGGCCCAACTCACGCTACTACACTACGCGATATTTGGTAGTTTTTCATGCATATTCCTTTAATGATGAGGTTTTTTGTGCAGTATATGGGTAAAGTATGGGTCCGAGGCCTCTCCTTAGGGCACTAGGTCGGTGCTAAGATCGGCCCTAGACCAAAAAATGGTTTTTTGCTACTTTGTAGAGGAAATGGAGGGAAACATTTTTGCACATTGAAGTATGTGTCCAAGGCCTCTCCTTAGAATCCTAGGTAGGCACTAAGGTCGGCCCTAGCCCAAAAAATGGTTTTTCGTTTTGTTGTAGATAAAATTGAGGTAAATTTTTTTGTCAATATGGGAGTCAGTTTTGGGGTTTCGGAAGGGTTTTTTACATCGTTGCTTCGGAGGGGTCTTTCAATATTGCTCTTTCGGTAGGGGTTAGGACCGAATGTCCCAAAAAAAAATATCCCCAACCAAAATATCCCCACACAAAATAACCGGACGTAATAACCACAATTTTTCCATTAAAAAAAAAGGACGAAATATCCCCGAACAAAATATCCCTTCAAACAAAATATCCCTACTCAAAAAATTAAGAATATTCAATGTGAAATGTACTTAGCGCCGCAGGCCTGAAATATACAACCAAAAACAAATAAGCGGCGCGAGGGGCGGCAGCCCCCGAAAAGAGGGGTCAAGGGGGGACGAAGCCCCTAGCGGGGTTTGGGGCAGCGTCCCATTTACGTAGGGCCGCCTTACAAGGCTTACAAAAGTGTAGGATATTTTGTCTGGGGACATTTTGTCCAGGGATATTTTGACTGGGGATAATCGGTCCGAGAGCCCTCTCGGTAATTTCCAATGTGGACTTAATAACAAGAGTTAAGTCCATATTTACTTAGATACGTTCAAGTCTTTTTGCCGCATCTGTTCTGATGAGTACGGTTCCTTTGCATATGTTTGTATGAGGAACTACAGCTGTGACTCCTTGGTACAGGATAGGGAGTATGGAGAAGGGTGATCTTTTATCACCGGTAACTGTGTAAAGATCCCACGCCGTAATTCTTGCGATTTGAAAGAAGATTAAAAAGACACAGTGACCAAAAGCTTTATTTTGAAGAGAATTGACTGTTCGCGGGCTGCCAACTTACACAATACATAAATGAATCAGCCATTGTTCTTTCTTACTGTTAGGTGAGGATATTCCTGCTCTTTTTGGCTCAAAGGTTTGTTCAAAGATGTACCCTAATTTCATAAATATAAGTTTTTCATCTCTATGTATGCAAAATGTATGCCAAAACAATAAAGTAAGAAAAGTCACAAGTCTTACGTTCACTTGCTTATTTACTTAAGCAATTTTCGTTATCTTACGTCTTTAATGTTATAGTCAGTCAGGTAACTGCCAAACACAATATTGAAAGTCGTCTACACTCTACATGGCACATAGTTCATTCAAAATCACTTTGAAGTTGTTGATTTTGTGCACTTTGCATCAATTAAAACTTTTGTCTCAAATGACTGCAATTTGTTTAACAAACATGGAACGTTGTGTATTCGAGTAGTGAGATAAATAAATTTTCGATTTTTTTATTCCGAGCCACAACTCATACGATTATTCCACCATGAAAAGTCATTCATTAAAAGTTTGTTAAAAATAAAAAAAGGATTCGCATACCGATGAAGGTTACAGGAGTGGCTTTTACACCATTCATATGTGTGACTCTTCACCTTTGCACTTCAGAAGCTCACTCAACTAAAAACAAAAGCTATCGAAGTGTCCGAAAATAGAACGTTGAAATGATTTCAACGTCACTGTTTCCGTAAAATGAAAGTCAGATCAATAATCCATTTCTTGATTCGTTAAGATAACTTGTATCATTAAATGAAGATGTATCATCAACATCAACTTCCTCAAAACAAAACCCTCTTCATGGTTTATTAATATAATGTGATGTTGTAATTAGCACAAATGATGATGACTGTACATTGTACATACAAAGAGTTTTTCTTTTCGTCGTTATGGAAAGATAGAAACGAATTGCTATTGCATTCCTTCTGTTATGTACTTCAGACCGAATATGCGCAGCCTTGTTCGTAAATATTTTAAAGGAAGTCATTATTCCCTCTTGGGACAAAATGTTTTTATAGCCAGGTGCTATTCACACACGTGTGCAAATGTCTTCGTTATTCGTGCAAATTGTCACTTCACTTTTCTTACTTATCTCCCACACTTCCGGAGGTTTCTTTAGAATATTTGCAACACTGGTTGTGGTGACAAATCATAGTTCACATCAAATAGTAGTCACACTAGATGTGAGATTATAGACACGAGCCGAAGGCGAGTTCGGCAAGGTGACGCGAATTTTCCCCCAGGGAATTATCCCCCAGACCGAGAATGGTCCACGGCTATTTTGACAAGTTAATTTTAACAGACGTAAAACGTAACTGTAAGCAATAAATTATTCTACGGCATACCTTCAAAACGTACCGTTTTTTTTAATTTGTTGTTTTTCTTGAAAAAAATTACAAAATTTTAGCCCCATTTGACAGCCGCAAACGAACTGACGGAGGCCATAGTATTTTCTATATTATGAGCGGTCTTTACGCTGGAAAATAAAAACTATACCATTTTTAGGGTTATAAAGAGTTACATTGTGGTTTGAAATTCAATTTAAGTGTCCGCCATCGCTCATTTTTTTCGATTTCGGCGGCTGTACTAACTGAACTGCTCCTTTCATTTATTACTTTAATTAATTTTATAAAAAAAATTGGTGCATTTTTTCGGCATGTTGTAAAACAACTTTTTGTTTAAAATAATATTTTACGTCACTTTTGTCGAAATAGCCATGGTCCATTATCGCCCAGAGAAATGGGAATTATCGCCCAAGAATTATCACCCGGGGTGGCATTTTCTAGATACAAAATGGCATTTTCCTTACAAATTTACCGCTTTAAACTTGCTGGGTGATAATTCCCCGGGTGATAATTCTCATTTGTCTGGGTGATAATTCCCATAGCACATATCGTGTGAGTTAAACTACCAGTAACGTGTATCAAACAACATTTTTTGCAATTCACTGACAAAAAACGAGCTCTTCCTTCGAGCTTCCACTTCCGGAAATTTGTCGACATTTCAATTATTTGTTCAAAAACAGCATTTACGCACTAGTGCGATAAGATTTTATTACACTAGTGAGTAAAAGCGGTTTTTAAACTCTAAACCTCCAAAAAAGAACAAAAAATTCTCTGAAAAAAACATGACATGTCAACTAGACTATATATTAGCGCTTCTTCTTAGAGATCGAAAAGGACTGTGTAGCATTCCGTGAGCAAAGAGCGTGAAGCCCAGAGGCAAGTCACTATTTCTCCTGGTATATGATCGATGATGCCGAAAAATGTGTAGCGTGAATATCAGCTCGCGGTTAGTATCGGAGTGGGTCAACACAAACCTGACCCACAGTTTTAGCAGGTCGACCCACACCCGACCCACATTTTTGGAACGCACTGAGAAACGATTTCTCTGTCTTCTTCAACTGTGGGTCAGGTGTGGGTCGACCCGCTAAAAATGTGCGTCTGCTGTGGGTCGACCCACTCCGATTCTTAGCTCGTGGCAATTAGATGTAAAGCATAAATTGCCAGAAATAGGAAAAGACATCGACGCACATAGTTTACCGATTCACCAATACAGTTCAATCAGGTTTTAGCACTCGGGTTTCCCGCGCGAGCAATCAATGTAAATTAGATTTAAGTTTGTTAACCTTGTTACTAGATACACGTAGTTTATTCTACCAGCTCCATGCATAAGCCATATTGGTGACCCCGAAGTGACCTGAACACGCAACCTTCTGATCGTCTTATGTAAACGATCGGAAACTATCACACGAAGCGCAACATAGGTAAATGTCGTTCCGGATCGAAATATTTCGTTTCAAAAATGAAATTGAAATTTTAAACGAATTCTCGTTTTCTAAGTCACGATTAATACGATTATTTGTTCAAGTCAGACATGAGAGTCGTCTACAAAATGTCGGTAGCGGCTAGTCGAAAAAAATAGCAAAAACTCGTCTTAAGCTGCCGATTTAAAATGGCGGCTGGAAAACCGTAACTTTAATTAAGAGACTGCACACGCTTTTTTGGAGGGAGGGGGTATGAGAAAAGCGTGCGCTCCATACATTCTGAATTTTTTCCATGTATTTTTAAGTGCAAGGGGGAGGGGTCTAAAACTCACAATCTTTTGTTTTGATCTTTGCAAGTAGTACTCAACGTGAAGTTAGCTGCAGTTGCGACCGAAGCTAGCTTCATTGCGAGATTTTTTGATTTTCTGCAACGAAGTTGTTTTCGGTCGCAAATGCAGCCAACTTCATGTTGAGAATTACTTGCAAAGATCAAAAAGTTTGTCACGCCCCTGGCGATGGTTAAAACGTCTGCTGGAAGTCGGCGGCTCTCATATCTGGTTTAAATGGTATTTTCCTTTCAACACACACGCTAAGTTTAATTTGACTTTACGACGCTTCCCATTCGAATAATTCTAATTCTAATTCTAATTCACCCTAAATTTAAATTTCAATTAGACTTTCTGTCATGAGTGAAAAGACGATGGAAATGCTATTGAACGATGTTATTGAAGAACGATGTGAAATAAAAATAGTCAATTTTATTTGCAGGACGAGAAAGTAAGTTAGTTTTTCAATTTCCTGTTGCGGTTACGGTGTCAACTAACAATATTTTCCGGTTTCACATTATAATCTTTCATGGTAAATTGAAAATGTATTTTCCATTCTTAAGATTTTTCATTTTTGAGATTGACATGCGAATTGTACTAGTGATTTTGCTGGAGAATATAAAATGATGCATTTGATTTAAATCGGGGACAATTGATTTTACATTTTACAGATTCGTTAGTGGGGGATTTGATGAAATGTGCTGGAAACAAAAATTGATTACATGGAAATTTAACGAATTTTTTTCTCGACGCAAAAATACATTTTCATCAATTCGCTGTGTATTACGAACATTGTAAATAATCGAAATTCAGCGTTTAGATTTGTTTCAGAAGACATGACGTTGCCGAAAATGATATTTTCGTATTCTTTACATCATAGCACTGGGTTTGTATCGTTAAAAATTTTCATCATTTTTCTTCTTTTTTTATATAAATTATGGTAAATTCAAAATATACAAAATCTATTTACAATATCTCGATGTATGTAGCAAAAATTATCTTTTTTTTCTCCTTTTAATTTTTGATACACAAATTAATCAGTTTTTTCATTTTTTTATCATTTTATTTTTAATAATTTTTTTTTAAAGATTTTATGATTTTTTTTTTCTTCATTTTTCACTTAATTTTTGGGGAATTGGTTTGGTGTTTTCGCTAAATTAAATTATTTCTTTATGGTGCTAGCATTTTTGATAACTCTTCATCTTGTAAGCATCCCTTCAGAAACTCATCTTGAGTTAATTGACCATCGTTGTTTTCGTCCATTTTGGCGAATATATTTTTAGCACGTTCTTCGGCTGAATCAGCTGGACGATTCGATGAACATGCGCCTAACATATCGTATATTGCCTAAAATATTTACACTCATTTCAGTACAATTGGAAATTGATTTGTTGAAAGAATTTAGAACATTTTCAACATTCTGCATGTCGTTGAACCCCACGATTAATATTTCAATAAAACGTATAGAGACGTAGAAATGTAGACATGATGAAAAAATACGACAAAAAGAAAAATTGGAATGGCAACAACGATGAGAGGATTTAGATGACGGAATGGCAGAAAGGATTTAAACGAAAAAAAAGTAATTAATTTCGCAGTGAATGGATTTTAGTCAAAGACGAGGGGTAAATATCTTTGGAAAATCTTGTCGCAAAAATATGAACTGTTAAATTTGCGATGTTTTTTTTTTTTAAACAGAATCCTGCGTAAATAACAAATTGCACTGTGAGGGAAAGACTTTCACACAGGTTAATCAGAATTCAAAAATTTTGAGTATGAAGGTCAAAAGTGGCTTTGAAGAATCATCGCATTTCAAGTTCGATTGCGATGTTATTTCAGAGCAAATTTGAACCTAATAACAGATGAATCAGAATTCAAAAAGGTTAGGTATGAAGGTAAAAATTTGATCTGAAATAACATCGCCAACTAACTTGGAATGCGATGATTTTTTAGAACAACTTTTGGCCTTCATGCTGAAACTTTTTAAATTGAGATTCATCTAGTATTTGCGTAGGAGTCATCCTCTCACAGTACATGAGCTATAATTACGTTTCCTGCAAACAATTTTAATGTAACATGGGGTAGATCGAGGTGGCAGTTGGGGGGATGCGTCTAAATAGGACGAATCAACAATAAAAAAAATGTCCGTCCGTTCGTCTCCACTTTTTTTTCCAAACGGCTCAACCGATCAGCCTTTTCCCTGAAAGATACATGCCTCATACAATCATGAAGTTCGAAGAAGAGTAAAATCGATCAAGTGGTTCCGGAGATATGGTCAAGGAAGTGACCAAAAACATGGTTTTTCGAAGGTCGGTGAAGCTTTTTCAAAAATAGCTCAGCAAGTATAGCACGGAAATTGCTCATGTTGGCGTCAAACGAAAGGATTTGATGTCAGAAAATTGGGAAAAAATGTTAGTAGGAATCAGGGATCGGGGCACCGGGACTAATGGAATCGACGAAATTGAGTTTTTGGCCATATACGAAAACAGTTTTTCGTGTCTATTTCTTTAACTATGCAATGGAGATTAACTGTCAAAGGCACACGTGTTTCAGGATTTTGGGTAAAAATGTCTCAATCCTGGGATATGACCACTTCTAGAATTGGGACGGATAATTCATATCTCTAGAACTATAAGAGGTAGAAAGTTGCTTCCAAAAGCAAAGTTGTAGAGAATAAAATTTTAGAGAACACGTTTCTCAGGGTTTTGGGTAGAATTGCTCCAATCCTGGGATATGACCACTTCTAGAATTGGGAGGGATGATTTATATCTCTAGAACTATAAGAGGTGCAAAATTGCTTCCAAAGGCAAAGCTGTAGATCATAAAATTTCAGAGAACACGTGTCTCAGGGTTTTGGAAAAAATGCCACAGTCCTGGGATATGACCACTTCAAGAATTGGGAGGGATGACCCATATCTCTAGAACCGTAAGAGGTAGAAGGTTGCTTCCAAAGGCAAAGTTGTATAGAAAAAAATTTTAGAGAACACATGTTTCAGGGTTTTAGGGGAAAATGGCCCAATCGTTGCATATAATTATTTCTAGATTTGAATGGTCTGAGATGTACTTCGGTAGGGACTTTCACGTTACCTTGGGTAATTTATACGGATCTTTGAAATTCTTATAGTTATAAAAGAACATAAAACTTTGGATTGTTTGCTTATATAGTAATAAGATATGTTCGAGTCTTTTTACAAGATTTGTTCTATTTGCCACATCTATTCTGTTTGTCACATCTATTCTGATACGTGCGGGTCTTTGGTTATGTTTTTGAATAATTTTTTATTTACGTAGGATTCTGTTTTAAAGAAAACATCGCAAATTTGACAGCTCACATTTTTGCGACGTGCTCTTAAGAGCGTGTCAGATACTTTGACAGTTCTATATTTTGCGATGTTTTTTCATTGCATATTTCTAAGGCAGTGGTCATCAATTTTAAATATCAAAACATCTACTGTTTGCATAACACATCCCTTTGTAGGTTCTCTGAATCAGAATATAAAATTATTGAGTCTAAGTGTCAAAATTTGACATGAAAAAACATTGCAAAGTACTCGGATATGCGATGTTTTTCCAGATCAAATTTTGACACTTAGACTCAATAATTATATGTTATGATTCATAGAATCTATAAAGAGGTGTGTTATACTAACAGTAGACGTTTTGGAATTTAAAATTAATGATCATTGCCTTATAAATATGGAATGAAAAAACATCGCAAAATATAGAACTGTCAAATTATCTGACACGCTCTTAAGCGAAAATCTCACTTCAGAAAATTTTCTTAATATTTAAAAATCCTGTCCCACAATTTTTGTAAACGGCTTACCCCTCGGATTCTTAAAACAATTGCTTCAAAGTTGTCCGCAATGTAGGGATATTTGTCAATTATTTTGTTTTGCAATAAATGGGTTACGTTTGTAGATTCGAATGTTGTAAAAAAATTGATTGAACGAATGTTTAACTTAAAATTTCTTTTTACTTTTAGTCTTAGTCTATCAAGTATGTCAATATTTCTCGATATTTAAAAAATTTTCACGGACATACCGCTCTTTCGTTATTAAGATCCTATGAATTAAAAACATCTTTGAAAATTCTCCAAATGAAACTAAATCCTTTATGAATATCTATCGCTCGAGGGGTCCCTAAGGATCCTCAAAATATTGCTGTTGCTTTTTATAATTACCCTGGAGGCGCATAACTTTCTCTGTATTTTATTTCGATAAATTAAGTCTCTTGAGGTGGGGTGGTTCACATGCAGTGCGACTATTTTCGACAGGCGAGAAGTCGTGCGAGGATTTTTCAACGGTTGTCTCCGCTGCCTTAATTTACTCTTGATTTGGTACTCCGTTGAGAGCGCCGTTACGAAATTTGATTGGTTGAAATTTTTCACGTGATTTTTTCAACCAATCGAAATTTTAAACGGCGCTCTCAACGTAGTACTTTTTTTAAGTGTAAGTCAAGCCTCCCGTCAAGAATAAGTGAACACATTCCTTTAGAATCGTATAGGAATCGTGTGGGAATGTCTTATTCTATGCAAAATTTGTATGACGAAACAAAAAGTGTTCACATATTCCGTCCGGGCTGTCACATGAGTAGGTAAACGTGAGATAAGCGTTCTCGCTTGTTAAAAATACTGCCAATATAAGGAAAAAAACTTAGAGAAGATCAGCAAAGGTTTTCAACGAATTTCGCTGAAAAAATTCAAATTAGCGACAAAATTAAACAAAACAATCGCCGAGAATCTTTTGTTTAATTTTGTCGCTAATCTGATTTTTCTCGGCGAATTTCGTTGAAAATTTTCGCTGAATTTCTCTAAGCTTTTTTTTCTTATATCTGCACTGCCCCAGTAAATTTTATGTTCTACAGTCCCGTACAAATCATAAAAAACTCAACGAGGAGAATTAGTGAGAGAAAATATATGAAAATCTCTCATCTGAAAACATCGCTAAGTTTTTTATGCATTGTAGGTCACTGCCGTACAGCGCATAAAAAACCTAGCAACGAGAATTTGTGAGAGAAAATATATGAAAATGTCTCATCTGATAACGTCGCTAGGTTTTTTATGCGTTGTACGGCTGGTCAGTACAGACCAAGCAATACAACAATTTTAGCTAAAAAAAACTTAGCAACGTTATCAGATGAGAGATTTTCATATATTTTCTCTCACTAATTCTCCTCGCTGAGTTTTTCATGATTTGTATGGCAGAGAAGTAGAAGGACACAGCAGTACCAATGGTACAATTTCTCATACAACAAACTGACAAGGTGCGATCATGGGCGCTAATTTTGATGAAATGAATTAAGACTCGAAATAATTTTTTAGAGCAAATTACGGATACAAATATTTTCACGCACCAAGTTGACTTTACTAACCAAAAAAATCGTTCAGAAATTTCATTTTGGTCATGACTTTCATCACAAAATGAATAATGTGTCTTTTGTTGTACTTGAACACCGTATGACATGAATAGCGGAACTGTTGACTGCTTCCACCATTATAAATTGGTTGTTCATTTGAATTTAGAAAATCCACTACAATTTGATTAGGATTTACAAGCGTAAGAGCACTATCCATTGATTCACCAGAATGCTTTTTACATTCTATCATTTTATGCAGCAGGTCAGTTACAAGCTTGTTGATTAGGATGAGATGAAGCAGGATAACAAAAAGCTATTCACTTCACTTCGAACTTGGGCTTCGTCTGAAATAAGCAACAGTTTCAGTTTGTGTCAGCCCTCACTGAATGTCAAAGAACAATGTTTTGACCGCTTGCTCTATTTTCGAATGTAGTTGTGTGTTCCATTGTTCAATTATATTTCTTATATAATTCAAAATTTCTTCAAACGGCGAAGAAACACAACATTCAATCATCACACCCCCAGCTGTATGGAATTTTGAGTGTGTACGTATTGATGTTTTAATTATACCTCAACATAGAAGTTGGTCTCGAATCTGTTTGCTTCGTCAACAATCGTATCGAATATGCGAGATGTCATAATTCATTCTAAACAATTCGTTAAGACATTACTATTCCAACTGTCTATTTATGAATCGGTCCCTTGGGTGACATTTCATTGTTAAATGTCAGCATTCGCTTTTCGAATCAACTCCAACTTTATGTTAAAAACACGTCGCAAAAATACGAACTGTCAAATTTGCGATGTTTTTTAGAACAGAATGCTGCGTAAATAACAAATTATTCAAAATTATAGCTCATACACTATGAAAGGGTGACCCTTACACGACTAATAGATGAATCAGAATTCAAAAAGTTTCACTGTGAAGGTATAAATTTGCTATGAAATAACATCGCAAAGGCACTTCGAATGCGACGATTTTTCAGAACAACTTTCGACCTTCACACTCAAACTCTTTGAATTTTTACTCAGCTATTATTTGTAGAGAAGTTATCCTCTGACAGTATACATGAGCTATAATTTTGAATAAATTGTTATTAAACCAGGATTCTGTTTTAAAAAAACATCGCAAATTTGATAGTTCACATTTTTGCAACGTGCTCTTAAGAGCATGTCAGATATTTTGACAGTTCTATATTTTGCGATGTTTTTTCATTGCATATTTCTAAGGCAGTGATCATCAATTTTAAATTCCGAAACATCTACTGTTTGCATAACGCATCCCTTTATATATTCTTTGAATCAGAATAAATAATTATTGAGTCTAAGTGTCAAAATTTGATCTGAAAAAACATCACAAGGTACTCGGCTATGCGATGTTTTTTCAGATCAAATTTTGACACTTAGACTCAATAATTATATGTTCTGACTCATAGAATTTATAAAGGGGTGTGTTATGCAAATAGTAGATAGAATTTAAAATTGATGATCACTGCCTTAGAAATATGCAATGAAAAAACATCGCAAAATATAGAACTGTCAAAATATCTGACACGCTCTTAAGACCACGTCGCAAAAATGAGAGCTGTCAAATTTGCGATGTTTTTTGGAACAGAATCCTGCGTAACAAATTATTCATGTACTTTCGACTTTCGAATTTCATAATTTTTGAATTTGGACTCGTCTATTATACGTGTAAGAGTACATGATGTAAAACATTGAATAACTATTTATTTACGTAGGACGGCAGGATTATGTTCTAAAAAACATCGCAAATTTGACAGTTCACATTTTTGTGACGTGCTCTTAAGTGCACGTCACAAAAATGTGAACTGTCAAATTTGCGATGTTTTTTCAGAAGAGAATATTTGCGTAAATACAAAATTATTCAAAATTGTATCTAATGTACTGTGAGTGGATGATTCTTACCCAAATAATAGATGAATCAGCATTTAAAAAAGTTAAGTATAAACGTAGAAATTTGCTCTGAAATAACATCGCAAACGAACTTGGAATGCGATGATTTTTCAGAACTTTTGAGCTTCATATTCAAACTTTTTGAATTCTGATTCATCTATTATTCGTGTAATAGTCATCCTCTGAGCTACATGAGCTACAATTTTCAATAATGTGTTATGTTTGCAGCATTCTGTCAAAAAAAACATCGCAAATTTGACAGTTCACATTTTTGCGACGTGCTCTTAAACAATGACTCGGGTAGAATCGGTTAGATGCGGATTTAGATGTTGCCTGATGAACTAGCGCACGAAAAAATCGAAAAAAGAAAAGTCCTTGAATTGACGGCACGTTAAGCACCAATTCGTAGTTTCCCAGTGTTTGCAATGCTATTGGACGACATCGTATATATAACGACATCTAATCCGAATGTCACTAAATCCGGATGATATCATCCGTATTAAGAGACATGCAAACTTCCGGATTCTACGAAGCGCATTTTATGAACACCCCTTTAACTTGTGAAGTTAATTATTCAAATTTATGATCCATATTACATAAATTTGGGGTAGGAAGATGGAAGATACAAAAACAGATGCTTTATTAGCATTGAAAAAGCTAAAGCGTAGTACATCATTTGAGTTCTATTGTTCTCTGAATAGTTTTAATAATGAACGAGCGAAATGTTTCACTGTTTCAAAAACAAATATTCCCCGTGGTGTTTGAAACGATCAGAAAAGGTAACGAAAAGTATTTATGGTTACAAACAAAGCATTGCGAGATTTTCTTTCGCTTCAATTCCAACGAATTTAATAGAATTTCTCGTGAGCAATTCATAAAATTGACTAAAATTTTCATTTTCAAGTCAACAAAATAATCCAATTTGCTCATTTTCATTGACTTCATTTCAAAGCCCTGAATTCTTTACATTATGTACCTAACGTTCACTCAAACGCTTTTCTTAAAACATCTTGATTTCCACCTTCAAAGCAACTAATTTCCACAGTCGGATGATAACAGTGAAAAACAATTATCATCAGACACTTCAACAGTTTTTCACTTTATTTGAAAAATGAATTTTCTTACGAGACTGAAACAATTGTTTGATTTTACGCCTACATTCGCGAGGCAGAAATATCATTAGGAGTTGAATGAATTGCCGTCGTTGTGGAAACAATGGCTGATTTCTACGAACACTTTGCGTTTCCATTTCAAACATTATATATCCAAGCACTTAATGTCAGCGTTCAACAGTGAATATAAAAGGGTCAGTGACGTTGAATTGTACTTGCCATTTGCCATTTTCCATGGTGAAAATTAGATGAAACGTTTCGGTACGCTCTCTCACTTTCATTGACTTACCTGAACTATTTTCGTCATTTCTTGTATATCTATGACACCATTTCCGTCTACGTCATACATTCTAAAAGCCCATTTTAATTTTTCTTCCGGTGTACCACTTGATGTTACGTCGATTGCCAACAAGAATTCCTGCAAACGGAAACATAACTCATTAATTAAAATGCTGACTCTTACACTCTACGTTGGTGTATAATGAAGAAATTTCGTGGATAAGTAGGATGCTATCAGCTCACAGATACGAAAATTAAGTTTCGCGCAAATATTTGAGATATTACATTGCGGGGATTCCTTTTCGAAGATACCTAATTTATAAAGAAATGTGTAATGATTATAACTTTGTAAACAAATTTTACATAATCATAAAGAACTTTGGCTTGTACAAAGGTTAGGATCCTTTTGAGCCATTAATTTCAAACCACTAATTTTCTTTAAGGATACCGCAGCTTCATAGCTGTGGAATGTAAGGATGTAAGGAGGAAGACTGAGCATGAGTCATAACAAGTAGGCAGATGCTGTTCGCACGCGTGTGCAAATAAGGTAGAGCTTTTCCTCTTACATATACGAATAGAAAACAAGATAAACTATTCCAACAAGATGTTGTAACTGTTTGCAAATATCGTTGAGTCAAATGACATGGCAATCATTCCACCTAAAGAATGACTTACAAAATGCCAAAACTAAACTAAAATTTCAGGGAAAATTTGGTAAAATTGTTTTTAATTGGTTGTATAACTGTTTTTTTTTGGTTGCCTGAGTTGTATTCATGTTGTGATGATAGATAAGAGTCATAAAACTGCTGTGATGTTGTCGTGCTCAATGAGCACTGCTCATGTTGTGTAAGTTGTTACACAATACTGTTTTATTGTAGGAACACACTTATACAAATCATGTACAACACTTACACAACAATTGTGCAGCCGTCCCTTTTTGAAAACCGATTTCCGGTAATATCGAATTCTTTTGAGAAAAAAGGGTTTTTAAAGTTGTTTTATGAGCACGCAGCAAAAATGTGAACTGTCAAATTTGCGATGTTTTTTTAGAACAAAATCCTGCGTAAATAACAAATTATTCAAAATTATAGCTCATGTACTGGGCGGGGAAGACTCTTGCACGAATCAGAAGTCAAAAAGTTTCAGTATTAAGGTCGAAAGGTGCTCTGAAAAATCATCGCATTCCAAGTCTTCTTCCAAAATTTGGAAACTATAAACATTGGGGGGGGGGGGGGAGTGGCATTTGTGGCGCATTTCTTTAATCGAAAATGAAAATATTTCAAAAGAATTTTTTGCGTTCCGAAGCAGTCCGAAGCGTCACCCAAATTGATATCAGTTGATTTGGGACAAGAGACTAGGACTTGCGTCACGTTTCCCTTTTAAAAAGGGCTTTTTTTGTGATATCAGTAGTTTTGGAAGAAAAGAGAAAACAAATTTTGAAAAAAAAAAATTTCCGGCAAAAAAAAAATTTCGGCGAAGAAAATTTCCGTCGAAAAAATTTCAGAGCAAAAAAAAAAATTTGCGGCAAAGAAAAATTTTCGCCGAAAAAATGTGGCGTAAAAATTTTCACGAAACAATTTTCGGCGAAATAAATTTCAGCTGGAACATTTTCAGAAAAAAAAAATTTCAAGCAAAAAAAAAAAACAATTCTGTCGGCAAAGAAAAATTTTCCAGGAAAAAACATTTTCCAAGCAAAAAAATTGTCTGGCGAAAAAAATTGCGTCGGAGTCAAAAAATTTTTGGCAAAAAAATTTCTGCGAAAAAAAATTGTCCTGGCTGCAAAAAACAAATTTCCGAGAAAAAAAATTTTCAGAGAAAAAAAATTTTCGGCAGGAAGATTTTTCAGCGAAAAAAAAAAATTCTCTGCCAAAAAAAATTTTCAGCGAAAAAAATTTCGGTGAAAAAAATTTCAGCTGAAAAATTGTTTTAGTGAAAAAAAATTTTCACGAAAAAAATTTAAGGAAAAACAATTTTCAGCAAAAGACAATTTTCAGCGAAAACAATTTTCGGCGAAAAATATGTTCAGCGAAAAAATTTTGGCGAAAAAAGAAAAAAATTTTTTAGCGAAAAAAATTAGCGAAAATAATTCGACAAAAAAAGTTTCGGCGAAATTCGGGTGAAAAATTTTTCAGCGAAGAAAGATTTCGGCGAAAAAAAATTTCTGGCGAAAATTTCGGACAAAAAAAATTCCGGCGAAAAAAAAATTTTGCCGAAAAAATATTTCGGCTTCCTAATTTTTTGATCGTATGAGGACTTGCGTCATGGACGCATCGCTACCGCACGCCCATGATTCATTTGCGATGTTAGTTCAGAGCAAATTTGTACCTTCATACATAAGCTTTTTTAATTCTGATTCATCTATTATTTGCGTAATAGTCATCGTCTCATAGTGCATGAGTTATAATTTGTTATTCAAGCCGGATTCTGTTCTAAAAGAACATCGCAAATTTGACTCTCCACATTTTCGCAACGTGGTTCTTATGGGGTGAAGAAAAGACATACCAAACCGATCAATAAGCATGAAAATTAAAACATCTAAAGTCAGCCGAAAGCTTTCCCAGCGGTTCCATTAAATTCCATAAGTCGCCAGTTTTGCATTTGATCAATCATCTAATGTTTTTTTTTAAATCGTAGGCGGTAAACATACCTATAATGCTCAATTTTCGGATGCATACACAACAAACATTATACAGTGGACCATCCTACATCATTCATTACTTTGGACACAATTTTGAGAACTCGCAAACTCACTTGTGTTTATACTTTCAAGAACACGCTTATAAAACTGATATTTTGACTCGTGAAGTTGCATACTCCGCCTTCGGCTCGGATATGCGAGCTCTACACTCGTCCAAATAACATTATCAAAGCTTGTTGCTCAAAAAAACACTCGTGAGTTTGAATCTTATCACAAAATTGTTTCCTCATGTAATGAATTACTTTCGCAGGGAGTGGACCCCTATATACTATAGTTGAAATTACGAAAAGAATAATTCTGAAATTGAGTGTGAAAGGAAAAATTTGCCACGACTGTGACTCGAACCCAGAACCTTCACCTTGCCGGGGTGGTGCTCTTACCAATTGAGCTACCATTTTAAATCTAATTTTGAAATGTTGTCACAATTACTCACACGTATGTGTAGCTAAAGCATGTGCATTTTTATGCCGATAATATGGAGTACATATATTACTTGTCACTAGCATTTTACGCTCGTTTTGTGCCACTTACATATATGTGTATCTGTTCATCGTTTCGTAATTAAGTGTCCATTATATTTTATATTTCGAAAGAGCAATCATCAGCATCGTCATCAATCATCTAATGAGTTAGCAAATATCGACTATCGACTCACTCCTATTGCATTCACATAGGTCCGTTTAGGCGGGTCTGGGTGTGGGTACGAAAGACACAGTTTTATGATAAAATTCACAATAGTTCAAAATCACAGCCCTTTTCTTCAGAAGAATATGAAGAGCTCTATTCCAATGATGGAATGCGTCAAAGTTATCCATGTGCGAGAGAAACGAGTGCTGGCCATCTAGGCGCAATCACAGTAAACCTTTGTTACTAAAGTTGCATGTCCTTACTTCCCACATAGGGGCCATTCACAAATGACGTCCGGTTATTTTGACAATTTTCCGACCCCCCCCCCCCCTACACCCTGGTCCAAATTCGTCCGAATATAAAGTACCCCCTCAAAATAATGTCGTCTGATTTCATTAGCCCCCCCCCCCCCTGTGAAAAATTTAAGTTCACAAAAAAAAATAGTTTTTTATTGTCGAATGAATACTTTTACCATTTTTATGTACATTTTTCTTCTAACAAACTGTCAAAGAAACTACAGGAAAAGTATGCGTTTCTCTCTCGACAAACAACCTCGGGCATGCTCCCAGTTATAAGTTATAAATTCTTGACAGTTTGACAAAACCACAAATTCTCAACCCCCTCCCCCTTCCCTTTACCCCCCCCCCCCTCACGACCGGACGTCATTTATGAATGGCCCCATATAGATAAATTCACACATAAACCTGAAAAATGGTTCGACAAAGGAGAAAGAATTTAGAAACAAGAAGGTGCCAACTAAGCATTCATCAAAATTAAAAAGGAAAACTGTAGTCTCAAAAAGTTATTTCTAAAGTACAACAAATCTCGAAGTTCATCTTTATATTTCCGGGAAATATAAAGAGAATCTAGCTTATTGGAGGTAACCATACGACACTCGGCGTGTGTGAAAGCGGTTAAGAGTTGGATGAGATCGGAATTCACTAACTATTGGAGCGCCTATGATGGAGGAACGGACACGAAGCGTTTCTTACCGGCGCTTAATGGGAAATGGGCTAGAGAATTGCTAAAAATGGACAGGGGACGCATCAAGAGGTTGGTGGGTGCGATCACTGGGCACTGTGGATTGAGCAATCATCTCGCAAAAATGGGGATCTCTCAATGATCCCAACTGCACCTGCGGCCTCGGTGAGGAGACGGGCGTTCATGTTACATGTGAATGCCCAAAGTTTTCCTCATTGAGGCTCAGGACTCTAGGAGGTCATGTGGTTCAACCCGCAACAGCGACCAACATGGGACCTGCCACGCTGAATAGGTTCCTAACTGGGACTGTGAGGTTTCCGAGATTTACATGATTATCGGGTAACGAAACAAAGGATCGCTAGATTTGTGTTTCATGGACTTATCAAGGTCCGACCCAAACTGATAAATGTAGCTTATTGGAGGTTAGCACCAGGGGCTACAATAACCGTAAATTGTTCAAACTTATGAGTCTTATGATGAACTAGTTGCACATGAAATAACTTTTGAATGACCATTTTCCCCTTTTTCGCCTCATTTATGAGTAAATTTAAGAGTGAAACAGCGCTTTTTGGAACAAAACAATTTACCGAAAAAAACCGGTAACGAAATTCGTAAAACCGGTTTTCGGTATTTGAACAAAATTGCGAAAAAAAAGTTTACTAAATTTTAGTGATTTTCGAAAGAGTTGCTCCAGCTTCTCTGCAACAGATAAAAAATTTACCGATAAAAACCGGTCAAGTCATTTATAATTTAGTGATAAATTAAATTTATTTTATGGCTTCATGCATTTTGATGTAAAAACAAATTATTTATTATTATTATCGACGTAACGCGATTAAATGACAGAAAATTAATTCGTTCTAAGGTATAAGATTAGTGAAAACTTATATTGAAAATTCGCCGAACTTTCATTCAAATCGTGTTTACACATAAAAATTCTTCGATTTCACCACAATGACTATCTCAATTTTAATTTTGAAAAAATCGAAATTTACCGGTAATTTTCATTAAATTTACCGATACTGACTATAAATGCATCCCCTACCTTGAACTGGCTATTTGCATACGGTAGCAAAATAAAGAGACAATTGGCACATTTCGCGAATAGAATCCATCAAGGATGGACAACCTTTTGCTTTAAATTTTAACTGTATACATTCAGCCTGTTGAAGAATTTAATTTACAGTCATTTTTTGCCAAAAGCGAAATGAAATACACAACCCAATTGAAGCATACGTGATGAGTGTATGAATACCTTTATTTGCGTATTTTTCTATTTCACTTGTTTGCAAAATATTTCCTCCACAATTTCGGTAGGGCAATTGGCACGTTCAAATTCAACAGAGTAATAGAAAAAATTCGCCGTTTCATTTTAACAACTTTGCGGAACGAATGTACAAAAAAAAGCATTGAGTTACCCTTCCTAAAGCGATATGTTCACAGGTGCGGTTTGTTAACGCTGAAAAGCTACTGAAAATTTTAGAATTGACTTGAAGAACAAGTCGCGTATAAAATTGTTACAATGGCAGTCAAATTCCGCAATGTTAGCTTTTGATGAATTGGTGACTTATCTGTATGAGAGAACTACATTAAGTCAGTGTTGAGTTTCGCCTTCCGGAGCAATACGCATATCCTTAAAATGCTTCAAACAATCTGAAGACGTCGCTTGTGGCTTAATATGAAAGCATTGATACTACTAAAGATGTCGAGGGCAGTTGAAACTCGAATGCGTTGTTAGCTCTCGAAGGCGACAATAATACTCTGAAGAGACTGCAGGAAAGGGCCTTTTGATATGGATGATATTTGCTTTTCAAGTATGGAAGGTTAAAATTGGAATATTCATTGATCACTTCCAACTTCTACTTTTACTTTTTTCTTAGCGTAAAATTTATCCTTCTTAAGGGTATCGAGGATATTCGCAATTGATTTTTCGCCGATTCTCTAATGGTCTGTGAATAACATTGTTCAGGAAACATTTTAGAAATTTCGCCAAAATCATTACTAGCAGAAGTACTAATGAGATCATATGATAGTCGATTTGGACAGAAATTGAGCATAAAAATAAGAAGGAAAGTGTCAATAAAGGAAACAGAATGGCTTTTTGATTTCAGATTTGCAGATGAGCAAAATTGATCAAGTGGTTCCGGAGATATGGTCGAGGAAGTGACCAAAAACATGGTTTTTCGAGGGTCGAGGAAGCTTTTTCGCAAATATCTCAGCAAGTATAGCACGGAAATTGCTCGTGTTGGTGTCAAATTTGATTGATTTGATGTCAGAAAATTGAGAAAAAATTTTTGTGGGAATCGGGTGAGGGGTCCGGCCACCGGGACCAGTGGAATTGACGAAATTGAGTTTCTTGGCCATATACGAAAACAGTTTTTCGTGTTTATTTCCTTAACTATGCAATATGGAGATTCACTGTCAAAGGCAAAATTGTAGAGAATGAAATTTTAGAGTACACGTGTTTAAGGGTTTTGGGTAAAAATGCCTCACTCCTGGGATATGACCACTTCTGGAATTGGGAGGGATGGCACCTATCTCTAGAACTATAAGAGATAGGAAGCTGCTTTCAAAGGCAAAGTTGTAGAGAATAAAATTTTAGAGAAAACGTGTCTCAAGGTTTTGGGTAGACTTGCTCCAATCCTGGGATATGACCAGTTTTAGAATCGGGAGGGATGATTCATATCTCTAGAACTATAAGAGGTAGAAAGTTGTTTCCAAAGGCAAAGTTGTACAGAATATAACTTTAGAGAACACATATCTCAGAGTTTTGGGTAAAAATGCCCCAATCCTGGAATATGACCAATTCTAGAATTGGGAGGGATGGCCCATATCTCTGGAACTATAAGAGGTGGAAAGTTGCTTCCAAAGGCAAAGTTGTAGAAAGTAAAATTATAGAGAACACGTATCTCAGGGTTTTGGGTAAAAGTACCCCAATCCTGGAATATGACCACTTCTAGAATTGGAAGGGATGACACATATCTCTAGAACTTTAAGAGGTAGAAGGTTGCTTCTTGCAAAGTTGTAGAGAATAAAACTTTAGGGAACACGTGTCTCAGAATTTTGGGTAAAAAGACCGCAATCCTGGGATATGACCACTTCTAGAATTGGGAGGGATGGCCCATATCTCTGGAACTATAAGAGATAGAAAGTTGCTTCCAAAGGCAAAGTTATAGAAAGTAAAATTATAGAGAAGACGTATCTCAGGGTTTTGGGTAAAAGTACCCCAATCCTGGAATATGACCACTTCTAGAATTGGAAGGGATGGCACATATCTCTAGAACTTTAAGAGGTAGAAGGTTGCTTCTTGCAAAGTTGTAGAGAATAAAACTTTAGGGAACACGTGTCTCAGAATTTTGGGTAAAAAGACCGCAATCCTGGGATATGACCACTTCTAGAATTGGGAGGGATGGCCCATATCTCTGGAACTATAAGAGATAGAAAGTTGCTTCCAAAGGCAAAGTTATAGAAAGTAAAATTATAGAGAAGACGTATCTCAGGGTTTTGGGTAAAAGTACACCAATCTTGGAATATGACCACTTCTAGAATTGGAAGGGATGACACATATCTCTAGAACTTAAAGAGGTAGAAGGTTGCTTCTTGCAAAGTTGTATAGAATAAAATTTTAGAGAACACGTGTCTCAGAATTTTGGGTAAAAAGACCACAATCCTGGGATATGACCACTTCTAGAATTGAGGGATGACAATTATCTCTATAACTTCAAGAGGTAGAAGGCTGCTTCCAAAGGCAAAGTTGTATAGAACAAAATTTTAGAGAACACGTGTTTCAGGGTTTTAGGGGAAAATGGCCCAATCCTTGGATATAACCATTTCTAGATTTGAATGATCTTTAATGTACTTCGGTAGGGCCTTTGACATTACCTTGGGTAATTTCTATGGTTCTTTGAAATTCTTTTAGTTGTAAAAGAACATAAAACGTTGGATTGTTTGCTTATTACTATATTAAGAAAGGTTCAAGTCTTTTTGCAAGATTTATTCTATTTGCCACATCTATTCTGTTTGTCACATTTATTCTGATACGTACGGTCTTTGTTTATCACAACAAAAACCCTTTTTAAAAGGGAAACGTGACGCAAGTCCTCTTCACTTCTTTCAAAACAACTGATATCTATTTGGGTGACGCTTGCAGCTTCGGAACGCAGAAAAATTCTTTTGAAATATTTTCACTTTTGCAATAATTTTTCTACGCTTTCGGCTTTCATACGCAGAAATTTGATTTCCTGTACAAAAATACGCCATACATCCCATAAAGTCAAATTTTTCATTGTGAAAGCTGAAAGAACAGAAAAACTATAACACTGGGGGGTCCGGTACTTGTGACGCAAATATTTCAAAAGAATTTTTTTGCGTTCCGAAGCTGCAAGCGTCACCCAAATTGATATCAGTTGTTTTGGAAGAAGTGACGAGGACTTGCGTCACGTTTCCCTTTTAAAAAGGGTTTTCGTTGTGATTGTAATGTTTTGCATTATTTTGAGCCGCCGCTGCCGCCGAACCGAAGCGCGGCGGCTAGTATTTACATTGGCAAGAATGATCCCCTCAACCTCCTCTACAACATATCAAAAGTTTTTTTTTGAGTCGCCGCCGCCGCCAAACCGAAGCGCGGCGGCTACTACTGCCATAGGCGAAAATGATACTCTCAACTTTCTGTACAACATATGAAAAGTTTTTTTTTAGGCCGCCGCCGCCGCCAAACCGAGCCGCGGCGGCTACTACTTCCATGGGCGAAAATAATCACCTCAACTTCCTCTACAACATATCAAAAGTTTTTTTTTGAGTCCCCGCCTATTTTCCGCCATTTTGGCGGTCACCCTGATAAACCACACACCCAACCCAGCAACTTTCCCTTTGACACCAAACACATACTACACACACAAACACATACATATGGGTTTTATATGGCGCCTTCTAAGAGCCCTGGCGGCCAAACGAGGCCTGTACCTCCCTTTTTTTAAAATCTCATATGACGTTAGAATGCCCACCCGAAGGTCCCTGCAAAATTTCAAAAAAAGTTATCGAGCCGTTTTCGAGCACGAGCCAAAAAAGTGGTTTTTCACGGTTTTTCATACAAATGGCCCTGGAACTAACCCACTAACTAACTAACGAACCCACTAACTAACTAACTAACCCACTAACTAACTAACGTAGGATGTTTGCATTAACTTTGGCTTCTATGAAACAGCCCTTTTTGTATAGGAAATGATCATTTTCTAAAGGTCGTCGTATCTTCGGATCCACCGAACCGGTTTTAATGAGTGAAAAGACACTTCCCCTTAGAATTTTCCGTGGAATTAAGGAAAAATATTTTCCGGGGGGTACGTCACAAGGAGGGAAGTCAAAACTAAGCTGTATATATGGTTCCGAAGTCTACGAAAAAAATTTTTCCGAATTTTTTGTTCGTATGAGGACTTGCGTCACGGGCGCATCGCTACCGCGCGCCCATTATGTTTATTCTTTTGTTGTATTGAAGTCAAATTTGTGCGCGTGACAGGGACAACAGTCTAATTAACGTTAAGAGATTCGTGCACAGTTTCCGAAGTGTACTTGCTATAAAGCTCTTCCCGTAATAAAATCGCTATCTAATTCAAAATGTTCGTAAATTCCCTCAAAAACATTTTTATTGATTAATCCATCAAAGTTTAACATCAAAAATTTCATTTTCAGACACAAAATCATCTACTCTCGATTACATTCTTTGAAAATTTAAATATTATTCATCATAAGCTGCTATTATACAAAAATTTCTCGTTCCAAATTTAACATTCGTATATAAAAGTAGCATAACAAACATGGAAAAAAGTACTTTGTCGCTTTATGTGAATATGGTGATATGGTATCCACAAGTAGGAAAGGGGTGGTATTTTATACAGTATACACAAATGAGGTGTTTACAAAGAAGGGTTGTTTTTCTAAGTGCTCCTCTAGGGTTGCACCAACACTTTTTAAAGAAGCTCTAGCTTTTTTTTCAACAATTTTTTTGTTGATGTTTGTGGAAGGTATGTGTTACTCGAACGCAGATATATTATTCCACTGTAGCCACTCAAATTCAGGAATGATGACGTAGAAGACAAAGACTTTATGACAACAAAAATATAATCTTAAAACAAACTCACATAAGCTATGGAAAGATCTGTGTTCCATTACATCGTACGTTGCACAGTTACACAGTAGTTAATGTGTTCATACCGACGAACATGTTTGCCGTACAAAGTTTTCGCAAACTTTGGTTACACGCTAACACGTTATGTTACATTTGTGTCATTTTAACACTGTCCTGCGGAAGATGTGTGATACATAAAAGGCAAATAAAGCTTTACTATAGTGCTGTTCAGACCGCTGAAGTAAAATCGATATCACAACAAACAAATTAGTACACAAAGTTTCCCGAGAAAGTTTTCAGTTTTCATACAAAAAAAGATCCGTGAAAGAAAGAACACAATTCGCAGGTGTTATACTTCGGAGTTATTTCCGCACTTTCGGTAGATAAAATATATTTAACCAAAGTTATAGCGACACTGATGTTGAAATTAGAAATTCATCTTGAATTGCAGTTTTTCATTTTAAACATCCATGGAGATGACAACAACTGTTTCAACCCTAAAATAAACCACAAATCGCATGTTTCGTACATAATTTGTATCAGTTGTTTTCCACCAAGGGTATATCTATGGCAATAACATAGACCCATTTAAGCATAAAATGCTTCCTAAGCGGAATTTTCGCATAGTTTTCTAATTCGTTTCTGATTAAAATATTTAAACTTTGCGTATTCACGTAATCTCTTGCATACTAAATCGAATTGCAAAAGATCCCTTAGGTACGTCGATTTTAACCTTTTTTTTCATGGTGTACAAGCACGGAAGATGTTATCGAATCGAATTGTAGTATTTAGCATTCTTATCCAAACTATACGACGGTTAAATTTATTGACTTGTACACTTCGGGGACTGTTTTTTATCTGAGCTAATTGAAGCAACGTATGTACGTTCTACCGACAAATTTAACATAATTCTAATTAGTGTACCTCAAGGAAGTAATTTAGGGACATATTTATTTGTTTCTAGTAAAAGTGGAAGAATCGAAAAATATTTTGTTTTGGTAAAACTACGCTGAAACTTTTTGGAAGTCGTTCTCGTGCGTCAGTTTGTTAATAATTCAAGATGAGTAGGCGATATGGAGCAGGGCACAACGGACACGTTTCGGGGCCAGCAATTTTTTTAAATTTTAGGCTAGGGTACGGCGGCCACGGGCTGTACATACTCAAACCAGACTTATGACATAGATTCTGATACAAATTCATAAGTTGACACTACGCTCACACAAAGACCTACAAATTTAACCTGTGGAGGCTAATCATGGGCGCGCGGTAGCGATGAGCCGGTGACGCAAGTCCCCATACGATCAAAAAATTAAGAAAAAATTTTTTCGTAGACTTCGGAACCATGTGCTAAGTTTTGACTTTTTTCCTTTTCGTCGTACCCCCCTGAGACCTAGTTTTTCGGCGTCTACGTAAAATTTTGATTGAAATCGACATTTTACTCATTAAAATCGGTCCAGTTGATCCGAAGATATGACCTTTACAAAATCGTCATTTTCCATACAAAATGTGCTGCTTCATATAAGCCCAAGTTAATGAAAACATCCTACGTTAGTTAGTGGGTTAGTTAGTTAGTTAGTTCCAGAGCCATTTGTATGAAAACCGACTTTTTTGGCTCGTGCTCCAAGACGGCTCGATAACTTTTCTTGAAATTTTGCAGAGCCCTTCGGTTGGGCATTCTACGCCATATGAGATTTTAAAAAGAGGGGGGGGGGGGTACCGGCCTCGTTTGGGCGCCAGGGCTCTTAGAAGGCGCCATATAAAGCCCATATAAAAGAATGTTTTGTATGTGTGTGTGAGTGTATTCAAGTTGGTCAAATATGAGCAAAACTTTTGGACTGTGTAAGGATGGAGATAGATGTTTGGTGTCAAAGGAAAAGTTATTGGGTTGAGTGTGTAGTGTGTCAGGTGACCAACAAAATGGTCGACGGTGATATGGGACGGACTTAGGGGGAAAATAATTTTTTTTGAGTTGGAGATGATTTTTTTTTTTGTTGAAGATATGTAGATGTTGATATGAAGATGTTTCGTGTCAAAGGAAATTTTTTTCCGACGAAAATTTTTTTCAGCCGGAAATTTTTTTCGCCGAAAATTTTTTTCGCCTAAAATTTTTTTCGCCGAAAATTTTTTTTTCGATGAAAAATTTCGCTGAAAAATTTTTTTCGCTGAAATTAAATTTTTTTCGCTGAAAATTTTTTTTCGCTGAAATTTTTTTTCGCCGAAATTTTTTTTCACTGAAAATTTTTTTCCGCCGAAATTTTTTCGCTAGAAATTCTTTTTTCGCTGAAATTTTTTTTGTTTTCTCTTTTCTTGCAAAACTACTGATATCACAACAAAAACCCTTTTTATAAAGGAAAGGTGACGCAAGTCCTCGTCTCTTCTTCCAAAACAACTGATATCAATTTGGGTGACGCTGTAGCTGTAGCTTCGGAACGCAAAAAATTCTTTTGAAATATTTTCATTTTCAATTAAAGAAATGCGTCACAAATGCCGGACCCTCTCGAAACCGTACTGTAACTTCCGAAGACCTAAATAAACTTTTTCTTTGAATGATTTTGAGCCGGTTTGATATCTAACTTGCTATAACATAACTCTCAATATTTCATGTATTTCATCCAAATTTCGGAAAACATGCATTTTTCACGACTTTGGCCATTTTTTCACTTTTCGTTTTCTGGGCTAAGTCCCAAGCATTTCCACAACTTATTTTTTTGAACATTCCTAACAAGGAGACAGGTTGGAACAAAGTTGTAAGTGGTGCGTCATGACACAAGGACCTTTTTGAGTCAAGCGAAAGAAATTATTGAGATTTTATAGGAAGATGATTGTGGAAGAGAAATCTTAGGGTTCTAGAATACGGCTACTGCGTGGCGTAGGCAGTTCCGGAATAAAGTTTTCTCCAGTCGATTCCTTTCATAAATTATGTAACGCAAAAATTGACATTTTTCAGACCCCCCTACACCCTGTAACGCTAAAAGAGTCAAATTTGACCCATTTTCTAACCGTAACGCTTACCTCAAACACCCCCTCCCCCTCTTATGCAATTTCGTTATTTTCAAAATATTTCGTAATTACAAGAGTAGTCAGCAAATGTCAACCAACCGTCAAATATGTTTTACATGCTTCATGTCAAAGCCGAAAGTAAGTAAAAATGTCAATTTTGAGGGGCGAAAGTAAACTTTCGCCCCTGAAAATTGACATTTTTTTACTTTCGGCTCTAATATGAAGCAAACTTAATAAAATTTAATACGTCACACGGCAAAGTACTTTCGGTCCTTGTCCTTGTGACGTAAATAACTATAGCCGAAAGTATTTTCGGTCCTCAAAAGAGAGCCGAAAGTAACTGATGTAAACAAAATGATGATTGCGTCAGCAATTTCGATGTTGTTGAAAATTTGTGTTTGGGAAGTGAATTACAAGGGATGAAGTATAAAAATTGAACCTGTGCGATTGCAGCCCTTGCCTTCGGCGCGGGCAGCAATTTTCGCACAGGGTTGAATTTTTATACATTCATCCCTTGTAATCCAAATAAGTATTGATCTATTGTTTTGCTATCACCGTGTAGATGAGCACAAGAGTATTAATTTATTTGTTAGAGACTGATGTCAACATTAACGAAACGGAAGGCGCTGAGTGGAATCTTCAGGATGATATAAACTTGGAAGGTGTAGAGATCGCAGATGAAACTTTTGCTGTGTGCAACAATATAATGTCCGTTCAGACTTATCTGCACTGTGAGTGGCAAAGCCTATTTTGTGAAACAATTTCACCAATCCCACGAAGAATTCAGGAGATTCACGAAAAAATTCGGGAATTACTAGGATTTTTCGCAAAGTTCGGACGTCCCTGGCTAAACGGACAAAGCGGGAAAGGGGAGGGGGGGTCGAAAAAGTCGCCAAAAATGCGGACGTCCTTTATGGACGGCCGCTTCTTACAATAGAACAAGGAATCGAATGGCACATTCATCGGGAAAAAGTATGACGAAGTTTTCGCAAAATCACTCTTAATATGATTTACATCATTTTTCCATTATTTCCATTAATTTTACATTATTTTTACATTAATGAAAAAATTCAAGATAAATGATGTAAAATTTATGTAAATCATGTTAAAATGATGTACAAAAGATGGAAAAATTTAATGTAAGGGGCCGTTCACAAATGACGTCACGCTTGCTATAAAAAATGAGTATCCATAAAAAGGTCATAACTCGTTCAATACAACAAATTTCGATTATATTACTATGGCTACCACCCCAAACAGGGTGTGTGTTTGGGGGGTAGCCGGAGTACTATAAGCAAAATTTTTGACCAGTTTGGAGTTATGAATTTTATGGATTTTATAGCAAGCGTGACGTCATTTATGAACATCCCCTAAACACTTTTCCAATTTGGATTGTAAAAGTGATGGAAAAATAATGTAGCGAAAACCATCGTCGTTACATAAATTATCCATCTTTTGTACATCGTTTTTACACGATCTACATAAATTTGACAAAATTATACATGAACTTTCAATGATTTTTCCTAGAAACATACAAAAAAATTACATTATTTTTACATCAAAAATATAATTCTTTCGAATATAATTTTGAAACATACTCGTCGTATGTACTTTACCTAACCCTTCACAAAAAAATTCGAAATAAATAAAATAAACGTTTGAAGAAGACCATTGTATTAGCATTAAGAGAATGTAATAAAAGGTACATCATTTGAATGTTTTCTTTTTATTTTTACCGATTTGCAAACCCTGTGTGTACGCCATGTATACCTTCCTTTTTGGGTCTAGCAAATAAAAAGGAACCGTTTCCCCGCTAATAAATAATGTATACGACTTTTCCCATAATCTTCCGGACATTGTAAAAGTTTTCGATTCGAAAAATAATAACGTTGATAAGCTTCGATTGCATTTATCAAGATTTACCACACATTGTTATTTCGCAACATTTCATTTCGTTGTCTGCAATCAATATAAATCAATACAAATACTCTTAGACAATAAATCAGGATTTGGAATAATTGATTTGCACTGCATGCAATCTTGAACGGATTAAGCGAAATTTGTAGATACAACGAATTCATATTTTATTCATTCGAATTTGTTCGGAACATACATTAGAGTCAAATTAAATATGCGAAAACATTTTCTGACCCCTCAGGAATTGAAAACGTTTTGCATTATACAAAATTCATAGTTCTCGGTAAAAAAAAACATATCTTTGCTAATATAAGTACACTTGAGGCCAGAGAAAGGTCGGTCAAATAATATTTTCAACTCAACAAACGAACTCTTTGTGGTAAATAGAGTTATCGATTAAACGATTGAGGTAATTAGGAAACTTTGTCATTCGAATATCTGAAATAATGATTCAGCTAGTAATACCGAACAAAGAGAATGGTATGGTCTAGTGGCTATGACAATTTCAAATTAAATTATCTTTTATTAAAACTTTGCGGTGTGGGAATGGTAGAGAAACGACGTCGCAAACAAACGTTTATTGCGGACAAAGTGCATTTGTCACAGAAGAGGTTTTTGACGACTGTACATTTGATAGCAGTAGCAAATGCTAAACAAACTGCTAAACAGAGTTGATTTATTATGAGTACCGAGTATGGGACCATTCATAAATTACATAACCCCCCCTCCTCCCTGACACACAAAAAGGGTCAAATTGGACTCAATTTTGTTCTAGCTGTCACGATAGCCTCATACCCCTCCCTAGTGCGTTACGTAATTTATTAAGACTTTCAAAATCAAAAGCAATAAAAAAAACGGATAATTTAGCTAAAAGAGGCCTAAATAGGCCCATTTATAGGACCAGAGCCTGCTACGCTCAATTAGCGCGAGTTACCAAGCTTTTAGATTTTATCAGTTTGGGACGATTGTTTTATCGATCTGGAAGACAGATATTTTGACCCTTTGTTACCAATTCCGATCATCATGTAAAATCATGAGAATCTTCGCGTGCTGCCAGGGGAGTTATGTAATGTGATAGGTCTGTCGCTTTCGAAGGGTGGACAACATAGTCTCCAAGCGTCATATGCCTCAGCTGATGGAACTTGGGGTATTCGCCTCTTCCACTTCCAAGCCACAGGAGCACTTCGGATCACCTAGAATCTTTATTTTCGTCAGGTGCTTGTTGAGTCCGCAATGACCGGTCACCGTTCCCGCGATCCTCTTCTCGCAGTCCCGGCTCATTATCAGGAGCTATTTTGTCCGTCTCTCGTTCGGAGTGGAAGTATTTAGTGTACACTCCTCCATTATACGCTGCTCAGCTCTCACCGTGTTCCTCCTTCACCTAGTCCTTAATCATTTTCGTATAAAATGAGTTCGGGACAGGGATGTGTGGTTCCGGTCCGAATGTGATAGCCATCGAGCCGGTCCTAGTCAGCTCATCAGCTTTCTCATTGCCATCCACTCCCGAATGTCTGGGTACCTAACTCAGTTCGACCCGATTTCTCAGTCCTAACTAGGGAATGAAATCGGTAAATAAAAACCGATAAAAAACCGGTAAAAACCGGTTATGGCGATTACCGATTACCGGTAAATAAAATTTTGTATGCCGGTTTTTACAGTACAATATTATCACTTTATAAAAAGTTAGTCAAGATTACATTTTCTGCAACAATAATGGCTTGATGTGTCGGTCGAGTCCAGTTGTGTTACGAGAATTCAGTCTCTAGCTTTTCAATTCAAATGAAATACTTAAAAGGGAGGTCCTATTTTAGAATATTGAGGTGGGTTTGGTGAAGAAGGACAGAGTGTGACCAAAAAACAAGGTACATAGGTCGGTTTGAGAAATATGTACGTCCGATTTCGAATTCGGACTATACAAGAGGATTGATTACTTAAATTGAAAATATAGATTTTGAAAGGATTACCCTGCTATTAGGGAGTGTAAAATGATCAATATTGAGTGCATTAAACGTTCGTCGCAGATTATTTGTCGATTTGACTATCTAAAATTGAACATATCGACCGATTTGCGTGTAATACAGGCAATTGACCGGTAAATTTACTCAAAAATTTCGGTATTATCGTTTACCGATTTTCAAAAAATGTACGGTAATTGCATTCCTAACAGTTTCAGGTATTCCTTACATTCTTTCACCAACTTGGAAGTCACAACGCAGCGCTTTTATCGCTGCCTCACTATCCGAGCGTATAACTATGTCTGTATCTCCCAGTCCTTCTATCATAAATTCGCGAACACTTAGGAGTGCCGCTGAAGTTTCCGCCTGGAAGATACTAGAGACCTTCCCTAGATAAATCCAAGTGCTGGTATCTGTTCCTAGGTGATATACACCAGCTTCAGTTTCTTCTCTCATCTTCATTCCGTTCGTAAATCCAACCCATTCGCTTTTCTTGACACCAACTCTCCACTGTCCTCAGTGCCATCCTCATACAGTCTCCCAAGGTGCTCTCGAATTTGTCTTTGAGCAGAATGGTCAGGTCATGCAAGTAGCCCTGAGCAGGGAAACCTCTGTTGTTTAGCTATTTTAGGAGCGAGTCAATCACTGTACACCAAAGTATTGGTGAAAGAATGACATCCTTTGGCCACCCATATAGCGGACTCAACGGTCCTGTCTCTGAGCATCCTATAAATTCACCTAATCAAAACTGGAGTCACCTAGTTGCTAGGATGGATACAAGGGACCAGTCGCCCAAATTCAACCATTAATTCGGCTAACGAAATTCACTGTATCACACAGTCACCGCGGCCCTTTAATCAAAGTTTTACAAATATCGGTGTTAATGGCACCTGAGGGCTCAGGGATTCCCAAACCCTAGCTAATCCTCCTCGGTACGGGCTTCCGATGGGAGTCAACGTAAATAGTGAGTGTCATGCAAAGATGTGCTCGGTGGCTGCGATGCGAAAGCAATGAATATTTTAACAATACACCAACATTAATTGGTCCAGCATTCATCTCTTCTGGGAGACATTAAAAAACAGGTAATAGTTCGCGACACGACACGTCAGACATTTTCCCATCTCCCTAAAAAATCCTATAATTTTGTCTTGTCAGTTGTACGCGAATTTTCTTTCTTACAGTTGCTTGTTTTGAACACGTCATAGCCGTCGCGTCGTAACAAATGCATCAAGCTAGACCGATTCATAACAGAGCTTTTATTACATTACTTGAATCTTTCGCCGTCTGTCAGCACTCGAGTTAATCTCAACCGATTTTCAAAAACGTTTTTCCATCTTTGAAATAGTGAGGTCGAGTTTAAAGATGAGCAAAATTGGTAAAGAACTACCTAAGATATGGTTGTAAAGGTGGTCATAAACGTGGCTAGGTGCAATTTTTCTGACTATAGCGTTAATAGAGTAGGCCTAAGTCGTGCTACTCGACCGGCAAAATATTCTGTGAATTACATGAATAGGTTGACAGAAGTCGAGGTGGACGATTAGGTGATTGATTGTGGGGCGGATTAGGTTGGGGTTGGGAAAAGGATGGGTAAGGAGTTGGTACGGTTTTTTACACCGTTGCTTCGAAACTTTTGGACAACTCCCTCCATTACAATTTGATAGGGACGTATTCATATACTCAATGAATTTTATTGCATTCCTCAATAATATTTTCGACGGACCACGAAAGCTTCATAGGAAATCGTAATAGTCTGCGTAACTGGGCTTTGAGTTGTGGATCACGGCTCACCTTCCAAACCCGGAGGCGACAAAATCCAGTCGATAAATCCGGAAGTGTCGAATTCCACTGCCGTCAAAATCAGGATGCGTCAAAATACGAAAGAGCATAGAAAAACCTCTTAAAAGGTAAAGTGTGACGCAGTTCGTAAGTCAGCTTCCAAAATTAAAGATATCGCTTGAGGTGACGCTATCGCAAAAGTTTGAATGGAATTTTGTGTTGAAAGTTTTAGTTCAAAGTTTTAGCAAAGTTTTAGTTCTGAAAAATTGCAGCGCTTTTTTTAACACAAAATTGCGTTGTGTCAAAAAAAATTGCGTCACAAATGCCGGACCCACCGACGAAATAATTTTTCTGTACGTTCAGTTTTTGCGCTGCAAAAATTTGACTTTTATTTCTCATTGCGTAGATTTCGGGTTAATTCAGAAAAAAAAAATTTCAGGAAAAAATTTTTCTCCGAAAAAATTTTTCTCCAAACAAAATTTTCTCCAAAAAAAAGTTTTCTCCGAAAAACATTTTCTACGAAAAAAAAAAAAATTCTCTGAAAAATTTTACTTTCCCGAAGAAACCAACTGTCTAGCTATTCTAATTCAAAAGATAGCAAAAAATCCAAAATGGCGTCACTTTGACAGCTGGCCGCCATTTTTTTAGGGTCACAAAAAAATTCTACTCGCCAATCTCGTAAACTTTCCCAAAGAAACCAACTGTCTAGGTATTCTAATTCAGAAGATAGCATTTATGAGTATTCACAAAATCCAACATGGCGCTGCTTTGACACCTGGCAGACATTTTCTTAAGACCCCAAAAAAATTCTCCTGACCACACTCTAAAACTTTTCCGAAGAAACCAACT
This sequence comes from Pseudolycoriella hygida, assembly GCA_029228625.1. Classification (NCBI taxonomy): domain Eukaryota; kingdom Metazoa; phylum Arthropoda; class Insecta; order Diptera; family Sciaridae; genus Pseudolycoriella; species Pseudolycoriella hygida. The sequence continues at coordinate 140,416,169 of CM055404.1, forward strand.
CTCTAGATATTGTCACTCCGGAGCTAACATAAATAGATAGATAGATAGAAACCGACAGATCAGAAAAAAGTTTTCATTATAATGAGAACAATAGAAAAATCGACGGCCCATAGAAAAATGTCATTTTCAAACCACGATACCTCAGCCAATTTCCAACCGATTTTGATGAGTCTGGGCTCGTTGGAAAGTTGCTGAGACGTTGGTTTTTTTTTTAAATAATTTGGAGGGGGACGGGGAGGGGGGCGAGGGGAAAAAACTCAAAAGTACGCTCCTTGTCCTATAGGTTTCTGTATGAAGTTTTTTGAGTTTGTGAATTTCTTTTTTGGGGTGTGAGGACTGCGTCACGCCCACCGCTACCGCTGCGGGATGATACAAAATGCTGAGGCATTAGAATGCAGAGGCTTGGTAACGCCCTGTAGGCGGCCGTACTCTGCCCCTTAGACCCTGCAAGGGGGATATTACCCCTTGACTCGCTTTGCAGAGGCTGCCGCTCCTCGTTTTTTTTATATTTTCACGGCCTGTGGCGTGGTATTGTTGATAAAATGCCAATTTGTATGAATAAACTTTCGCTGCTGTGATACATGCAACTTTGCCCAGATTTCGTCCGGATTTTTGCATTTCTTCCGTATACGCCTCCTACTTTTGACATCTCCAGATTTTGATGCTTCCGTATTTTGACTCATCCGGTTTTTTTCGTCGTGACTTTGACGCCGCTGGATTTTGTGCGTCCAGAATTGAAAATGAAACCGTGGATCACAGGTAAATTCAAGATCCACAGAATTTGCCTGCGTAATTGCGGCTCCTTAGCCTATCACGTTATATTAAGGAACTTACAATCCACAAAATCCACAAAATAAATAATGCGATGCCAATCCAATTAATTTCACATGGAAAATCAACTTTAGCATAGAAAAAAGCACGTTTTCGCATATGGAATGAATTTGATTGGCAGCTTTTGTAAATGTATTACAGGATTGTGTGTACATTGAAAGCATATTCTCAACAGAAAATCTACTCTGACGTTATTTTCTATTTTCAAAGCAGAATCGAAAGCAGCTACGACCATAATGTTACATCCGAGTAAATAATAAAGTTTGTGTAGAAGAAGACCTTTACTTTCAAATTATATTGCCGTTTTAAATTTTTATTCCTAGAGAAGTTTCCACTATAGGTCTTTACGTTGATTCGAAAAAGTAATTGCATTTTGCCACCCCTTTCGGGCAATGCATTATCTATGCGGTGGATACGTAAGGGCATCTATTGTGTAGACTTATGTTAGGAATTTAATTTTCGATATTAAATTATGATCGCTAAAGGACACTGAAAACTTAACATTATTATGCTTCTATATAAGCACATATCGCCATGCTATAGTTTCCATTAACATGAATCATCTTCCCTTCATTGTGCCATTTTTATCTCAAATAATGGGAACATTACATTTTATGTTATTATTGATCTCATTTCATTTTGAACAAATATGTACGAGAGACTATATTGAATTGATGGTACACTTTATATCTGGCACTTTTTTTTCCACCACCATAAACGCGAAAAGGGATATTGACAATATAAGCTTAACACTTTTTTCTATATTCGCGGAAAAATCCCATTCAATACAATAAGCTTTGAATCACAAAATTGACTGCCACATTCGGATAGATTGGGAAACAGAAGTGAATGTACTCTCTTTTTAGTGTCATTATTTTTAATGGAATCGCCGTATGGATCTGGAAATGTGTTACTGGGAAAGTAACTGAGCAACAACGTGTGGCTGTTGCGGTTAAATGTGTGTGCAAATGATTTTCAAGACATTTTTCGATTGATTTTTTTTTTTTGGCAATTGTTAACGGTAAATTTGCTGATTAATTAAATGTAGAGATGATGAGAATGATCTCTCAGTTTCTATCTATGTATGTTTTAATGATTTTTGATCTCGAGAACGAGGCAGTCTTGGCCAAAATGAAAAATTTCTTAAACCGCTTTTTCGAGTTTTAGCTCCGGAGTGACAATAGAGTTGGTTTTTTGGGATCTTTTCCCTTTTCGGTTTTTGAATTTCGGAATGAGTTGGTTTCTTTGAAAAGGTTATAGAGTTTGAACAGTCTGCCAGCTGTCAAAGCGGCGCCATCTTGGATTTTGTGAATACTCAAAAATGCTATCTACTGAATTAGAATACCTAGACAGTTGGTTTCTTCCTGAAAGTTATAGAGATTGGTGAGTAGAATCTTTTTTGTGATCCTAAGATCCTAACATTTTTTTTGGAGAAAAATGTTTTTCGGAGAAACATTTTTTTTTTGGAGAAATTTTTTTTTTTAGAA
>CM055404.1:140418986-140455224 GCA_029228625.1 Pseudolycoriella hygida
AGAAAATTTTTTTCAGAAAAAATTTTTTTAGGAGAAAATTTGTTTGGAAGTAAATTTTTTTCGGAGAAATATTTTCTCAAAAAACAGAAACTCCCAAAAATCGCATACAAAAACTTTTAAAAGGTAAAGTATGACGCAGTCCGTAAGTCGGCTTCCAAAACTAATGATATCGCTTGAGGTGACGCTATCGCTGATAATATGCAAAAATTTGTTTGTGTTCAAAGTTTTATTTTCTGAAAAAGTTACAGCGCGTTTAAAACGAAATTACGATGCGTTAAAAAAATTGCGTCACAAATGCCGGACCCAACGACGAAATAATTTTCCTGTACTTTCAGTTTTTGAGCTGTGAATCCCTTGTGAATCTTTTGTAATTTTTTGGTGAATCATCGGTAATTCTGCGGTAAATCATAGGTGATTCCACTGTGAGTCCCCGGTGAACGTGCACAGACGAACTGACAGGAAGGGTGACAACACAAAATAGCTATCGCTACTTAATAACAAAGGAGGTCTCCAGAGAAAACACGAGAAATTGATAAGAAAATAAGGAATTGACTGGTCACTATTTTGGTCAGTGCGTAGCCCTTCGTATTGGCCAGAGTATAATAAAAAAAACTATTTTCATCCGTTTAAAAAATATTGAGAAAATTGTCAAGTTTTGATTTTATTAAACGAAATAAAATTCCGAAAAAACTCAATCTTCTTCAACTAACTGTCCATTAAACCTTTAACGAACCATTCCACCATCCCACTTCCGTTAAAGTGAAATGAAAGTGATCAGAAGTAGAATTCAATAACCAAAATTCCGTCTACATTACAACACTTTGAACTCCTGCCATCATCCCGGCTAAAAAAGCACAATTTATTGTTTGATTGCAAAAGAAATATTGAGAGCTTTAAAAAGCTATTCAAAATGAATTGACGTTTCCATCACGGGCAAAAAGCTTTGCAATTTGAAAACTAAGCGAATATTTGACATGCACTTAACTCCTAACATGTCAAAGATTAAAAAATCGATTTTTTTTAAAGAATTTTTACTCGACAAATTCCGCAATAAAATTATTCTTGGCATAACTGAATTATATGGTTCACCTTCTTGACACGGATACTCAACTTGATCAACATATGTTTGCGAATATAATTTCCGTATCAACCAGAAAAATGTTTATGTTATACATCTTTTCCATCAACCGATAAGAGATGTTATTATCCGTCCAACGTATACATTAAGGAAAATTGAACTTCCTTTTTCATTGGTACATAAAAGTCGGCTATAAAATATCAACCTTACACAATGTAAATAGTATCTACTATTCTCCATCATAATCGACTATGTACCGCACCGTATATGCATACCAGTTCTTAGAACGTATAAGCCATTATTTCATTTTCATGTTATATTTTTATACATTTTTGTGATTGACCATCAATGTGTGGATATATTAAACAAAACCGAGTTGATAAACTAGAGGAATTGTTGTTAGAAATGAAAATATTACGTTGAATGAAATGAATGAGGGTTTTTTTTTATCATTTGATTACATTTTAGTTGAATAAATCCCAGGTACAAGGTTCATTACATTGTGTAAACTTTTTTCGCAGGGAAACGTAACATTTAAGTTCTTTATGAAAATGTGTATTTTAATTACGTTGTAAGTATGTGATGGTAATGCCTCGGGTAATGCATAGCACGATGGTAGATAGAGATAGAGAGTAATCAACTGAGGTTTACGTTGTAATGTAAATTTGCTTCAGTAACTCCGCTTTCAGATTGATTTTGACTTCATATCATGTAGGAAGTTATACTATTTACTTGTTTATTTACTCTTTACGAGTAGGTGCACGTCAGAGTATTAAACTAATAAATCATGGCATAAAGCACAAATAGACGTACGTTCATCTAACTCTAGCTGGTATAGCTTGGCTCACCTCAGTGCACTTTCGTTTATATTAGTGCACTTTCGTTTATATTAGTGCGCCTTGTTCCCCTTACTGCAGTTTTTTCTCACCTCAATGCACATTGAAGTTGGTTAAATTTAGCGTATGGTGAAAATTTCATCCCACAGATGGTGAAGTAGGTACCTCCAAAGTGTATAAACAGAGAAGGTAACGCAAATGCAGAGTTTCTCGTGGCACACGACTTTGAGGTGAATATATCACCGTCATGTTGCATACATGGAGAATTAATTTTATCAAGATGCAACGCATGACAGAATTGTATATAAACAACGCAGTTGCAACAACAAAACAACATCATAATACTAAAATGTCACCGATACAACTTAACAAATACATATTCACCTCAAACTGGTGTGCCGTAAAAACTCTGATCAGCTGACGATTTGCGTTACCTTCTCTGTTTATATAGTTTAGGTACCTCGGGGTTTGGGAAAGCCACAGATGTATGGGTGCATCTGGTCCAAACACGGGTGCGCTGAAATGCGGGGGCTGCGGTAACAACGCAGTAGAAACTCCTAGATGTCTCAGTCTCAACATTAGATGAAGGACGGTACTTACATTGCAGAATTCGAAAAGGAGAGCCTCGGCTTGCGCTAATTGGGCGAAATTAGAGATGTGCGCCTGTCGAAAAGTATAGACGATGGCGAATGAACTTTTTTTTTGTCGGCGCAGAGGGGTACCGGCGGCGGCGTAAATCGGCGCACATTGAAATTATTTTCGGCGGCTACAGGGCACTTTTTCGGCTCAAATTTTTTGAAAAAAATTAAATTTTACTTTGAACTAATGAAATCGACCCAACTTTAATTCAAAACATTTCTTTACCAAAGAAACATCATAATTAACAATCAACCATTAACTATCGTATATTTTCGAGTAGCCCGAGTTAGGTCTTCTCTCTCAAATTCCTGGAGGTCCATATCTTTCATTTAAAACCTCGGAAGGCAGTTTACGTGAGAGATATATACGAAAAAGTCTCACCGACCCTCAGAAAACGACGTTTTTGACCACTTTTTCGACCGTATGTTCGGAAGTTCTTGACCGATTTTACTCATCTTCGAATGCGTTCTCACTTTTTCTATTTCCTTTCAAGGGAAGAAAGACTTTTGCTCGAATTATTGTGTCCATTGACGGACGAGCCCACCAACTCCTATGTCAAAATTCGACTGGTTACAATCGTAGTGATAAACGTATATGACACTTCCAAACGGGTCCAAAAATTTACCACATCATTGCGGCAATGAGAATTATACGACAGGTGAATTTTTGGATGATGTGACTTTTTTTCATGGCGATTATCGCCCGGGGGGTTATTTTCCTACAGAGCTTTTTTCCCCGGCGGGGGATATTTTTCCCCTGGACAAAACGATTATTCCCCGGCGGCGTTAATCGTTTTGCATAAATAAGAATATCTCCCGGCTCTCGCCGCCCTCGATTATTCGCTGTATCCGGAGGGAAATGTTCCCGCCGAAGGAAAATAATCCCCGGGTGATGTTTTACCAGGGTCTTATTCCCACCGTTCGGAAATTATACGCGACAAAATTTCACCAGCCGCGCGTTATATTCCCCCGCCAGTAGAGAATATATGGGAATAAGGGATATTTTCCACCGACGGGCGCTATTCATTACCGAATGAGGAAATTATTGCTCGGCGGGTGACACTTTCCCCTGGCGGGGGTAGTTTTCCCCCGGACAATTTCCGATCGGTGGAAAATAAGACCGTGAACAAATATTTACCGTGGCGTTATTTTCTTACGGCGGGGGATTGAAATGATTATTCCTTGGCGGGCGATATTACACTCTGCACTGAAGGATATTCTTATTCAAGCAAAACGATTAACGCCCGCCCGTGGAAAATATCCCCTAGAGTGTAATATCGCCCGCCGGGGAATAATCGTTTTGTCCGAGGGAAAAACCCGTCGGGGGAAAATAACGCCCAGGGGGTTAATCGTCAGGAAGAAATGTCCTGTCACCGAATTCTTGTATGAAAATCCGCCATATTATTATACTCTTTGGTGTTCCCACGTATACAGCCTTGATGAGAAAACACTTTCACTATATTAGCACTATTTTTTATAGATGCGAATTACAAAAATGTTTTGCAAAGAAAATCGAGGATTTTTGACATTATTGAATAAGTTGACAGAGCATTTTTATAAAATAATTTTTGTTTTTCGTTTAGTCTCGAGTGGTTTCCCCAACTAATTCTTACATTTTATTTTATAGATATTCCTAGCGCCGATAGAAACATGTCGGCGGCGGCGGCGGCGGCGGCGATGAATTTTTTTCATTTTCGGCGGCGGCTTAAATCGGCGGACGTTAAACTTGTTTTGTTGTTCTAGGCGTAAACCTAATTCCACACGCGGTTATTCTAAGCCAGTTACATTCGTTAATTAACCTCGGCAGTGCACGTGCAAAGCTTCCATAGAAAAATTTGACAGTGCCCACATCAAAACCAGTTTTGTTGACTGGGACTCACTAAATATAACTGATTTGCTTAAGCACTTAAAATTATCGTTAAAATCATTCTCAGATTTAACTTTCAAAAACTTTGGGTATTAAGATCACAACAAAAACCCTTTTTAAAAGGGAACGTGACGCAAGTCCTCGGCCCTTCTTCCAAAACAACTGATATCAGTTATAGCTTCGAAACGTAAAAAATTCTTTTGAAATATTTTCACTTTTGATTAAAAAAATGCGTCACAAATGCCGGACCCCCCAATGTTTTAGTTTTTCGGTTCTTTCAGATTTGACACGAAAAAAAATAAGTTTTGCGTGATGTGTGGAGTATGGGTAGCCAAATTTTTGGCGCTCGAAATCTGAAAGCGCAAAAAAAAATTCCGGCGAAAAAAAACTTCTGGAGAAACAAATTTTCGGCGAAAAAAAATTTCCGGCGAAAAAAATTCCGACAAAAAAAATTTCCGACGAAAAAAAGTCGTCGGTGAAGACAAATGGTCGGCCAAACAATTTGCGGCAAACAAAGTTTCGGCGAAAAAAAAAAATAGGGCGAAAAAAATTCTGGCAAAAACAATTTCGGCGAAAACAAATTTCCAGCGAAAAAAATTTCCGACGAAAAAAAAAATTCCGGCGAAAAAAGATCACAACACAAACCATTTTTAAAAGGGAACGTGACGCAAGTCCGCGTCCCTTCTTCCAAAACAACTGATATCAGTTATAGCTTCGAAACGAAAAAATTTCCCTTGAAATTTTTTCAATTTTGATTAAAAAAATGCGTCACAAATGCCGGACCACCCAATGTTTTAGTTTTTCTGTTCTTTCAGATTTGACACGAAAAAGAATGAGGTTTTGCGTGATGTGTGGAGTTTGGAATCTGAAAGCGCAGAAAAAAAATTCCGGCGAAAAAAAATTTCCGGCGAAACAAATTTTCGGCGAAACAAATTTTCGGCGAAAAAAAATTTCCGGCGAAAAAAAGTCCGACAAAAAAAATTTTCCGGCGAAAAAATTTCCGGAAACATTTTCGGCGAACAAATTTGTCGGCCCAACAATTTTCGCGAACAATATTGTTCGCCCGGAAAAAAAAAATCGGGCGAAAAAAATTCCGGCGAAAAAAAATTTTCGCCGAAAAAAAATTTCCGGCGAAACATCTATTTCTAACAAAAGAAAATTAAAAAAAATAGGTTCTTCCCTAAGTTCGTCCCATACCTACGTCGGCCATTTTGTTGGTCACCCTGACACACTACTCACCCAACCCAATAACTTTTCCTTTGACACCAAACATCCATCTCCAACCAAAAAAAATTATTTAACATTCAAAAACTTTGGGTATTAAGATTCTCAGGATTTTATTTCTTTCGCGCACAGTTGAAACTCTCACGAATCCAAACCCTTTGATTCCCTTAAAGATGAAAACTTTGGGAGGTCTGTCCTTAAGAGTAAGATTTTTCTGGGACTACATCCTCCTTCATTAAAAATATTTCTGGTCGAGACTACTCGGGGCATTAATATTTCCCGTTAAAAATTGTCACAGGGTAACAAAATAAGTTTAAAATATTTTTCCCAGGGGATTTTTGGTTTTATGATACAATTCTCTTATGAAAAATAGGAACAGGTATTTATAGCGGCAATGCTTGATTCTTCATCTTTGACACTAACATGCATGGGGGAATAGAAAGCAAAAAACCTTTACACACCAATTCGGTTCTTGGAGAAAACAGTAAATCGCCTTAAAAGTTTCAGAAGTCCGACGAAATATAAGTTCTGTCCAAAAGTTCGACCATTATTTTTCCTTTATCTAAATTGAATGCAACGGTTGTGTTTGTAACTTATTTCGATATTAATTTTACTCATTCATGCATACGTGTAACATATTTTATGAATTGAATGTAATCTAAGTTACACTTTGGAGAGAAGTTGGAGGAAATTAACAACCACTACAACTTTCTCCCCTCGTATATATTTTGTTGTCAAGTCAACAGCGAATGTGTATCCAAATGTCCAATGGCGCTTTTGCCTTTCATTGTTTTACGTTAAAACTTTAACTTATAAATTTTTGCCATTCAATTTGGAAAATGGTTTCATTGACCACTAACGAAGCAAATAATTCAATTATTTTCTAATTTGCTTCACTGAAGTATTTGAAAGAGTAAACCATACTGAAGTGCTTGATCGTTTGCAGAAGGAAGTTCAAAGCGAATTTTAAAGTAAGTGTTATGTGTGTATTACAACAATGAAAAATGTATAACTAAGTGCGTGGTATTACAAAACGACTAGATTAAATTGCTCTTTGTTATGTATCCGTATTCAGGTATGAAAATGAAGTATGGCAGGATGACTTTTCGTTTATATGTAGTCGTCTTCAGCTGTGAAAATACATAGATGTCGTCACCGACAAGAGAATTCTCATAATCTATCGTCAGTTGCTTAATCTGCATGTGCAGGTTGACTTTTTAAATTTTTTTTCGTAGAAAATAGATCTAGTGCGATCATTTCGTCCATCTATTCCATCAACAAAATGTCATATCCTCACACACAAGAAAATTTGCAATGAAGGGAAACAGGCCTAATAGCCGTTTAAACACTGTCAACGACGGCTATCTCGCGTCTTTGTCGGCGTGAGCTACGGCTGAAGTTTGAAAAAACTTCCACTTCAAAAACTTTAAAAGGACAACAGTCAGTAACCGATGAGAATTTTCATTTTCATTTTCAATATTCCATTTGAATCGCATAACCAGTATGGTTGGAGAAATGTTCACTTTTGAATTAGCCTCATTCGAATTTGACTCTCTTCAAAGCTGCGTTTGCAGCACTTTTTCTTTATTGAGTAGTGGTAGCTACTTTATATTTTCACCCTTCCTGTTCGTTCGTCTGTACGTCTACACACCCTTCACCGAGTAATCACCGCGGAATCACAGATGAATCACTGGGGAATCATCGGAGATTAAATGGTGATTCACTGAGGAATCATTGATGATTCATTGGGGAATCATTGGTGATTCACAGGGGAATCATTAATGATTCCCTGGGGAATCATTAATGATTCACTGGGGAATCATTAAAGATTCACTGGGGAATCATTGGTGATTCACTGTGGAATCATTGGTGATTCACTGGGGAATCATTGGTGATTCACTGTGGAATCATTCGTGATTCACTGGGGAATCATTGGTGATTCACTGGGGAATCATTGGTGATTCACTGGGGAATCATTGGTGATTCACTGGAGAATCATTGGTGATTCACTGAGGAATCATTGGTGATTCACTGGGGAATCATTGGTGATTCACTGGGGAATCATTGGTGATTCACTGGGGAATCATTGGTGATTCACTTGGGAATAATTGGTGATTCACTGTGGAATCATTGGTGATTCACTGTGGAATCATTGGTGATTCACTGGGGAATCATTGGTGATTCACTGGGGAATCATTCGTGATTCACTGGGGAATCATTCGTGATTCACTGGGGAATCATTGGTGATTCACTTGGGAATAATTGGTGATTCACTGTGGAATCATTGGTGATTCACTGTGGAATCATTGGTGATTCACTGGGGAATCATTGGTGATTCACTGAAGAATCATTGGTAATTCACTGGGGAATCATTGGTGATTCACTGGGTAATCATTGTAATTTACTGGGGACTCATTGGTAATTTACTGGAGACTCATTGGTGATTCACTAGGGAATAATTGGTGATTCACTGTGGAATCATTAGTGATTAACTAAGGAGTCATTGGTGATTCACTGGGGAATCATTGGTGATTCACTGTGGAATAGTTGGTGATTCACTGGGGAATCATTGGTGATTCACTGGTGAGTCATTGGTGATTAACTGGGGAATCGTTGGTGATTCACTGGGGAATCGTTGGTGATTCACTAGGGAATCGTTGGTGATTCACTGGAAAATCATTGATGATCCAGTGGGGAATCATTGGTGATTCACTGGGGAATCATTGGTGGTTTACTGTGGAATCATTGGTTATTCACTGAGGAATCATTGGTCATTCACTGTGAAATCATTGATGATTCATTGGGGAATCATTGGTGATTCATCAGTAATTCTCCAACGAATCATCGCTGATTCCACGACGAATCGTAGGTAATTCCCCGCGCGAATCATCGGTGATTTTCCGGTGAATTATCGATGATTGCCCGGTGAATCATGGCTGATTGCCCGATGAATTTCGCAGTAGTTAGTTTGGTGGTTAGTGCTTAGGTCTTCTTCGACCACATTCTATCGCTACTTTCCTATACCCATAACAATGGTTTCTTCGATATACTCTCACTCAATTGAGGTATGGACTGTTCACACTTTTTCATCAAAATATGAACCATTTCCGAGTTCATAATGTGATGATGATGTTTTCCGTTATTGGCGAAGGCCTATAGTAAGTCGCTCAAGCGAAAAAGCTGTCAACATGAAACAAGAAGTCAAATGTAAGATAAAGAAGTTTTTAATCTTCTTGTAGACGACTTTTCGACAAGAAAATCGGTAGAAGAAAAAGTGTGGGAACGAAACCAAGTTGTTTGGTTTAATTCCACAAAGTACGAAGTGATCTTATTATGAAATAAATTCGGCTTACATACACAATATGTGAACGTTAAATTTCAGAAACAATAACAAATTGATAAATTTTTTTGTCTCAATCTGACAGAATGTTCAGCCGGATTGTTGCGCGGATGGAATGTTCAGCCGAAACTTCTGCGCGAAATGGATGCGACGACAGACACGTTAAAAAGTACTTCAATGCTATACCATTTTGTGATTTTTTTAAATTGACACAATGACAAATTACCGATGACAAATCACCAAGGACGAATCACAGATGACTAATCACTGATCACAAGCCACCGATGACAAATCACCTATAACAAATCACCAATGACAAACCGCCAATGACAAATCATCGATGAAAAATCACAGATGATTAATCACCGATGACAAATCACAGATCACAAATGACCGATGACAAACGACATATAACTAATCACCGAGACAAATCACCGATGACAAATGACAGATGACAAATCACCAATGACAAACCGCCGATGACAAACCACCGATGACAAATCAGAGATGACTAATCACCGGAGACAAACCAACGATGACAAATCATCGATGACATCATCGATGGCAAATCACCGATGACAAATCACAGATGACTAATCGACGATGACTAATCACCGATGACGAATCAACGATGACTAATCACCGATGACAAATCACCGATGACAAATCACCGATGACAAATCACCGATGACAAATCACTGATGACAAATCACCGATGACAAGCCGCCAATGCCAAATCATCGATGACAAATCACAGATGACTAATCACCGATGACAAATCACAGATGACAAATCACCAATGACAAACCGCCGATGACAAACCACCGATGACAAATCATCGATGACAAATTACAGATGACTAATCGACGATGACTATCAACGATGACGAATCAACTATGACTAATCACCGATGACTAATCACCGATGAAGGATGCACAGGCGGACGGACAGGAAGGGTGAAAACATAAAGTAGCTATAGCTACTTAATAAAGCATAGTCTCGTAGTTGATGTGGTTATCTTTTCTCACAGAATTGCTCTGAGGTATCATAAGAACGAACAGTAAAAATATTTAGACTAAAGCCAATGGCTTTAAGCAATAGTTTCAAGTGCAAAATCCGCCTTATTATCTGTACTACTTTTCCTCTCGAAACGACTGCAACATGCTTACAGAAAAATCACCACACATTGTGTAAAGCATGTGCTCACCTTGCGGATATTTATATCGACGAATAAGTTTTACCAACTCTCAAAAAGTCTCAAACTGTCTACTTGTACTTATGGTAAAATTAACCCTTTGTAAGTAGATTTAAAATGTCTTAGTTTATTCCCTCAACTATAAAACTTTACGTAAACGCGTGCTAACTTTCAAGTAAAGAAGCTCTCCGTGTTCACACTGCGCCATGTAATTTAAAATATTTGCGGAATTTGGCATTTGCCTGTAGCGTAACAAATAAATTTGGACGAAAAACTTTTTGAATTATGACTCAATTCACCCCAATTTTCGACTGTACTCTTCATATTAATATAATTAACATTGTCAACATAAATTTGAATAGCTTTACAGAGGTTGCGACTCATGTGTGTTGTGAAATAAAGGTCATACGGAACAGTAAATGTTTTGGTTAGCTGTGGAAAACCTTGAACAACATTCCTATTAATTTAACACACTACGGAGTTCCTGCTAAAGATTTAGATTAATTAGTTCATTTTTTCCCCGAGTTTAAAAGCACACATTAAAACTCAATTTTGTCCGTTTTGAGGTGTTATCGTGTAATGTATAATTCATGTCGCACTTTTCCGAATTACGTATACCCGAAGTGTGTATGACGTGATTCAAAATTTCACATTTATAAATACGTCAAATAGATTGAATCGTGGAATTTAAAGTTTGTATGCCTTTGCCTACCCTAGATATCTAAAACAATAACGAAAAATAAACATTTCAAAATGTATGCTGAACAAAGTACACACCGTACCATGAATATAATAGACGTTGGAAGGAATTAATACGACGACGACATTACATATTAGAGTTTGTTTTTCGTCTAACATTGCCTCCTTAAAATAAATTCAAAATGTTTTTAGCACGTAACGTGGTGTATAAGAAACATGTTCGTCGCTGAAATTGTAGATTCAAAACGTACCTTAAAATCGATGTATCCATTTTTGTCCATATCAAACGTTCTGAAAACGTGATCACAGAATTCTTCAGCATTGCCCGATGGAAAAAACATTTTGTACATGTCCACAAATTTAGCAGGTGTCAGTCGGCCGTTCGGACAGTCTTGCTGGAAAATGTCAGAAAGGAAAAATTAAATTTATTAGACATCGTGTTCTCATATCGAAATAAATTGCATGCTCAGTAAGGCGAAAAAAGTCAATTTCCCTTGATAAACGAAGTTTTGTTGAACCACCTGAGGTTGTTTGTTTTTGCCATACGAATCCACAGTATCCGTGAAATGTTTCGTATTTCATTGCCAATGAAGTGAAACAACGGTTTCGACAGTTGAAAAGAAACATAAACCTTGTATTCAGATCCACCAAAGTTTAAGTTCTTTTCGTCGAAAAAATCAAGTAAATCGTCTTAAAAGTAACTTTGCGGATGGATTTATTCGTCAGAAAATCACTTGGACCACGTTTATCTGTCACTTCCAGTGATGCTGCTATTTTGCTGAAGAGTTAAATGTAGACTTTTCACTCAAAAACTTGTTGTTTTTTCGAGAATTTACACATTTTATTAACATACAAGTAGCACGATCTATCTTACTTCCTTACGCTCGCTTTGAGAATATTATCTTATGAAATTTGGTGACGAATACAAAACCTTTTTCTGCCGTTTTTGGTTGCGAAATGGCGTACTTTTCGTAACTAAAAAACCAGTTACAAAATAGTTGCGAAATGAAGTTGTTTTTGTCACTAGATGTGAAGTTATCAAACGAGCGAAGCGATTTTCGCAAGTGCAAACACAATGTGGTTATCCAACTCGCTTTACTCGTTTGATAACTTCACATCTAGTGACAAAAACAACTCCATTTCGCAACTAGTTGCATAAATAACTATTAATCACTGAGTTACAAAAAGTAAAAAAGCGACACTTCATATGTCAACGATTTGAGGCATGGGAAAGCAAACTTTTCATAATGGAGTTATGAAACCTTAAAAAGGCATTCATCAAAGAACAGGGTCGATTTCACGTTTTCCAGAAAACAGAACTTAATGAAAATTTTCCGAAATTTTAAATAAGCCAGAGCGACCTCACGCAAAATATCTATTTTCGACACTTTCTCGGACTCTCGTTTCAAAAATCGTTTTCACCACGTATACATAGCTGTGGTGAAAGCGAGGTGAAAAAGATTTTTGGAACGAAAGCAACAAGTGTGTGCGTGGTGAAAACGATTTTTGACACGAAATCTGGAACAGTCCGAGTCCCAACACTAACTTCGATCTTTTGGAAACGAAATGAAACTCGCACACTGCGAAAAAGTATTCCAGTATGATGAATAATGGTATACCGTACATTGGACCCTGCGAAAGTAATTCATCATATGAGGTTCATCATATGAGGACACAATGTTGTGATAAGAGCGTAACATACGAGTGTTTTCTTTGAGCAATAAGCTTTGAAAACGTTATTTCAGCGAGTGTAAAGTTTGGATATTCGAGCCGAAGGCGAGGTATGCAACTGAACGAGTCAAAATAACAGTTTCCAACGCGAGTTGCTCAAAATAAACAAGTGAGTTTGCGAGTCAAAATTGTGTCCGAAGTAATGAATTATGTAGCAGAGTCCAATGTATAATTTGTTAGATGGAGATAGATATTCGGAGTCAAAGGCAAAGTTGTTGGGTTGGGTGTGTAGTGTGTCAGGGTGACCAACAAAATGGCCGACAGTGGTATGGGACGCACTTAGAGGGAAAATTAATTTTTTTTTACATTTTTTTAAGTGATCGATGTTTTGCCGGAAATTTTTTTTCGCCGGAAATTTTTTTCGCCGGAAATTTTTTTCACCGGAAATTTTTTTCGCTGAAAATTTTTTTAGCCGGAAATTTTTTTTCGCCGGAATTTGTTTTTCACAAACCGGAAATTTTTTTTTGTCGGAAATTTTTTTCGCCGGAAATTTTCTTCGCCGGAAATTTTTTCTCCAAAATTTGTTTCCTCTTTTCTTCCAAAACTACTGATATCACAACAAAAACCCTTTTTAAAAGGGAAACGTGACGCAAGTCCTCGTCCCTTCTTCCAAAACAACTGATTTCAATTTGGGTGACGCTTTCAGCTTCGAAATGCAAAAAATTCTTTTCAAATATTTTCACTTTTGATTAAAGAAATGCGTCACAAATGCTGGACCCTCCCAACGTAATAATTTTTCTGCGCTTTCAGATTTCGCACGCCAAAAACTTGGCTACCCGTACTCTACAGTCAAGTATTTTTTTTCGTGTCAAATCTGAAAGAAAAACTATAACATTGGGGGTCCGGCATTTGTGACGCATTTTCTTAATCGAAAATGCAAATATTTCAAAAGAATTTTTTACATTCCGAAGCTGTAAGCGTCACCCAAATTGATATCAGTTGTTTTGATTTTTGAAGAAGGGACGAGGACTTGCGTCACGTTTCCCTTTTAAAAAGGGTTTTTGATGTGATTGCATATCCATCCAAGTTCTTACTAGTGATGACAAGACTTTTGCTTCACAGGGCTGCAGTAACGTAAAAAGCGGTGTCGGAGAACCAGCGCCACACTCGCCATCTGAGGAGGTCTGGGCTCTGGCCAGCCGGATTGTTACTGTGGACAGGTTGAGATGGGCTATTGATAGGTTTAGGCCATTCAAGTCAGCGGGAAACGATGGAATATTCCCTACTCTTCTAAAAGAGGGCGGAGAAATTCTGTTGGAACCGCTTTGTGGAGCCCTGCGAAGCTCGTTAAGGTAACATTTATACCGAAGCCGGGTAAACCCTCCCATTGCCAGGCTAAGGACTTCAGGTCTATTAGTCTATATATTAGGTAAATTAGGTATTAGGTATATTAGGTAAATCTACGGATTCTGCTCTACACTGTCTTGTGGCAAAGATAGAGAGATCTTTTGAAGGGGAGGAAATTGCACTTGGATGTTTTATGGATATTCAAGGTGCTTTTGACAACACCAATTTTGAGATCACTCGCCAGGCCCTAGAGAGTAAAAGAGTAGCACCGATGGTGGTTAAGTGGTTCACTAGTATGCTCCGAAACAGGGCAGTTGAGGCAACGGTGTGTGGCCACAAGGCAAGTTTCTGGGTATCTAGAGGTTGTCCTCAGGGGGTATACTATCACCGCTGCTGTGGTGTATGGTCGTGGACTCCCTCATCAGGAGGCTGAACGACGAAGGAATCTTCGCTCAAGGGTACTCGGATGATCTGACAATTATGATCAGAGGCAAGTTTGAGAGTACACTGGGTGACAAAATGAGATATTCGCTGAAGATAGAGGAATGGTGTCAAGACAATGGCCTCAGAGTAAACCCGGACAAAACTGACATAGTTCTCTTTAGCAGGAGAAAGTCGGGTCATGAACGGGTAAGGAAATTGAGGCTGTTCAATAAAGATATTGTTTTCGGAGCTTGGGTGAAATATCTGGGAGTTATCCTCGATCGTAAGTTGAACCGAGTCGAGCATGTCAAGGACAAGGCACAGAAGGCTCTAGTAGCTTTCTGGATATGCAGGAACTCGTTTGGAAAAAACTGGGGCCTGCCGTCCAAGGCTATACTGTGGATGTACGAAGCAGTTATTAGACTCATGATGAGTCACGGCTGCGTCGTATGGTGGCCGAGGCTCGATATTAAGAGTGCGAGGAAAGAGATGAATGAGATTCAAATGCTGGTATGCATTTGTGTTACCGGAGCTATGAATACGACAGCTACGTCGGCTATGGAGACGTTAATTAACCTGCCACCGATCCATGTGGCATTGAAGGCGAAAGCTTTTGCTACCCTCCCGAAAGCACAAAATTGTTCTCAATTTTCTCTACACAAAGCGAAAAACAATATTTTGGGCTGGCCTCGGACAAGTGCTTCCATAGACAGAAATATTTCCCTCAATTTTCTCTACAAAACACCAAAAAACCACTTTTTGTTTAGGGCAAACTTTAGGACCGACCTAGGGCCATAAGAAAATGTCTCGAACAGGTACTTCCATAGAAAAAAATGTTTCCCAGAATTTGCTCTGCAACATAGGCCCGACCTTAGGACCGACCTGAGGCCCACTTCAGTCCTAAGCACGGGCCCGAATTTGTTTTTGAATATAATTCAGTACTCGATTATCTCTTAAATAGAAAAAGAATCAACAAGATCAGTTAGTATTTATCCAATTATGCAATCAAACACGTTGGGCCCTAGTAGAAACTAAGTTTTAGGGTCCTGAGACTCGTTTTTAGTGCCTTAAAACATATGAAGGGACCCGTACGTATCAGAATAGATGTGGCAAACAGAGTTGATGTTACGAAAAGACTCGAACGTATTTAAGTAAATGTTGCCTTACCTCTTAAGTGTGTGAAATTACGTCCACATTAATATTGTAAATTGCCGATAGGGCGATGTTGAAATACCCGTCCGAAGAAACGGTGTAGAAGAACCCTCCCGAAAGCACAAAATTGATCTCCAACTAGACAAAAATGTTCGCCTCAATTTTCTCAACAACATAGAAAAAAACAACTTTTTTTTAAGGGCCGACTTTAGGACCGACCTAGGGCCATAAGGAAATACCTCTGACACATACTTCCATAGACAAAAATGTTTCCCTCAATCTGCTCTGTAATATGTTAAAAAATTGTTTTTTTGGTTAGGGCCGAACCTTAGGACCAATCAGAGGCCCACTTGAGCCCCAAGCACAGGCCCAACTTTGTTTCTGAATATAACTCAGGTTAGCTCTCAAATAGAAAAAGAATCAACAAAATCGGCTAGGATTTGCCCGATTTATGTAAACAAAAACACGTTGGGCCTAGTTTTAGGGTCCAGGCTGAGTCCAAGGGCATCTTTTAAAAAAACTTTCTTCCATAAAAAGTGAGACATTCCTAGACCTTTCGATTAGAAATGTTTTTTTTTTGGAAATCGGAAGAGATTTATACTCGAGTTATGGACAAAAAAATGTTGGGCCCTAGCAGAGACTCGTTTTTAGTGCCCTAGCTAAGTCCAAGGGCTCAAAATCAAAAAAGTTTTTTCTACAAATTGTCAGCTATGCCCAGCGAACAAAAGACCAAAAATAACTTAAACGGCCCAAGTGCCCAGATTCAGTCCCATAAAAGCTTTTTCGATTACCTTTCAGAAAAAGAAAAGATTTTGAAAATTCGGTTGAGTTTTACTCGAGTTACGTGTTGACAGACAGACGGACATTTTTTTATTGCTGATTCGTCATCCAAGGACAATGATCGGTGCTCCATCCCTACTCTCAGTTCGAAATTCGACTGGGTACAAACGTCGTGGTAAACGCATAAGACTTCTTTTCGAAGATCTTCGTTCTTCGTACGGGTCTAAAAACACCAATCGAGTGCTAGGCTTTATTATGAGAACTACTGAGAATTTTAACAATCTTAAATGCGTTGACATGCTCTTTAACTCGTTGGGAAGATCGAACCTCGAATATTGCCCTACTATGTCTTCACCTCACTAAAAACACAACGCAAAATTATCACATTGCAATTAATCTACCGATCAAAGCTCAGTAAAAGACCATACGATGCCAGACTTCAACATTTTAGAAGGCATGCGTTGGTAACTAGGAGTATAAACTTCGACTTGATGTTTCTGCACGAACTGATGCACAAGGGACTTCATAAGCTTAAGGGAAAAATAAAATTAAAAAAAATTATTTTCCTTTTTATCACTCATTTTACAAGTCAGTCAAGTTTGCACTTAAAAGTTCACATGGAAATCGAAGAATTTTCCTTGAAAAGTTTGCTTTTCTCAAGTTGAGAATTGATTACGTTACTAAAGCTACTAATTTCATTCTCTCTGTATGAAACTTAAGAAAAATGCTATAAATGAATAACGTTTTTTCCTTAAAAAAATAAACAACGTTTACACCAGCAGAAATGCATTTTGAGATCAGATTTGGTATAAAATCTATTTCGATGGGGTAAGTTAAACATTTAACTTCTCTTTCGTATTTTCTTCAAAGTCACACTGAACCATGACAGACTAAAATCTAATAAAACAGAATATGTTTGTCAAATGCCTATCAAAGGTGACAGTGCGCCCTGTGTTGCTCTTGTAATGGTGTAAAAAACATGTTGTGCAAGTTATAGCGAGTTGTGTGTTGTGCTTCAGAAACTGCCACTGGTGGAAGAGGAAGCATATTATGTTTGTGGATGTGGAAACATACGAACTATACACCTTCAACGTGTTTCGTCAGTGATACCCCGCGGTAAGACATACATTTTCCTCATATCGAATTTCTCAGTTCCTGTGACGTCCTACTTTAAAGAACAAGCGAAAATGTTGTGTACACATTGCATATCAAATATGATTTCTGTATGTGACACATCTATAGCGAATAGACCTACATTTCCATTATGTATTTGATTTAAATGGGAGCGCTCTATATTTGAATAAAGTTGTCTATACTTCAATTTCCTATGTAGAAAACTCCAATAAGTTTTCTGTAACTTTTGATGTCTAATTTTCGTTAATTTCACACCTGCTTAACATAGACATGCGACTATTAATTAATGCTTCTCGTCAGTGTTTTATAAAAAATTAATTCATAACTTTTGCGTTATCATTATCACTTATACAGACGATTCGTTAAAAAGCATTCGGTCAAGTGGTTCGTTAATACAAACAATATGGATTGTTGCGGAAAATAAAGTCCCTTTTGTAATTATAATAAAACTTTCACATTAAAACACGTAACATGCCACGCGAACATTAAAAATATCCTCAAATTAGTTTTGCTCGGGGTTTTTCGTTCGTTTTCTCATTGTCTAAGACAAATGGTTTTTCTTTGTTATAAATCTCCATAGTGGGGGTGTTTTCATAGTCTATGAAGGGATTTATCTTTTGTATTCGCTTGTTGTACGTTCTTGTAAACAACTTAGAACAATTGAACAACACACAAAGATTGATTGTTAACGTACATTTTTTTCAAATATTTCAATTGTTTTGAAAATTTGAGACAATTAGTTTATTGCTGCAGAAAAATGAGGTGCCACACATGTGATGATGTAGGTATGAAAAGGGCTTAATGAATCTAAAAGAATAAGTTGGATAAATCCTTCCGTAGAATCATGTTCAATTATGTGGAATAGTATGGAATTGTTGCAATGAATGACGGCGTTATGTTTGCGGATGTGTGGAAGGGTGAATATACCACCATTATATGAATAAAACTCAAAAGCTTCTACACTTCTACACGACTTAATTGCAATTGTTTTCGCTAGTTTGGTTGATTGGTTGTTCCATTATAGAAACTATTAGTTGCACGAACGATTTTCACTATTCCTTGCACAAAATCTTCTTCCTATACAGCCACCGAATCTAATTTAAAAGCATAGCTCTTGTACCAGCTGTTTCAATTAAGTTGTTTTTTCTTTTGTTATTACTACAACCAGACATGCGATGCACATAAATCATAATGGATTACGGGATCATATGGTTACGGGATTGATTCAATCAGTCTGAGATTCGGTCAAGATCATGTATGTCTCATCAGTAGACCATTAAGCATATTTCGGAGTATGGTCTATGTCTGGGCCACCCAAAAAGTTCCAGGATATCGGGAAATTTTTCGGCCGATAACTCCGATACCCGAAAATCGAAGTGAATTGGAAACAATTTTAAGAAAGCGAAGACGAAAAAAAAAATGAAATGGAAGAGGATACAAGAAATGACTTAAAAACGGAAAATTGTCACAGATTTGAAAATGGGAAGTAACCTAACGTGTTGTATTTACGTTGGGAAAAGAAATTGAAAGTGAGAAATTCAAATGTATATAGGAAAGTATGGAGTAAAATTGCAATCACGGACTCACTCAATCATGAGTGAGTCCTCTATGAATCATCAAGAATTCCCGGTGATTCCACTGTGGAGAATCATCGATGATTCATTGGATAATCATCGATGATTCGTTGGTGAATCATCAGTGATTCATTGGTGAATCATCAGTGATTCATTGGTGAATCATCACTGATTCATTAGTGAAACATCAGTGATTCATTAGTGAATCATCAGTGATTCATTAGTGAATCATCAGTGATTCATTGGTGAGTCACCGGTGATTCATTGGTGGGTCACTGGTGATTAATTTGTGAATCATCAGTGATTCATTGGTGAGTCACCGCTGATTCATTGGTGAGTCACTGGCAGGGCCTATTTTTGGAAATTTAAATTTCCAAAATTTCCAAAAAATTTCCAAAAATTTCCAAATCATTTTTTGGAAATTTTTTGGAAATTTTTGGAAATTTTGGAAATTTAAATTTCCAAAAATAGGCCCTGGTCACTGGTGATTTATTGGTGAATAATTAGTGATTCATTTGTGAATCATCAGTGCTTCATTCGTGAATCATCAGTAATTCATTCGTGAATCATCAGTAATTCATTCGTCAATCATCAGTAATTCATTCGTCAATCATCCTTAATCATTCGTAAATCATTGGTAATTCATTCGTGAATCATTGATGATTCATTCGTGAATCATTGATGATTCATTCGTGAATCATTGATGATTCATTCGTGAATCATTAATAATTCATTAGTGAATCATTGATGATTCATTCGTGAATCATTGATGATTCATTCGCGAATCATTGATGATTCATTCGTGAATCATTGATGATTCATTCGTGAATCATTGATGATTCATTCGTGAATCATTGATGATTCATTCGTGAATCATTGATGATTCATTCGTGAATCATTGATGATTCATTCGTGAATCATTAATGATTCAATCGTGAATCATTGATGGTTCATTCGTGAATCTTCGGTGATTCATTGGCGAATAATTGTGATTCGTTGGTGAATCATCGGTGAATTATAGGTGATTCATTAATGAATTATCGGTGATTCATTAGTGAATCATCGGTGATTCATTAGTGAATTATCGGTGATTCTTTAGTGAATAATCGGTGATTCATAAGTGAATCATCGGTGATTCATAAGTGAATCATCGGTGATTCGTTATTGAATCATATACAGGACCTATTCATATGAAACTGGACAAGCTACTATGTTTGTCATTTTCACACTCACATTGAATGACTAAGAGAATCATATAAGGCGTCCAGTTTCTTATGAAAGGCCCTGTATGATTTATTTGTGAATCATATGTGATTCATTGTAGAATAATCGGAAGTCCCCGGTGAACGTGCACAGACGGAGGGACGGACAGGAAGGGTGAAAACATAAAGTAGCTATCGCTGCTTAAAATTGTGGAATTGAAATTTTTAAATCGCATGGAACTGGAGAAGAAATTGTTTTAAATGCATTAACTTCAAATGATTTAAATTTGACTGGAATTCTATTGTAAAACCCACGCGTTCAAGTTACTAGGTTCTAGATTCCCATAAGTTCAGAAATCGAATTAATTGAATTTTTAAACGAAAGGTGAGCGGGCCAGGTTTAAAAATTTTTTGGTTCGGGTTCGGTTCGGGTCCCATTTGGAAAAAAAAGTCATTCTTGTCTCACGCCTTGACATAATATCTCTACACTGTAGACGGACACACAGACTCACGCCTTGTCTTTCACCGACAAAACCCCTTCGCTAATATATCACCTACTTCTTCCTATGGTTGACTTTCACTTTGCTCTTAGAATCCTCATCTAAGAAATTGCGAGGAGGAAAGAGATGAGAGTTTGTAAATAAGCCTGCAAATATCTCGCGAGATGTCTAAAGGTTGATACGTGAAGTTGGACATCGCAACTCCTCTAATTTAGGGACTAGATAATCGTTCTACTATTTTCGATTTGGCTAGAGGCGGAGTCTCCAGGTTGACGTTGCGAGGAGAGAGAGAGAAAAAGAGAGTTAAAGATTTTTCAAATCTTTGCAAGACATTCTGTTCTTGGGTACTTGAGCTTAGGGATTCTATTCTTTAGAAAAACGTTTTTTGCCAAAAGAGTAAGAATTATGTATGTCCACCTGAATTAGAAAAGCAAAAATCAGGAATCAAGAAATCAGGAACCAAAAATCAGGAAATGAACATCAGGAAACGAAAATCAAGAACCTAAAATAAGGAAAAAAAATCAGTAAAAACAAAAATCAAGAAAGACCAAATTTAGGAAAAACTAAAATTAGGAAAAACGAAAATCAGGAAGGAAATAAATCAGGGAAAACATCAAAGTTTTCAATTCCTAAGGAGGTCGCAATCTCATTTTTGGTATGTAGGGCGCATGGTTGGGTTAGCGTCGCTAAACACTAGCGTCGCTACTAGCGTCGCTGCTAGCGCCGCTAATAGCGACGCTAAAATTCAAGACTGCTCGCTAGTAGCGATTAGCGCTCGCTAAAATTCGATTAGCAAACATTTTTCGCTAATCGCTAATGGATTCGCTAAAATATGGAGCTGTGTATCACAAGCCATCAGTCTATTTTCGATCGAATGCCAGTTTTTCAAAAATTGTTGGTGTTTTTTCTATTCCAGATTTTGAATTATTAGCGAAGGTTTTGTTTAGACTAGCAAATGAGTTAGCGACGCTAGTATTTTTTGAAATTAGCGTTAGCGTTAGCGTCGCTAAAAAAATTGACTAGCGAGTACAACCTTGGTAGGGGGCTCCGTAAGCCCCCGCGCCTGCGGCGAGCTAATAACGCCCTGCAGGCTGCCTTCCGTGCATGGGGATATGCCCCTAACCCCGCTAGGGCCTCTAGGGATATTCTCCCCTTGACCCCCCAACGCGGTAGTTTTTCTTGATTTTTGTTTTTCGTTATTTTTGGCAAATAAATTTTTTTCCTAATTTTCGGTTTCCTAATTTTTTTTCCTAATATTTGTTATTCCTAAATTTTTGTTTTCCTAATTCGTGTGGAATACCAAGAATTATGGAGGAGTTTGACCGATGGATTTCAAAAATTCGGAAATAAACATGATCTCTTTCGTGCTCAAGGTCAGTCCCAATAAATGTCATAAAACGTTGGATTTTTTCACTACATGGCCACAATAATTTCGTTCTACTTTGATTTCATATTTTTGTTGTTGTCTAATAAGAAAGCGGAAACAAATGCAAACAAGGACATTACTTTCCATAAAACATTTGCTTATTTGAAAGCGTTCATAAATCATTTTTGACAGCTGGTATAAAGATTAAAATTTAAGTATCATCCAACGCAGTTATTGACAATATTATGTTTCATTAGCCCATGATAATCACATCTACGCACAGTAAAAATATTGGTCAAGGTTACTTTGAAGCATTGATTAAGCGTTACCACCGAAAGCGGAGTATAGTACATGACACTCAACAGATCATTTTTGTTTGTGTTTGCCTTAGTTTGATTTATTTTATTGAAATGAAAGCAGATTTCCAAGGAATAGTACAAAACTACCAAGATATTTCGCGTCTTAAATCGCTTCCATCAAATTCACCAATGGAGTTGGGCTATTTGACAAAAAGTCATAGATATTAGTCTGAAAATGATTATTACGTACTTTCAAATTTACAAAAGTGCCAGGAAATATTTTTAAATAATTTAATAAAAAATAAAAAAGTTACGCACCCGTTACTCACTCTACAGCCGCCAAAAATTTGGCTGAGGCCGTTTGTAGCCACAATGAGTGGAACAATACTCTGAATGTTTTTCCGCAAGATATGTGACTTATCCGACTTTCTCAATTCACAGAATATCTTTAAATTGATTAAAATCAAAAATATTAGTTCGGCCAGTTCGTAATTTTTTGCAGGCGGCTGCATAGATTGATGTTTTCAGAATTTTATAAGAAAAACAGTGCGTTTTAGAGACATAGATACACAATTTTTTATTCAGAATAATCTTCTGAATCGATTAAAAATAACTTGCACCAATAGCCAAATTTAATTGTGTGGGACGATGTGGGATGATGCGAAAAGTGTGTGGGATGATGCGAAATGTGTGTGGGATGACGTGTAAAGTATGTGGGATGACGTAGCAAGTGTGTGGGATGATGTGGGAAGTGTTGGGATGAAATAAGAAGTGTGGAATAAAGTGGAACGTGTGTGGAATGATGTAAAAAGTGTGTGGGAACAAGTTGGATGATGTTTATATTATACACTTTTCATATGATTTCACTTCATCACAAATCATATCACACGCTTTTCAAATCATCCCACACATTTTCCAAATCATCCCACACACTTCCCACGTCATCCCAAATACTTCCTACTTCGTACCACACAATTTCCACTTCATTTCACACACTTTACACATCATCCCATACAGTTCCCACATCATTACACACACTTTCTACTTACAGTCAGCAAAATTAACAGTTTGTGCTTCGTTTGTTCCCTTTTTCTCTCTTCAACTAAAAGCAAATGCATGGAAAATACTCACGAAACGTAAAAACTCACAAAACAGAGTAGAAGAAAAATTTCGCAGTTCCCTTTTGTTGACTGTACGAAATTTAAGTGTTTGCTGGCACCAAATCAAATAATTGAGCCTAATCTGAACTAAATCTGAAATAAAGATATGAAATGTTCAGATCAGATCAGATAATTATTTACTGATCTGACAACTCAGATTTTCCTTTCTTCAGATTCCGAACTCTACAAACGACTAACCCTTGCCGTCTCTTCCACTGACGGAACCCCTAAAGTCTCCTTGATGTCGTTCCTGATATGATTGTCCTATTGTTCCCTGCGATTCACTTTTGCTATGCTCCTATTCATATCATATCAGAAACCTCCAGGCCATGCTCAAAGTATACGCAGTCCACCCACCTCTCGCTACCATATAAAATTGTTGACCTGAAGATTGATCTGTTATGTGAACTAATTTTGTGCCGCTATTTGATTCCTTCTTGTTGAACACATGTGACCTCAATTGAGTGACCACCGCGTTTCCCATTTTCCTCCTTTCCTCAAATTCCCTAACTAACTTGCCATCTTCCGAAAAAATGGCTCCTAAACCTCAGAAACCTGTTCCACCTGCTTTCCATTTAAACTGAAAACTACGTCTTTGCGGGATTTGCCGAAAAGCATAACCTCAATTTTTCTGACACGGCTGGCACCTATTTTCATCCCGTACTGCTCACATGCGACATTCAGACATTCAATATTCCTCTGGAAATCACTGGTACTTTCTGCTAATAGAGTTACGTCATCCACATAGGTGTGGATTTTCATGATTTTTCACCCATTTCCACATTCCCTTGCCAATTGGTCTGCTTGACAATCTTGTCCATAAAAATTATGAACAGAAGAGGGAAGGGACAACAACCCTAACGAACTCCCTCATTAACCTCAAAAGACTCACACCATCTGTTCTTACCACAACCTTGCTCCCTGAGTAAATGCTTTACATTGCGCCCATTGCATTGACGCCGTATTCTCTAAGCACCTCGAACAGCTTTTGCCTTGGTACCCGATGAAAATTCTATGATGCACAAGTATAAATCAATATTCCTTTCTCAAATAAGAAGAAATTTCTTTCATCACTCTCTAGTTGATTACTTCATTAAATTATTTCCTCCCATTTTATTATTATGTTCAACGTATGACGTCACTGCCTTGAGATAGGTTCAAATGTGTATGAAAGAAATACCACAAACCCAAGCACTTATATTTAATAAGAAAATCTCTCACACACAATTTTTTCCTCGTGAAATATTTTCTTGGTAGGAAGACCACAGAAAAACATTCCATTCTGTTTTTACGCTTTATTTTTCCATACAAATTTTTATCATCCCAAACTAATAAATAAATTTCATTTACCTTAAATCCTTTGTACCATTCCTTTATGGTCGCTTCGTCATATCGTGTATGTGTTTTTAAAAATTCCATGTCTTCTTTCG
Organism: Pseudolycoriella hygida; assembly: GCA_029228625.1. Taxonomy (NCBI): domain Eukaryota; kingdom Metazoa; phylum Arthropoda; class Insecta; order Diptera; family Sciaridae; genus Pseudolycoriella; species Pseudolycoriella hygida. Next base: position 140,443,902 of record CM055404.1, read on the forward strand.
TCAATCGATCTTTGCTTCCTAGGCAACCCATTTTTCTGCAAAGGAAAAAACAAACAAAATAAGAAAAATGAGAATAGATATTTTCTTCACTTGGCTGAAACCAAAAAATTTCGGTGTATGCGTCACGTATTTTTACACAAATGTGCATGTGTAGAAGTGTGAGCGAGAAAGAATTCTCGAGGCATATATATCTTTGGATAATCGGTCCTAGAGCCTTACACATGCACATTTGTGTAAAAATACGGCTCTAGGACCGATTATCCCAAGACAAAATATCCCCTGATAATTTATACCCGGACAAAATATCCCACATAAACCGGACAAAATATCCCCAGACATAATGTCTACTCAGAAGTGGTGGATATTAGATATTATATGGGGTATTGGGGGGCTCTGCCCTCTCACCCCGCGCGTGCGGGTTTTTTTTTACACCCTGCAGGCGGCCTTACGTGAATGGGGCTCTGTCCCTTAGACCCCGCAAGGGGGAATATTTCCCCTTGACCCCTTTATTGCGAGGGTGGCCGCCCCTCGATCCCGCTTTTCCAGTTAAATTCACGATCTGCGGCAATGCTACTTCGCAATAAGTACTTTCTGAGGTGATTTGTTGTCTAAGGGGATATTTTGTCTGAGGATATTTTGTCCGAGTGGATATTTTGGTTGGAGACATTATTTTTTTGGGACATTCCGCCCTAACCCCACATCAATTCAATTCTCGCGCACTCTAAATTCGGAGAGATCACGGTCCATGCTAATGATAATAATAATAATCCGCCGTTACAACCCGTCCGGGTCAGAGGCTACATCATTTTGTGAGATTTTTGCTCATATGGACTCTTCTTAGAGATTCTTTCGTTACCGAAGTTTTTACTGTGTCAGTGGTAAATTGCACACAAACCTAGTGCCATCTGTGATATACTAGGTGCGGAAACTAGTAGGGCTTAGAATACCGGTTCGCCTTATCAATGTGTCTTGCCGGCAGGGGGTGACGTCATATTTTTCATTCTTCTATGTACGATTCGTTGTGGCACCAAATTCACAACTAACCAAATTATGAAGCCTGGCTGTGCCTAGGAACGTTACTTTCATGCTATGCAGAATTTGTCCCCACCAATCTTGCTTTTCATGGTTCTCGGAAATGCATTTTTATCATATGAACAATTTGCAATAGTTCGTTGAAGTGCAATTTTCCAGTTCGTTGTCAGATCTCCATCAAAACTCATATTTCCGGACGAAAGTAGGACATATAAACAATACCTCCTTGTTGGAACTCTACCGAAACTATCGGTATTGCGGATATCCGTCCAACCTCTGATAGAGGATGTAGCCTCTCCCTTGCTGATTTGCACTTATCTACGAATTAGGTGCGACATCGGCTTATGTCAAAATATACGAAATTTCATGACGAAGTGCACAATTCAGCGTTGCCTGACATATGATGAATTTCTCCATGAAACTGTGTGTACTTTGACATAAGCCGAGGAGAGATAGAAAGGGCAATAACAGCTTCTGTAGTTACAGTATAGCGATACATTCTGTTCGGCGCGGAGTGGGCGTAGAATGAAATCTTTTTCGATTAACATTGAAACTTATTTTCGGTAAAACGTACTACCAACCAATGACATAACGTCAGATCATACTGAACGATTTCGGAAGGCAACCTGGTGCCTTGATTTGCCCTCGGTTTCGACTCGGCGCCAGGCTGCCTACTTGAAATGTATTAATAACCTCATAGGAGGCAGCTTGGTGCCGTAAATCTGTTAATGTCGTCGTAACCGAGTGCATAGTAATGTTTTCATTTACCACTCCAACATTGTCATAGAAGCTTTTTTGGCCTCAGGCTGCCCAGCTTGAACTGTTTGATGCAATTTTTTCCGTGAAAATGTTCTACACGACGATAAGATAGGTAGACAAAGGATCAGTCCTTGTTTCATCTTCGCTTAGAACATTTTCATGGAGAAAACTTGTTACAAACAAAGGCAACATCACGATAAGCGATATAAACTAGCAGCCATCAGAACAATTTTGTATTCGTAGTGAAGCAAAAGTGTGACAATGTGTGTGAGAACTTAAATTTATAAATGTGTTAGTAACCTTGCGGAGTGGAATTGTTCAATAGTGTGTGTACATTAACTGATGATTGTGTAAGTGAAATTTTATATGTATGTTACATCATGCTCGGAGCGATAGCGGAGAGCGTGACGCAGTCCGCAAATCCCAAAAAAACGTCCACAAACCCAAAAAACTCCATACAAAAACCTTTGGGACAAGACACGATGTATAGGCGAACTTTGGAGTTTTTCCCCCCTGCCCTCCTCCCTCTCCAAATTTCTTTAACAAAAACTACTTCCTATCCTGATTCCAACGCACTTTGGATCATCAAAATTTTATTCCTGTGTTGTGTGTCCACGATGTATCTATCTACTTTTTTTTCTCGAGAACCACCCGGGCGATTTCCTTAAAATTTTTAGGGAAGTTCAGTTTCGGTCCCAAATGGAAAATTCAGCCGGTGGCTACCCCCAAAAAAATCTTGGAACTGAGTTATTGGCCTTCAAAGTCTTCATACAACTCCCATATATGAAAATCCACCAACGGGAGCACTTCTTCAGCTATATCTCGACCGATAGTGGTCAGATCGCGGTAAATGGGGTATCAAATGAAAAGTACCAACGTATAATTTTTGTGTTCTTTCAGCTTTCAAACTGGAAAAATTTGTCTCCGCCTGGAGAAGTTTTTTATGAGAAAAAAATTTTTGGGTGTGAAGTCTGAAAGTGTAGAAAAATTATTACTTTGGAGGGTCTGGCATCTGTGACGCATTTTTTGAACACAAGATAAAGTTATTTCCATTTAGTTTTTTTTTGTGTTCGACCAGCGTAAGCGCGACCTCCATCAATATCATTTATTTTGGAAGTGGACTGCGTCACACCTTACCTTTAAGGCGTTTTTGTTGGGATTCAGTATACTTTTGCTTTAGTGTTTTTTGTACGAATTGCTGGTCTATATCTTTGGGAGTAACCAAAATACAATTGAAACATTACCCTCGCAAATTATTCTTTTATTAAATAAACAGAACGCAAAAATTATCGTTAAAGAAATCATATCCTGCTAGGTAGAGTAGAATGCGCGCTTTAGATAACAGTGCGAAGCCAAAAGGTATTTTCATCAATTTTGATATTTTCAACAATAATTCTTCGAAATAGGGAAATGATGAATGTAGACACAGAAGATGTCCAAAAAACATGAGAATGAATAATTCGATAAAAATGGGTCCAAAAAAAGTGTAAGTGAAAAGTTTGATTTATGGAACAAAATTTGCATGCCCTTTTTTCCCCCACCGATCACATTTCAAAACGAAGAATATTCAAATACAATGTAAAAGTTTCAACGAATCTACATCGACACAACACCCTATTTTAAATATTTATCGAAAAGAAATTTGAAAAGAATATTTCTTAGTTTTCAATTTCAATCAAATTTACATTAAACACATCCACAATCTGGAAATATTAAAACGAAATGAAGAATTTAGATGCCTAAACTACAGGGAGAGTTAAATCGAAAGTAATGAGATGATTTGTCACATTTTGCATGATAACCGAACTTTTAACTAAAAATTAGGCGACTTCAGCGCGAAAATGTCTTTGCCAACATGTGGGGAATGTTTTAACCGAGGGCTTGGTACACAAAGGTAAGTTTATACTTCCTCACCAAACATTGATTGGTTGTTTTTCTTTCATCCGACTTAATGTGCTTACATCACCACGATGAATTATAACCAAAGAGTAAAGCAATCAGTGGAAGAGTTAGACGTCCATATACCAAAAACATTGCCCTGTGGTATTCAATTGCATGTTTTTGATTCGTAAATAAATCGAATTTCAACGTCATTTGGGGTAACTTTGCCCGAGACATGTTTTTTTGCTATTTTCTGAAGAAGCGAAAGAACGGAAAGTGTAAATGCAAAGAGACGTGTGCATAACACTACACTTTTGTTTTGTTAACCGGAGAAATCTACGTAATTCATTTAATGACAGAATATATTGTTGTACTTCAGAGAGTCCAGAAGTATGTTTGTCAATGAGTGAAAATAATCAATGACAGCACATAGAGAATACGTAGGGAAAACTGAACACATATTTTTGGGTATTCTTTTTTCTGTAAAACAGTGACACGTTTAGTGCGACATCGGCTTACGTCAAAATATAGAAAATTTCATGAGAAGTATGACAGAATGAAAATTATGCATAACATCATGAAGTTCATTACAATTACATTAACTTCTGTAAATTGATGACCACCTCTCTACGTTCCTGCTAATTTGTCACCGAAAGTTGACTGTGATAATAATTCTTATTCCTGTTGGAAATATTACACAACGGTGATGGGAATGCTGAGTTGGATAAATTTTTTACAGGGGCTCATTGCACTCCCAGGTATGAAACAGTGGAAATTTCCTTGGTTCTGTCTCTAGGCTTACTTTTGCTTTTCTCTTCCAACTTAAATTTAGTTTGACCCTTGCGGTAAATTATGACCGCCAAATAGACAAAGAATAGACAAAAAAATTAGGAAACCGAAAAAGGTACATGCCTCCCACGATTCAAGTTCGAAGATGAGCAAAATCGGTTAAGGCCCATAACTTGTTTGCTAAGAAATAGTCTACATTTAGGCGCTCAAATATTATATTTTCGCTGATATCCGTGGGTAAAGATGCAGTTTCAAAAAAGTAAGTCAGCATTTCCCTATGAAAATATGTTGCCTTTTAATAGCAACTAAACTTATTTTTTGGGATTCAACCTACTCTGAGAACGGTGAAAAAAATCGTTAAATTTGCACAAAAACTCGTCTTTCTGAGACTAGGTTCAATCCCAAAAAATAGGTTTAGTTGCTCCTAAAAGACGACATATGTAGGAAGGGAAATGCTGACTTACTTTTTTGAAACTGCGTCTTTGTCCACAGATATCAGCGAAAGTATATTATTTGAGCGCCTAAATGTAGACTATATTTTAGCACACCAGTCATGGGCCTTAAGTAGTTCCGGAAATATGGTCGAAGACGTGGAGTTCGGACATGAAATTTTCGAGGGTCGATGAAACTTTTTCGCAAATATCTCAGCAAGTATAGAACGGTGTCAAATAAAAGCATTTGATGTCACAAAACTGGGAAAAAATTTTTGTGGGAATCGAGTCAGGGGTCGGGGCACCGGGACCAATGGAATCGGCGAAATTGAGTATCTTGGCCATATACGAAAACAGTTTTTCGTGTTAATTTCCTTAACTATGCAATATGGAGTGGAGATTCACTGTCAAAAGCAAAGTTGTAGAGAATTAAATTTTAGGGTACACGTGTTTCAGGGTTTAGGGTAAAAATGCCCCAATCCTAGAATACGACCACTTCTAGAAAGTGTTACATATTTCGATGTAAATAAAAAGCACATTTTTTGTGCCATTAAAACTCGAAATTATTGCATTAGATCACAAGTACATTTTTCGCACATTTTATGTGCGTGATAAGGTGTACACTATTCCTATCACATTTAATGTACCAAAAATGTGCTTGTGATGTACTTTCTATAATTTAACACTTTATACAAATTTAACACACCAACACACCAACACATCCGGTGGCACAATTGGTAAAGCAGTCGACATATAATCCCGAGCGTCTTGGGTTCAAGCCACGCAAATTAAAGAAATTTTTCTAAAAAAATGAGAGCTTGGCATAAAAAAATGTAGATGGAGGACGTAGCGATCATCAGAATAAGAAAAACCGAAATGGAAAAGTCGGAAAACAAAATTAAATTTTCCTTTCTTTTCTTGTATAACATTAGATGTACATTATTATAGTGTGCTAGTAATTTACACTAAAATGTACATTAAACGTACATTAAATGTGTATTCAAGGTGTTTTAAATGTACACTAGATGCACAAACATGTAGCTCAGATGGTAGAGCGTTGGACTCACTGCCTATGGGTCCCGGGTTCGATCCCCGGGGGGAACAAGCTCATATGGTTTTTCCTAATCATGGATGATTAGTCTCTGCTATTAGTAACATCTAATTAGCTCTATTGACTCTGTAACAGTTGCACAAACTAAATTAAATTTGAATCTCATTTGACATAATCAAACAATTGCACTCACAAAGTACGACATCTACATTCGAATAGTCTTACAACAACGAAAAGAAAATTCTCTCTACAACAGTGGGTATGCACAACAGGCCCATTGGAGGCTTAGGTGCTTAGGAAGGTTCGCTTTCCTTACCCACATTATCCTATCCTATCCTATGTACCACACTTCAGTGTACATTTAATGTACATAAAATGCACTTCTCGTTCCAAAGAAAAGATGTAACGGTAAGGGCGCTTTTTAATATACATTAAATGTCCTGGAACTGGAGCACATTAAATGACATCAGCACACATTCCGATGGCACTTTATGTACATTTCGTGGGGTCAATTGTTATCTGGGTAAGTGGTCAATTTTTTCTTTTTTCCTGTTTTTCAATATAAAAAAACCTTGGCATCATTTAAATGTTCCAAAATAAAATGTTTTTGTTACGTTATTTATTGGTTTTGTTCCAAAAAATAATCTTGAACACCGGATTTTCCCATGAATAATACAAATGTTCCAAAAGAAATTGATTTTGTTCCACAAAAAAATGGTTTTGTTCCAAAATTCGTAAAAGGGTGAAATTCCAATTTTTTGTGGAACAAAATCAATTTCTTTTGGAACATTTGTATTATTTGTTGGAATATTTCTATTATTTATTGGAACATTCAGTGATCAACATTGGAACAAAACAATTTTTTTTTGTGGAACAAAAAGTTTTTTTTTGTAACGAAAGTTTTATTTTTTGTAACCAAAAAATATATTCCAAAAAACCTTAAGTTATCGAGTGGTTCATTAGAACAATTTTTTACTTAGAATTATAATTTCTCTCGATTAAAAATAAAAAATCACGAAAAAGTGCAAAAAGTAGATATATGGCTGTTCGTAGGCGGTATGTTGATTGCACCCACTTTATGAGCTTTATAAAAAAAACGCGAAATTTTCGAGGCGTGTCAAGGAACGATTTTTTGCTCAGAATTATGTTCTGAATCGATTGAAAATATAAAAAAATCAGGCGCCCGCTCAATTAAAGAAAAAAATCAAATTTCCAATTTATATACAAGTAAGACGCAGATCGTATTTCAATTTCTTGAAATAGGTCTTGACGAGAACAAGTTTTGCTACAAAACTTCAATGAAGTTTCCACTAAAAGCCTTACAACTTTCGAAACACAGCGGCAAGACTCTTATGCAGTGTGTTTCTAAACATAAAATCAAACTTGTACGTTAAGCCATAATAAGCGTTTCAAGTAGCAATCAGTTAGTGGTGAAAATTAGCACCCACGACAAACCCTGAAGTAATTATTCCTCTATATTTTGTGAAACATTCAATAAGCACAAGGTTTGAAATATTCGATTCGTTGTTCCAAAACTACGTCAAAATAAAAGCGTCTAATTAAAATTCTCATTAGTGAGTTCTTTTGTGTTAATCGCAACTTAATCGCTGAGATGCGACGACCATAAAACTAAAAACGAAATATTTGATCCGTTTGATTAAACTTTGGCTAATTAAAATGAAATGATAAAATGAAGGAAACATATTTCTTTATGTGCTAACTACACGTTATAATAATGCTAGCGCGTTGTAGAAAATGTTCCAACAATAAAACGAAGGGAAAAAACCATAAAAGTTATAGGAATTTTCGTTCGTTTTGTGTTAAATGAAATGTGTATCTGAAAAAGCTTTTAGAATATTGTTAGCGGAATAGTTAAATCGAATAGAAATACATAACGAGTTGCGTATAAAATTAAACTTTAAAAGTGTGATTAAGCGGAACGAATTCGACGTTAATAAATTTTGTCTTTTTGTTTCATCAATTTGTAGATGAGCCGAGTGTTGTGAGTCAGTCTTGAAGCCCATTTCAAGAGGATTACATTAAACACAGCAAATGCTATATGTATAGCGGATACCACGCAAAAAGGGTATATTTGTAGCACAAATCCCGAGTGAAAACGTTGCTCTTCCACAGCATCGCATCAATGGGAATTCAAGGGATTCTAATATGTTTATGAATGCACACTACACACCTATACCTACAATAATAACATTAATAATAATGCATAATCCTTATATATTCAGGACCGAATCGGCTAGAATTTGGGTAGGAAAGTAGGAAAAATATTTGACCTTTTCACTACGGAATTAAACTTTGACTCTTCACGGAATGATCAATTTTGTGAGTTCGGTTATTGAAAGGGTCATCGAAAGTAAAGTTTATGGTTGTTAAAGAATAAAGATGGATCCTCTATTTCTCTCTATTTTGGAATTTAATTTCCTAGAAAAACCTTTTGCCAGTTTTCACCACACTCTTTGACGAATTCAAAGATTGTTTTTACTCTTACCTCCACTGCTGCAGAGCTACTTAGTTCACAGATAGAAACCTTATATACCTACACATTTGATTCAATGATTCTGGAAAACTATGCTTTAAAAGAAAAGAGAAAACATTCAACTTTAGCGAATTATAAGAAAAAAGAAATTTTTTGCGAAAGACTTTAAAAACGTTCAAATGAAAAATTCAGTTAAGCTTCTGAGGATTTTTCTAAATTTTAAGAATTTTCTTCGTTTTCGAGGATTTTCCTGAATTTTGAGGCTTTTCGCATAACAATTTTTACCAAGGAGGTACCGACTACAAAAAATCTCAAAAAAATCACAAAAAATTAAAAAATCACAAAAAATTAAAAAAATCAAAGAAAATCAAGAAAAATCTTAGAAAATAATCGAATGCACAATACTGTTGTAAAATTGAATAAGACCAAATTTTACGGCGCAAAAACATGGGTGTTTGATATTTTCGCTAAAAAGAGTAACGATGCGGACTTTGTTGTCGAGGAAGTTTGTTTAGACCCGTACGAAGAGCGAAGTTCTTCGAAGAAGGGTCTTATGCGTTTACCAAGACGTTTGTAACCAGTCGATTTGAGGGGAGTAGGGGGGAGCATCGATCATAGTCCTTAGATGCTGAATCTGCAAACAAAATTTTGTCCGTCCGTCTGTCCGTCATCACGATAACTCGAGTAAAACTTGACCGATTTTAAATTTTTTTTTTTCTGAAACATAATCGAAAAAGTGGTTATGGGATTGTCTTTGGGAATTTTCGGGCCAAGGGCCGCCGAGCTAGGGTCGCTTAAGTGGTTTTGGGTCTTTTGTACATAACTCGAGTAAATATTTTCCTTTTTTCATTAAATTTTTGCCCTTGGACTTAGATAGGGCTCTAAAAATGAGTCGTCGAGTGGGGCCCTCCATGTTTTTCATGATTCTTTTTCCATTTGAGTAGTAAGCGAATGCCAAACCTTTCTCAAGACAAAATTTGGGTCCAAGGCCTCTACTAGGGCCTAAAGTAAGCGAATATTTTTGTCCTTGAAAGTTGTCCGAGGCCTCTGCTTAAGGCCCTAGATCGGTCCTAAAAACGGCCACAGCCTAAAAAAATTGTTTTTTGCTATTTTATAGAGAAAATCGAGTAAAGTATTTTTGTGCATGGAAATATAGGTGCGAGGCCTCTACTTAAGGCCCTAGGTCGGTCCAAGGTGGGCCCTGATCCAAAATTTTTTTTGCTGCGTTGTAGAGAAAATCGAGTGGAAAATCGAGGCCTCTACTTAAGGCCCTAGGTCGGCCCTAGATCAAAAAAAATGTTTTCCTATGGTGTAGAGAAAATCGAGTAGAACATTTTTGTCCATGGGTTCGCGGGCCGGCCCCACTTTGAGGAATCTAGTGGAGGTTAAAAAGGTTTTCGACACCGTTGCTTCGTACGGGCTTTTCCATATTGCCTTTGTGCAATCTCCAATCCTATCAAGTAAGGACGTAATCACTAAGTTAGCGATATTTTATTACATTCATCTGCATCCCTTGCGACGGACGTAGTCGCTTTGAGCAATCCCTGGCTTTCATTCGACAATCAACTGACCGTAATGAGGACGAGATATAATTAAGAACCCTTTCCGAATTGTGAAAAATTATAAAAAGACTTACTTTGAGCTCAGTCGGATGACATCCGATAAAAAAAATCAAAAGATCAACAAAATCAAAAGATCCAAAAAATCACCAAAAAAATCAAAAAATCACAGAAATCTTAATCAATTTTAGAGTAGGTACCCCTAGCTTTTTACACTTTTAACACATTTTAACATTATTTTCGACAGAATTATATTTTTGATGTAAAAATAATGTAAACGTAATGTATACGTTTCGGTGAAAAATTTTGGAAAATTCATGCATAATTATGTAAAATGTTTGTAGATGATGTAAAAAGGATGTACAAAAGACGGATAATTAATGTTACAACGATGGATTTTGTTACAATATTTTTCCATCATTTTTACATTCCAATTTTTAAAAGGATTTTGTGGAAAAATAGTGTAAAATTTTTGTAAATTATGTTAAAATGATGTATAAATGCTTTTCTAAGTTGAAATTTAAAAATGATGGAAAAATAACGCAACAAAATCCATCATTGTTACATTAATTATCCATCTTTTGTACATCTTTTTCACATCATCTACAAACATTTTACATAATTATGCATTTTTCATTCATAAAATTTACATCATGGGCGCGCAGTAGCAATGCGCCCGTGACGCAAGTCCACATACATACAAAAAATTCAGAAAATTTTTTTTTGTAGACTTCGGAACCATATATACAGCTAAGTTTTGACTTTTTTTCCTTGCGTCGTACCCTTCTGGTTCTACGTAAAATTTTGATTGAAATCGACATTTTACTCATTAAAATCGGTCCAGTGGAAGCCAAAGTTAAACATCCTACGTTAGTTAGTTAGTTCCATAGCCATTTGTATGAAAACCGACTTTTTTGGCTCGTGCTCGAAAACGGCTCGATAACTTTTCTTGAAATTTTGCAGGGACCTTCGGGTGAACATTCTACGCCATATGAGATTTAAAGGGGAGGGGGGCTCGTTTGGGCGCCAGTTCTAAGAGCCCTAAGGCCATATAAAGCCCATAAAAAGAATGTTTTGTATGTGTGTGTGAGTGTATTCAAAGTATGGGTCAAATATGAGCAAAATGATGGGATGGAGGTGGAGATAGATGTTTAGTGTCAAAGGAAAAGTTATTGGGTTGAGTGTGTAGTCTGTCAGGGTGACCAACAAAATGGCCGATGTTTTTTTGCCGGAATTTTTTTTTCGCCGGAAATTTTTTTTCGACAGAAATTTTTTTCGGCGGAATTTTTTTGTCGCCGGAAATTTTTTTCGCTGAAATTTTTTTTTC
>CM055404.1:140455724-140476866 GCA_029228625.1 Pseudolycoriella hygida
TTTTCGCTAAAAATTTTATGTTTTCTCTTTTCTTCCAAAACTACTGATATCAATTTGGGTGACGCTTACAGCTTCGGAACGCAAAAAATTCTTTTGAAATATTTTCATTTTGATTAAAGAAAAGTGTCACAAATGCCTTACCCTCCCAACGTAATAATTTTTCTGTGCTTTCAGATTTGGCACGCTAAAAATTTGGCTACCCGTACTCCACACATCACGCAAAACTTAACCTTTTTTCGTGTCAAATCTGAAAGAACAGAAAAACTATAACATTGGTGGTTCGGCATTTGAGACGCATTTCTTTAATCAAAAATGAAAATATTTCAAAAGAATTTATTGCGTTCCGAAGCTGTAAGCGTCACCCCAATTGATATCAGTTGTTTTGGAAGAAGAGACGAGGACTTGCGTCACGTTTCTCTTTTAAGAAGGGTTTTTGTTGTGATTAATTTTACACCAAAAATATAATTTTGTCGAAAATAATTTTGAAATTTACCCGTGGGATGTAATGTTGACATACCGTCTAAAGTAACCTTGAGAAAGGCTAGATCCTAGGCACATATTTTTTTTCGAATTTCCTTCCTCAAAGAATAATATCCCTTAAACATCGTGAACATATTTTGACCCTAGAGCCTCATGTAAAGTCCTTATACCCGTACTTTAATGGGAAAAAAATTAATTTGCATATTGTACATTTCCCCTACAACAAACCTACAACTTGAAAGAAATATTCTACTTAGTCTCTATTCTCATACGTTTTGTGATAGGTGGGGTTAGGTGGAGGCCATTTCTCTTCAAGTGCGTATGTAATATTTGAATGACATTTAGAAAACAGATGAGGCAAGCAGTACCCACCGTTCCCTGTATTATTGTCGACCGACGCTTCTGAATAGTTGTGAACAAACCTTTCTACTGACTTTATATGTTCTTTTATCTATTTTCCCATTTAAAGTTCGTTGGTTTCTTTGTAAAATTGAGTGGCTTTTTCAATGTTAAAATCGACCCTTTTTACATTTTTCCGATTTTTACATTTTTGAGAAGAAAACTACAGATAGATTTCACTTGAATGGTCCTCACCATTTCGAACAAAATGCAATCTCATAGTTTTCGATGATGTTTTGTTTATAGTAATGAACGAATAGATGTGTAGCGTCGAGCACCGAAATGCACATATTTGCGGCTCAGATGCATAAAAACAACCTCAATAGAGTCAGCACTCTTTTTTTTTAGTTGCAATTTTGTTTTCGTTTGAATTGGAATTCAATTTGTGAAAAGCTAGCAATTATTTTGAACGGACACAAAAGGGTGTGATGTTCAGTGATTTATAAATCCGCAATGAAAGACATCGAATGCAAATGTTTTCCTCTTTGTAGTTTTTGTTGTAGTCGAGAGGGTGTGTTAATTTAAATGAAGTGTTATGCTGAATCATCATATAAATTGGTTTACACACATTCATTTATAATTAAAAACACTTATAATAATTGTAGAGTTTCCGTAATGGCTACTACAGTGATATGCAGCGGTGACAATTTAATTTATCAACATCACCTACACCATTCATAATAGCAGAAAAGCAGACAAATTACACTTCAGAAAATACAATATTAAATTTGAATAAATTAGAATAAAAATGGATGAGACGACACGACAACAACCCATCGTACATTCGCACAATTAATTGAAGTTGATGCAAATTTGACGAATCGCTTCAAACGATCGAATAAATTTATGTTGTTGCAACAATGCAACTCCGTTGAATGTCACAGCATTAATTATTTTAACACCGCAGGGATGAACATTAGTGTGTACGGCGAATAAAATGATATAATCAATAAGCGAATGCCACGTTTGCGGTAGTGATAATATGGAGGAATGAAAGTGAGCCTTTTTCAGTGTTTGCTCGCTAAGTGTTTCTACTTTTGCGGATGTTTATGAATTATGTAGCGTTATGTATGGGAAGAGAGCTAGTCAAACAGTTACGACTCAAAACATTGAGCAGCGTATCTGACACTAGCGGCAAGTGCCAATTTTCGGGGATAAATATTTAGTAATTCACAGAAATGTTTAATAATTTTCAGAAATCTTGATAAGGATGACGCGTCAAAAGCGTCAGGCGTAAAAAATCTATACAAAATGCACGACTTTGTGCGACAACGGGAGTATATTTCAAAATTATATTTGACAAATAAATAAATAAACTAAAAATTATTTGCGATGTAAAAATAATGTAAATTTTGGTATGTTTCATGGAAAAGTTCATGGAACGGGTTAGCTCAGTGGTTACGTACTGGCTTTCCACCAAGAATACCCGGGTTCAAATCCAGGTGTGGACAAATTCTGTATAGGATTTTTCTTCATCGCTTATCATAAAAGTAACATTCCTAGGCTCACCCAAGCTTCATAAATGAGTAGTTGGGGTAGCAATATCGCAACGATTTGTACACAACGAAGTATGACGTCACCCATATTCGATACACTGTGTACGAAACAAGCAGGCTCTTATCCAGCTGCAAAGTTAAGGTGTGTGTAAACGTCAAAAAAAAAGTAATGACAAATTCCATACCGTTAGGGTTGTGATTCGAATCTGTTCGATGCGCGCTTAGGTGTTGCCAGATGTACTAGCGCGCGAAAAAATCGGAAAAAGAAATAATCCTTCAATCGAAGGCGTTGTTGTTCGGAACACACGTTAAGCATGTGGTCCCTAGTGTGGTTAATCCACACTAGCTGGCAGTTACTCAGTGTAACCTTACGGCAGTCGAACCAGACACTTTATAGTGTTGCTCCCGACTAATCAGTGCCATTAGGATTAATATTATGGAAAAGTTCATGGATAGTTATGTAAGATTTAGATAGATCATGTAAAAAAGATGTGCAAAAGATGAATAATTGATGTAAAAACGATGGATTTTGCTGCATTTTTTTCCATTATCTTTAAATTCCAAATTAGAAAAGCATTTACAATTTACATCATTTTTACATGATTTACATAAATTTTACATTGTTTGTCCATAAACTTTCCATTAATGTAAAAATAACGTAAATAATGAAAATGCTTTTCTAATTTTGCATGTAATAATGATGAATAATGATTAAAAGATAGCAATAAGTCAATCTTTCTTCACCCTGTAACGAGTACCGATGTTGATTCATTGATTTTATCCCTGAATGTCAGTAAAGCTCCTGGGTATGATGACATTTCTGTTACTTCCCTTAAGTGTTGTATAGCAAATGTTTCTCATTTTCTTGCTGATATCTACAACGTTTCAATTGCTACAGGCTCTTACCCAAATTCTTTGAAAATTTCGAAAGTCACGCCAGTTCACAAGTCTGAGGATTCCACAAATGTAAAAAATTATAGACCTATTTCTATCCTACCTGCAGTTAATAAAATTTTCGAAAAATTAATTTATAGTAACGTGTATGATTTCCTTGTTTCTCAAAGGTTTTTCTATAATAAACAGTATGGTTTTAGGTTGAAAAGTGGTACACATATTGCCCTCTTCGAAACAATCAATGAAATTTCCCTAGAAGTTGATAAAGAAAAAATTGTATCTGGCCTTTTTTTAGACCTGGCCAAGGTGATTGATACTGTTAATCATGTACTTCTGTTAAGGAAATTGTATTGCGCCGGGATAAGAGGTGTGGCTCTCAATTTGATGAGAAGTTATTTGTCTGATAGGTGGCAATATGTGTCTGCCAATGGAATTGATAGTCCAAGATTGCCTATATCAATTGGGGTCCCGCAAGGAAGCGTTTTGGGACCTTTATTGTTCCTAATTTTTGTTAATGATTTATATAAACTGCCCTTACGGTCACGACCTAGTCTGTTTGCAGACTATACATGCATGTTTACTTCTTCTACATGTATTGGAACAAACGTATCTAACTTGAATGAGGACTTGAGAATAATATCTGAATATTTTAATGTTAATAAACTGACACTTAACTTAGCTAAAAGTAAAGTGGTCCATTTTAGGTCTAGTGGTAAAATCCTTAGAAATGTACCGGTGATTCAATTTAATGGTGAGAATATTAATTCTGTTAAGACAATTAAGTATTTGGGAGTTATCCTTGATGAGCATCTAAACTGGAATTGTCATATAACGGGGCTACTGAACAAACTATTTAGTCAGATCGGGATACTCAGAAAACTGAAGAGGTTTGTTCCGGTTAAGATCCTCAAGATGCTGTATTTTTCGCTGATCCACTCTCGCCATACATATTGCGTAGGTGTATGGGGTAGCGCTAATATTTCTCTCATCAAAAATCTTGAAGGACTACAAAGAGTTGCGCTAAAAGTAGCTCATAAATTGCCAATCCTTTTTCCGACGCAACGCTTATTTTCTGATTTTTGCTCTAACATACTACCCGTACGGGGGTTGTATGAGTATGCAGTTTGTAAGTTTGTATTTTCATCAATCCATGACCTCAACCATCACACGATCCTGTTTATTAAACCTACCCATCGGTACCCTACAACTTCGTCAAGGTTGCTCAGGCTTCCTTATGTTCGTACTAAGCTAGGTAAACGTAGCGTGCTATTTTCTGGGTCTAGTTTATTTAATAAATTACCGGTGGTTGTTCGTGAGTCACACACATTATCTGGTTTTTGTCGGCTGCTAAAGTCCAAGCTGATGGCCTCTAGCCTTTAGCTGTGTGTGCTTCAATTGCTCAACCCTGACCTACATATTTCCATTATATGGATTAGCATATTATCCAGTACTTATAACTATTTCTTCTCGTCTTTTACTTTATTGATTCATTGATTTACTAAATTTTCCATTTTTTTTTCTCTCTCTTGATATTAGCCTGATTTTTTTTATTGTTTTTTGATGTAAAGAGTTTCTTTCGAATTAACTTTGTTAAAATAGAACTCTTTTGATTTTAATACGCTTATCTTGTATAAAATATTTGATTTTTCTTTATAGCTAGATTTACATTTTTTTGTTTTTTTTTTTCTTTTTTTGTACACGATAAGTTTGTATTCTGATGTTATACAAAAAAAAATATATTAAAATATATGAATGAATATGAACAATAATGTAGCATAATCCATCGTTGTTACATCAACTACCCATATTTTTCACATGATCTACGTACATTTTACATAATTATCCATGAACTTTCCGTCATTTTTCTATGAAACATACATAAAATGTACATTATTTTGACATCTAAAATATAACTTTGTCGAATATAATTTTAAAATATACACGACAACGGCTTATGTCAAAGTATTCTGATTTTCATGAAACGATGCAAAATCTGTCCAAGGACTGGGCCATTTTCCCCTAAAACCCTGAAACACGTGTTCTCCAAAATGTTATTCTCTACAACTTTGCCTTTGGAAGCAGCTTTCTAACTCTCATAGTTCTGGAGATTCGGGTAATCCTGCCCAATCATGGAAGTGGCAATATACCACGATTGGGCTATATTTCCCCAAAACCCTGAAACACGTGTTCGCTTAAATCGAATTCTCTACAACTTTGCCTTTAACAGTAAATCTCCATATTGCATAGTTAAGGAAATATAGACCCAATTCCCACAAATATTTTTCCCAGTTTTGTGACATCAAACGCTTTCATTTGACACCAAAACGAGGAATTTCCGTGCTATACTTGCTGAGATATTTGCGAAAAAGTTTCATCGCCCTTGAAAATTTCATGTCCGACCTCCACTCTTCGACCATATGCTCCAATAAAATTGTTGTGTGGGACCAGCAATATCCGGGATCAGGTCGCCCAGTAACGTTATCACTTCAAAAACAATGGGACTCGATAGTGGTGATGAAGTTAATTTGAAGAAGATCACGATTTGGCAAGAGTTTTGGCACTCCACGAACCAGAGTCAAGTGCTTGACTACATGCGCTGCCTTCAAAGTCAATTGGCACCTTGTTGGATAATAACGCATTTCGTATTATCATCGGTCTTCGGTTGGGCATAGACATTTGCGCACCTCATATTTGCAATTGCGTATCACAAGTGGACAGAAAAGACCATCATGGTCTCAAATGCAGAAAGAGTGCTGGTAGGCACGCGAGACACGCGGAACTAAATGCGATTATTAAACGAGCGATCACCTTGGTTGATGTTCTTGCCCATCTGGAACCAGTCAGATTGGTTAGAGAAGACGGCAAAAGAGTTGGTGGCATTTCACTGATTCTATGGTCGCGAGGCAGGACCTTAATATGGGACGCTACCCGCACTGACACATTCGCCCCAAGCAACATAAACCTCAGCAAGAGTGCAGCCGGTTGAGCGACGGAGAGTGCAGCACAAAGAAAAATGCGAAATTACAGAATATTAATTGACCAAAATTATTATATGGTGCCATTTGCTGTCGAGACCATAGGTCCTTGGTGCAGAGACGCAATCGCTTTCTTTGAAGAGCTGAGTGAAAGGATCACGGAAACAACGCAGGAAACACGGTCAAGGTCATTCCTCAAACAGCGATTGAGCGTGGCGATACAGAGAGGGAACGCAGCAACGATAATGGGCACATGGGGGAGATTTTTTATTTATTGTAATGAGCTTTTGTGATAATTTTTGTGACAATTGTACTAATGCTGAAATAAATTTTGATTTGTATAAAATTGTTTGTAGTAAACGTATAGGACCTTTGTACTTCGTACGGGTCCAATTATTCTAGAGCTTATCAATCTATCATATGTAAAGTAGTGGGAATGAGTTAAAAAAAAGGATTAGAAGTAATAAAATGGAGAAAACGTTGAATAACCTGAAGACTCGAGCGCTCAACTCGTTTACCCAGATAACACAGATCACACTTTTTAATGTGGTTGCCCACTGAATGTACATTAAATGTGCGAAATTCAATGTTGTTCAGAATATGTATATAAAATGTACAAAAAATGTGCCTGTAAAGTGGTACATATTTCGGTGTACATAAAACGCACATTTTTTGTGCTATTAAAACTCGAAATTATTGCACTAGATCACAAGTACATTTTTCGTACATTTTATGTGCGTGATAAGGTGTACACTATTCCTATCACATTTAATGTACCAAATAGTGTTTGTGATGTAGTACATTTTTCGATGTAAATAAAAGACACATTTTTTGTGCTATTAAAACTCGAAACTATTGCACTAGATCACAAGTACATTTTTCGCACATTTTATGTGCGTGATAAGGTGTACACTATTCCTATCACATTTAATGTACCAAAAATGTGCTTGTGATGTACTTTCTATAATTTAACACTTTATACAAATTTAACACACCAACACATTATCCGGTGGCACAATTGGTAAAGCAGTCGACTCATAATCCCGAGTGTATTGGGTTCGAGCCCCGCAAATGGCAGAAATTTTTCTAACAAAAATGAGAGCTTGGCATAAAAAAATGTAGATGGAAGACGCAACGATCATCAGAATAAGGAAAACCGAAATAGAAAAGTCGGAAAACTAAATTAAATTTTTCTTTCTTTTCTTCCATAACATTTTATGTACATGAAATGTGCTAGTAATTCACACTAAAAAGTACATTAAAGGTACATTAGTTGTGTATTCAAAGTGTTTGTACATTAGATGTACATGTAATTCACATTTAATGTACACATTAAATGCACTTCACGTTCCAAAGAAAAGATGTAACGGTAAGGGCGCTTTTTAATATACACTGAATGTCCTGGAATTGGAGCATATTAAATAGGACCAGCGCCTTTTCCGATGGCACTTTGTGTACATTTCGTAGAGTCACTTCACCTTGATATCCCAATTTGAAGAAAAACCCATTAGGACGTTGAAAATCGTCTCGAAGAACTTGAAAAGCTTACGTCGAAATTTTTTCGTACAAATAAAGATTAAGCTTTAATTGGATTTTTGGTATAAAAGGCATTTTTTGAATATCCCCTCACTCAAGTAGAATGTTAACAAATATTTTCAAATAATCGCAACTTCCCAATTCAATTCCCAAACCATAAAAGTGCTTATGTATAATCATCCACTCTATTTAGCTGAAAAAGTATTTCTAACAAAAATAAAATTTTCTTTCGGGTGATTCGTTCCAGAGGTGCTACGTGTGCGCTTACTTTACACAATAAAAATCTACAGCAACCGGCATAATTTCCCATTTGTTAGCTAAGGAAGATAAATTACTTTTATTTAATTCAATTGCAAATCTAAATTAGTTTTCGAGATGTGTTGCTGAACAACTTTCTGATAAGAATAATGCTACGCTTAAGCTACACTGATGTGAACAAAAACTGACGAAGAGAAAGTATAGCCAGACTGAAATTTCCATAAATAAAGAATGTTAGACCAGTGTGCTGGTTAAGTTGTTACTTAAGAAGCTTCGAGTGGTTTAATACTTAAATCTTTAGCATTAGTTATTATAACTAGAGTGCGGAACGTGCTGGTAAAAAATATTTAAAGTTTAACTGAGGCAGATGAATTTGTCATCAAGCATCCGAATTATTGATAGTGTCAGGAATTGTTCTGACCTAAAACAGACCCAAGTGAAATAACTGATGGATTTATAAAGAATCGAGCAGTCATTTGAAATGATTTAAATTGAATGAAATCAACTTAGCCGTTGCCTATTTATCGGCCTATGAATAAAGAGCATTCAGAACGAGGAGTTCACGGGGACAATATCCCCAAGCGAATCGCTTTCTTTGTAGAAAAGTGTTCTTCAACCAGCGCTTGCGAGCTGGGGTGCATAACCCACTGGTTTTTGAACACTTAGTAGTTGAACATGAAAGTAGAGATAGAAGTAGAAGTTGTAACAGATAGAGAGCTAAAGTTATTTATACGACCAATTCCATGCAAAAAGTGGAAAATGCGTTACGTGCAAACGCTCTAACGGGTAAAATGTTTAGATATTAGAACTTCTTTGTATGGAGAAGTTGAAGATTGAACATTTGTAGAAACTTCTTTCAACGCAATTAAGTGTCCAATCACTGAGACAATGGCAACGAGAATTCCGAACGTAGCCGAATGGATGCATAGGAAACACGGTGAAGTTAATTTCCATCTGACGCAGCTCTTGTCGGGTCATGGTCGCTTCAGGAAGTAACCTGCATATGTGTGGATTCGCGCAGCTACCCTTCTGCACTTTTTACATGTAGCGACACATGGTGAAATCGTTGACAAATAGATGGTGCGAGAAAGGCATTGTGAGGTGTCACTGAAGTTGTCAGGTCAATACAAAAAGCAGACAAGACATGGTTTCCCATTTCGGACTTCAAACAGATAAGTTGTTTTGAACCTTTACCATGTGTTAAGGTATGAAGGTTCGTGTTAAAGTGAAGTACGGTAACGTGAGCCATAATTATAAGTTGTGATTTTGATTAAGCCCGATGGATCGGGGTAAGATTTCAATGATCAGTTCTGTTCTCTTCATCATTAAAGTGGTCTTCGAACACAGCTTTTAGATTCATGCATAAAATTGGCTGTTGGAAACAAGAAACTCCTATCAAAAGATTCATTCATACAATGAGGAATTTGCGAGAACAATTAGCCACGTTTGAATTGGAATTATTCTGTGTCTTAAGGATCTACAGTTTTATTCACCCAACATACAGGTTAGGGTAGATTGAAGGGGATGCGCATTTAGTATTTAGCATTTAAAATTATATTTGAGTTTTCCGAATTATTTGTTTTTGTATGAAATTTGAGTATGAAATATAAAGTGAGGTTATCGGGTCGTTACATCAACCTCAGGCATTGAAATGACTAGCATACAAACAAACTTTGATGGATATAAAATTAGATTCGTTCTTGTTGGGTACCGCTTAATGACGGCATGGGTCAGTGAGAGGCCTGCGTCGATCGGTGCCAAGAAACACTGGAGAAATGTTATAACAGTGCTTCAAAGCGTGTGAATGATATCTACACTAGTGACGTTTCATGAATTTATGGTTATCAGCATAAACCAATGCAGCAACTTCATGTTTAGGTGCTCCGACAGCGCAGCTAAAGTTGTTAAGAATAGAATCGCTTTGAAGGAAATGGACGCAATTTTCATCAATATTAAAGGACAAGTGGCCTGAATATCTTTTGAGGATAGTAAAGATTCTGATTAGTACACAACAATTTGATTGTTAAAAGTGTTCACCAAAATAAGGGAAATCGTGTCGAAACACCCCTATCGAACTGTACCGCGAAAATGCTAGCTACCACACTAGTTGTCATACAAAGGCTTTTGTAGTTATTAAAAACGTTTGATTGGTCAGCTAACTACCGTACAATGAAGACTAGGCATTGAACTATTAGTTTTTTCCCTTTACGTGAATACAAATTTCGAGGAGTGTGATTTTAGTAGCGAAAAGCAACAGATGATAGATTCAAAAAACGCGTTTTTGAAGTGTCTATAGCTTCGCATCCACTGACGATACGTAAAAGTCATTTAATAAAATTTACCATAAAAAATAGTCAATCTTAGAATAGGATCGGCAGATTTGCGATTTTCGGGCTGGAAGTACCCTAGGCCAGAAACATAAAAGGCAGCCCTCGTAATTTATGTTTTTTTTTTGTTAAGGTCAATCAATTATTGTAACTAGTCAGGAGGCTTCCGCCATTGATGAAGTAAATAAATAAATTAAAATAGTTGAAATGCGATCGCAAAGCTGCAAAGTTCATGTAGAGATGACCAGCGAAAAGAGGTAGCTGAACTGAGAGTGTAGGCGAGTAAGCGTAGCCCCTCCCCGAAGTAATGCTGTGAGGCAGTTCCGGAAAGACGATGATCAAGGAAGCAAGGAAGCAGGTTTTAGTTGGCAGGCCGTCGAAAGAAAAACGTCTACACAGTGCAGTGTTAAAAAATATTGCTCTATTAGACAGTATTAAGGTGCGCATGTCCATTTCCAAATCTTGCACTTCCATTATGACATAAAGAAATTCTTAACACCAGGTTGCCTCTTAAGTGTCATTCTAGCACAATGGTGAGATGGCTGTTTTTAATAAAAAAAAAAGTGTCATTCACAAAGTGCGCACGCTAATAACGCAGTTTTTTGACACCCTCCCTCCCCCTCGCACGCCTGTTTTCATACATTAGAATGTATGGATGCACACTTTTTTCGACAACCCCCCTTTCTCCCTTAGTAGCGTTGGCCCTAGATCCCGGGAAGTTTTTGGAAAAAGAAATTGGGTCCCGGGAAATCCTTCGCCCAAGGCATTTTGAGCGGAAAATTGTACCATAGGAAATTTTTTACTATACAGCAATTACTACCGGAAAAAGAAAGCCACCGGAAAGTTAAAATTAAAGGAAAGCGGGAAGTGAAAGCCGCCGGGAAGTCAAAAGCACGGGGAAGTCAAAAGCACGGGGAAGTCAAAAGCACGAGGAAGTCAAAGCCACCGGGAAGTAAAAAGCACCGGGAAGTAAAAAGCACCGGGAAGTGAGAAGTCAAAGCCACCGGGAAGTCAAAAGCACCTGGAAGCGGGAAGTAAAAGCCGCCGAGAAGTCGAAAGCAGCCGAGAAGTCAAAAACACCGAGAAGCGGGAAGTGAAAGCCACCGGGAAGTAAAAAGCTACGAGAAGAGGGAAGTCAAAGCCGCTGGGAAGTCGAAGCCACCGGGTAGTCAAAAGCACCGGGAAGTCAAAAAACACCGGGAAGTCAAAAGCACCAGGAAGTTAAAGCCACAGCGAAGTTAAAGCCATCGGGAAGTCAAAAGCGCCACCGGGAAGTCAAAGCTACCTGGAAGTCAAAGCCACCGGGAAGTGAAAACCACCGGGAAGTAAGAAGCAACGAGAAGAGGGAAGTCAAAGCCGCCGGGAAGTCGAAGCCACCGGGAAGTCGAAGCCATCGAGAAGTCGAAGCCACCGGAAAGTCAAAAGCACCAGGAAGTCAAAAGCACCGGGAAGTTAAATTCGCCGGGAAGTGAAAGCCACAGGGAAGTTTAAGCCATCGGGAAGTCAAAAGCACCACAGGGAAGTCAAAGCTATCTGGAAGTCAAAGCCACCGGGAAATGAAACTTTTTAGTCTACAATTTCGCAGGTGCGATTAGAGCGAGAGGGGCTCGAGCTTCCCAAACTTAAAACAAAAAACGAACTTGAATGTTCATATTTTCAAAATGTTCGCCTGCGGCGCTACACGGAATTAGCCAATTAATAAAATTATAACCTTTAATTACAATCAAACATTTTCGCCTGCAGCGCTTTACTCGTTGGATCGTTACTGGAAAACCCTAATTCTATTGTAGCCCCCTCCCCCTTCCGCGAAATCGTTGGATGATTTTTGGTTGCCGGGAACATTTGACTCGGTACCCGGGAAAAAAACATTATTTCCATGGCCGTGGAAAGCGGTCCGAATATAGTGCTAAGAGACTATTGGAAACAGTGCATCCAGCCAGCGTACAGTTCTACATGTTCAGTGAAAAAGTTTGTTTTTGATCTATAAAATATGGCCTATCTCGATAGAGCTATTAACACTCTTATTGGTTTATACAAAGTTAAATTAGTTTTCTCATGTATACCTAAGTGTATGATTCGTTCATTTATTTCCCCAACATTTTCTATCAAGTTCTACCCTGTTCAGTTCATGTACAAACCGATACCAACCTTTTTATATAAAACACATCTGTCCCACGAGACTCATTCAAAAATACATTATTAAAAAAATGGATCAATATTTAGCGGTAGCCTACCTTATGTAATTTACTCCACATAAAGTCACAACATTTCATACAGATATACACCTATAATATTTGTATTTTATATCCAATTTATAGATTTGGATTTCACTCCATAAAATACAACAGGTTCCTGTGCACAATTTGTACAAAATGATAATCCTCCACCCATAATGTTTAATCCATTAAGGCAAAAAAAGTCTATCTAATTTACTAATCTTTAACAACAGCATTATGCTTCTTTTAAATCAATTCCGTTACGTTAATTAAAATGCTCCTACTACATCTTTTCTCGTCCAAATTAATTTTCTTAGAAGAATTTTCCCTTTCATTTGGCCCCGAAAAAAAACATTTTTATTTTTCCGTCAAATGACGCCAAACTTATCTGTGTGATAAAGCTACCTTGATTTAGTCGGTATCCTTTGGATGGTAAGTATATGACATAGAACATAAACGGATAAATGTTGCTTTAAAACAGTCATTGAATTTGTATTTATCAATTCTCCTCCATAACCTTTTGCCCTACTTTCTCTTTTTTATGTATTATGCAATAGCCAAGACTGTTTTGTTTGTGTACGATGTTGAGCCAGGCGCTTACACTAAATGTGTTTACTTATAATTAACCGTTACGTTTAATAGGGAGAGAGAAAAAAAATACTCAAAACTGTAAAAAAAATCTAGCACAATGTGCGGGTGAAGGTATCATATGAGTCACTTCATTTTTTCATTTTCATTCCTCTTTCCGTCTATCCCCCAGTGAATGTTGAGATGTGTCATGTTTGTTAAATTATGAGTTGAATGTTTCGCTCACACGTTTTTCGACATAATTTCAAATTGATTACTTTTTCAAATTGAGTAGATTAACGTATTGCGCCAAAATATTCAAATTATTTTACTTATTTGTCGATATTGCAGTTTAATGATGTTTAATAATGGCCGAGGCTCGACATTAGGAGTGCGAGGAAAGAGATGAACGAGATTCAAAGGCTGACATGCATTTGTATTACCGGAGCTATGAAATCGACAGCCACGGTGGCTATGGTGACATTAATTAACCTCCACCGGTCCACGTGGCATTGAAGGCGAAAGCTTTTGCTACGGCGGATAGACTGTCTCAGAACGATCTTTGGACTCCGAATTTCACTTCGAGCCATGGGAGAATCAAGAAGGCTATCACTAACGAGGTCTTTGAGATGCCTAGGGACCGAATGAAACCGGAGACGGACTTCGTAAGGCGTTTTGAGACTGTCATACCCGATAGGTCTGAATGGCTGGAAGGTTGGCCAAGCTGCCTATCAGATGAAGTAATTGTGAGTTTCACTGATGGCTCTAAAACTTCAGAAGGTACAGGAGCCGGAGTATTCTCCCCGGAACCGTTGGCGGAAAGGTGGTACCACCTAGGTGGGTATGCCGACGTCTTTCAGGCTGAGATTTTCGCGGCACTGATGGGAGCGCGGGAAGCAATCCCACCAGAGGCATGTGGGAAAAAGGTCACAGTCTGTTCTGATAGTGAGGCAATGATCAAAGCGCTCATCTCGCCTGTCGTTACATCCAAGCTAGTAAAAGAGTTAAAGGAAACCTTGAACCGGATGGGACTGAGAAATCAGGTGACGCTGGTCTGGGTTCCCGGACACTCTGGCGTGGAGGGCAACGAAAAGGCGGATGAGCTGGCGAGGACAGGCTCGGCTACATTGGGTTGCGGGCCAGAACCTCTCATACCCATCCCACACTCGGCATGCGTAAAAGCAATAAAGAGTTGGGTGAGGTCGGAATTCGCTAACCATTGGAACACTTATGAAGGAGGAATGCACACAAAGCGTTTCTTCCCGGTGCCCGATGGGAAGTGGGCCAAAGAACTACTAAATATGGGCAGGACACGCATCAAGAGTGTGGTGGGTGCGATCACCGGGCACTGCGGACTAAGCAAGCACCTGGCAAAAATGGGAATCTCTAATGACCCCAGTTGTACCTGTGGCCTAAGTGAGGAGACGGGCGTTCACGTCATATGCGAATACCCGAAATTCTCCTCACTAAGGTTCAGGACACTAGGAAGTCATGTAGTCCAACCAGAAAATGTCTCCAAAATGACAGGTTCCTGGTAGGGACTGGAAGGTTTTCGAGATTTACATGATGAACGGGTTACGAAACAAAGGATCATCAGATCTGTGTTTCAAGGACCAGTAATGGACCGGCCCAAACTGATAAATCTAAAAACATCTAAATAAGAACTAAATACTTTTTGCAATTCCGATGAAAAACATTTTTCCAGACATTTCCATGTGACATTTTTATTCTAAATGTGCCATTTTCCTCATTAAAGTTTTCTGGCATTGAAGAAATATTTAATTAAAGTGTTTAGTGCGACATCAGCTTGTGTCAAAGTATAGCGTTTTTCATGATGTGATGTCCACACCCGAAAAACAAAATTCCTTAAGAGAGTTTGAGCATTTCGTCATGAAAATCACTTCAATTTGATAGAAACCGATGTCGCAGTATTCCGTGATTGTTTCCCTTGTCCTATAGTGTACTACTATTCGGACAAGGATGGCAGACTTGAATTACACGCCCTTCTGACTACATGTCAACAAGACCTGCGAAAATGATCCATTACATGATGTCACAATTTCGGTACATTTTTCGTAATTTTTTTTTTGTAAAATTCAACTTTCGCATTGATGCAGAGAACGTCAGTCTCGGTCCCAAATGAAAAATTTCATACGCCGCTTTTCCGGGAAAATTCTGGAAAAGCCCTGGCATGTGGAAAAGTGGTCAATTTTGAGGGTTTTTTAGGTAATGCTCCGAGTTTTCGAATTTTAGCTCCGGAGAGTTGGTTTCTTCGAAAAATTTATTGAGTTTGGTCAGTAGAATTACCGGCGCCATCTTGAATTTTCTCGAAGGTGCCATGAAGTATTTCGAAGGTAGCCGAAGGTGATACGAAGTGTTCCGATGGTCGCCCAAGGTGTTGGAAAAAAAAATTTTTCTGAAAGACAATTTTTTGGAGATAAATTTTTTTCGGAGAAAAATTTTTTTGGAGAAAAACTTTTTTTGAGAAAATTTTTAAAAAAAAAAATTTTTAATTTTTTGGAGTAAATTTTTTTTTTTGAGAAAAATTTTTTTCTGAGAAATTTTTTTCGAAGAAAATTTTTTCGGAGAAAGATTTTTTGGAGAAATTTTTTTTTTCTGAGGAAAACCACTTTTTTAAAGAAAACTTTTTTTTGGAGTAAATTTTTTTAGGGGAAATTTTTTTTCGAAGAAAATTTTTTTTAAAGAAAAAGTTTTGGAGTAAATTTTTTGGAGAAAAAACTTTTTTTGAGAAATTTTTTTCGAAAAAAAATTTTTTCGGAAAAAGATTTTTTTGGAGAATTTTTTTTTCTGAGGAAACTTTTTTTGAAGAAAAACTTTTTTTTTTAGAAAAATTTTTTTTTGGAGAAATTTTTTTCGGAGAAAAATGTTTTTGAGAAAAATTTTTTGTTGGAGAAAAATTTTTGAGAAAACTTTGGAGAAAAAAATTTTTCTCAAAAAAAATATTTTCTCGAATTTTTTGGAGAGAAACTTTTTTGGAAAAAAATTCTTTTTTGGGAAAAACTTTTTTTTCAGAAGAATTTTTTTCGGAGACACTTTTTTCGGATACAATTTTTTTCAAGACAATTTTTTTCAGAGAAAATTTTTTTCAAACACAATTTTTTTTCGGAGAAATTTTTTTCTAAGACAATTTTCGGAGAACAATTTTTTCAAAAAATAGAAAATTTTTCACATGATTTTTAGTTATAACAACTGAAAACTTCCAAAACGAGTGGTATCACAACAAAAACCTCTTTAAAGGTAGAGTGTGACGCATTCCGTAAGTCCGCTTCCAAAATTAATGATATCGCTTGAGGTGACGCTTACGACATTGACTTTTCCAATTTTAAACTTGTCATCCTTCAGTGCCATTCGAAGAAACAATTAAGCGAGATGATGCTCTCGATCAGAACAGAAAAACAGATTTAAGTTTATGCGGAAAAATGCAGAAAAGTTTTGTTACGTAATGTTTTCATTAAACTTACCACTCGACCCGTAACAGTTTGTATTAAAATTGCTGTACCTACCACTGACTCTGCGTTACATAATTACGATACCTTAGGTATGGTTTGGACTTCTTTAGTTGTCCGTTTAGAAAAGAGAGCGCTCCGCATGAAAGATTTGTCATGTAAACGGAGGCGAAATTGAATCGTTTTCAATTTTTCCTTCGTTTACGTGAGGGATTTCTCTCATGTGGAAACGGAGCACTTCTTTTAACTACCGTAGACAGGATATTTTCATGCAAACATTTTGAGATAATAATTATCATATCACATTGTAGACTGATAAGTCACATTGATCCCATCATTCTTTTAATAAATCATAAACATTTCAGAGTGAATACCGCCTCACTTGAAACGGTAATCGACGATTATTTTTAACCGGAAATATTTAAATTTTCGTAAATTTTGTAGAATTTCATGAATTTATTTCCACTGAATTCCAGTGTTACTTTGAGGTTATCGTGTTGTTCGCTATTTAGATGTTGAAATAATTTATTTGTTGAAAAAAAATAAATAAAATTATTAAAAACGTAACAATTTGAAGGAAATTGCAAATCATTTTGCGTTCAAAATAGTGAGAACTTACAATAAAATTAATTTTGAATTGAGAATTCCCATGCGTGCGGCAAAGTTTTTATACTGTAAAGACTTTTTTCCTGCCGTTTTTGCATGTACGTGACACGAATACCCCAGAGAATTCTTACCCAATTCGTTAAGCTCATTTGACATTTGTGTGTCAGCAACACATTTTCATTACTTTTCTAAATTTTACTAGACTTTTCCTAGAAGAAGTTGTTACTGTATCATGCAAAACATGTTGCTTTGCCAGAAAATAGTCATTAGCACCACAAGGAGTTCTAAATTATTAGACCCGTACGAAGTGTTTACAACGACCGACGCGGCGCGACGTTTGTAAAAATTCAAAGAGTGATTTTGTATTCCAACGAGAGCGAAAGTTTGCGACCAGAGCGAAGCACCCCACAATATTGTTTTCTAGTGTTTCCAGGACAAAATGTTCATTCAGTATAACGTGGGAGCGGTGAGAAAGTAACTACTTTCGCACCAGCACGAATATGTAACTTTCTCACCGCTTTTGCGGGGACAAGACACGAGGTTTCTCACCGCAAGCATGAAAATGTTTTTTCTAACATTCTGATCCCAAACAGGAAAAATCTTCGGTCACTCTTTCGACTCGGGAGTTGGTGGATCTTGGTCAAAGGAAAAGTTGTTGGGTTAAGTGTTTAGTGTGTCAGGGTGACCAACAAAATGGCCGACGGTGATATGGGACGGATTTAGGCGGAAAATTGATGTTTTTTTTGTTGAAGATATGTAGATGTTTAGTGTCAAAGTAAAATTTTTTTCGCCGAAAATTATTTTCCTTGAAAATTTTTTTTCGCCGGAAATTTTTTTTTGTCGGGAATTTTCGCCGAAAGATTTTTTTTCGCTGAAAAATTTTGTCTGCTGAAAATTTTTTTGACTGAAAATTTTTTTTCTTTTCGCTGAAAATTTTTTTTTGCCGAAATTTTTTTTCGCTGAAAATTTTTTCGACCGAAATGTTTTTTCGATGAAAAATTTTTTTTGCCGGAAATTTTTTTCGCTGGAAATTTTTTCGCATGTTAATTTTTTTTCGCCAGAAATTTTTTTCGCTGAAAATTTTTTCCGCGGGAAATTTTTTCTACAAAATTTGTTTTCTCTTTTCTTCCAAAACTACTGCCATCACAACAAAAAACCTTTTTAAAAGGGAAACGTGACGCATGTCCTCGCCCCTTCTGCCAAAACAACTGATATCAATTTGGGTTACGCTTACAGCTTCGGAACGCAAAAAATTCTTTTGAAATATCGCTTTTTTGGGATTTTACCCACGAAATATTTTCATTTTCGATTAAATAAATGCGTCACCGGACCCTCCCAACATAATAACTTTTCTGCGCTTTCAGATTTCGCACGCCAAAAATGTGGCTACCCGTACTCCACACATTACGCAAAACTTAATTTTTTTCGGGTCAAATCTGAAAGAACAGAAAAACTATAACATTGGGGGGCCCAGCATTTGTGACGCATTTCTTTAATCGAAAATGAAAATATTTCAAAAGAAGTTGATGCGCTTCGAAGCTGTAGCGTCACCCAAATTGATATCAGTTGTTTTGGAAGAAGAGACGAGGACTTGCGTCACGTTTCCCTTTTAAAAGGGATTTTTGTTGTGATCGATAATTTAGCGAAATTTGATTACATTCATTTTCATTCCTTCGAATGAATTAATTTATACGAAATCGTGCGGGTCTGCGAAGCATATGTTTACAGTTAAATTTCACCACCCACCACAGTCCACTGAATGAGGAAATAAAGTCGTTGCTACATGGACTTTGTATATAGAGAGTTAAATTAAACAAAAATAAAGCGATAAGGCTCGGTGACACAGGTAGATTCACTCAATAACACAATACGTACAACACAAATATCAACATTGCAATTATTATTGAATTTAGTCGCTTCTGTCATGTTCAAGTGCGATGACCTTTTCCTGTAATATGCGGTAAAAGTAAATTGCTCTCTGGTGAATTTTAATGTGTTCAAAAGAACGAAAAAATCGTGTACGTCAAGCCAAAGACAAAGTTGATAGGATCGAATAACCTTTATGTTAATTTTTGGATAATACAAGGAGGTAATTTGTTGTTGGTGATGGCATACAAACACTGTATTATGAATTATTAATAGAAGGAGTTTGCCGAATAATTTTTGAATTTGTAGAAGATCAAATTAATCATGGTATACATTTCAATATGTTTCTAGAACATTTACGTTACAAACACCAACACTTTCGCATGTATGTTACTAACGTTTTTCATGGAAATTTAGAATATTTTTGTACCGTCTGGATTTTACGGATATGTGTGTTTTATGCGAGGTTTTACGTATAATTAGAATGAATAAATTTCCATCACAATTTAAATAACAATCCAATTTATTTTATATTCAAACACTCAAACATGTAAGACAGAAAATAATTTTTTTATACCAACTTGATTTAAAGAGGTAGTTCGCAGTTTTTAATTCTAGTAAAAATCAGGAATACAACCGGTCTGATCGGGATCGGTCAAGTTGATCTTAAAACCAGATTAGTTTCTCTTATTGTCAAAAAATTACGTTGGAAATGCGTAAGCAGGGTCGTAGCTGGAACGTTAGCATCCATAAAATATTTAATCAAAAGTAAGTTTACTACAAATGTCGAAATAATGCTTTAAACGTCAAAATATTTACATCTGGCGCAGTCGGATTTCTCTTATAGTTCTCACACTTAATTCTTTTGAATACTTTGTTATTGGCTTTGCCACATTCACATCTACATTCGTCCACACCAAATTGATTCTTCCAATGCTTTTGGGTCATGTGATCATCATCATACTGCTACATTAGTTAGTTCGGAGAAATTCTGTCATTTTTCGTAGTGTAACCTGATTAAAATCAACTTGGCGTGGCAATAGAGGAATCGCCAAAAAGGAGAAAAAACGCCAAAATGTTTTTTTTTTTTATTTGTCGTTTCTTCACGTTTTTTCTTGGCGATACTTCAGATTTTAGCGATTTTTTTGGAGTTTCCTAGTGTTTTGCTGGCGTGATAAATTGTCAAGAAAAATATACGAAAAGCGTGAAAAATCGTCAATTTTGTAACTTTTTTAGTGCAGGTGTAATTGAAACAAAAAGACCGTTAAAAATGCGCCGCATGCCGTGACCTAAAATGCGCAAAAAAAATGCGGGGTCGAGGGGCGGCAGCCCCGCAGTGGAGGTATAACTCCCTTGCGGGTTCTAAGAGACAGAGCCTCTAGCAGGGTTTAAGTATAAGTAAGGGTATGGCCGCCTTCAGAGCGTATTAAATGATCGCAGCGGAGCCTCCTACGCTTTAAAACAAGCTTTTATTAGAAGAGGGCGTATTTGATGAACGCCACAGAGCATTTTCGAGACATTTTCGCGTATTTCTCTATTGGCTATGAGTCAACACTACATTCAGCACAAAAAAAAACATTTTGGCGTTTCTCCACATTTTGGAGATTTTTCTAGGCTATACTTCACATCTCAACAAAAACCCTTTTTAAAAGAAAAACTTGACGCAAGTCCTCGTCCCTTCTTCCAAAACAACTGATATCAATTTAGGTGACGCTTACAGCTTCGGAACGCAAAAAATTATTTTGAAATATTTTCATTTTTGATTAAAGAAATGCGTCACAAATGCCGAACCCCCACAATGTTATAGTTTTTCTGTTCTTTCAGATTTGACACGAAAAAAAATCGTGATGTGGGGAGTACGGGTAGCCAAATTTTTGGCGTGCGAAATCTGAAACCGCAGAAAAATTATTACGTTGGGAGGGTCCGGCATTTGTGGCGCATATCTTTAATCGAAAATGAAAATATTTCAAAAGAATTTCGAAAAAATTTCCCGCGAAAAAATTTTCAGCGAAAAAAAATTTTCAGCGAAAAAAATTTGCGGCGAAAAAAAAATTT
>CM055404.1:140477366-140554733 GCA_029228625.1 Pseudolycoriella hygida
TTCCGGCGAAAAAAAATTTCGTCGAAAAAAAATTTTCTTTGACACGAAACATCTATCTTCAACAAAAAAAAAATTAAAAAGGAAAATCAATTTTGCCCTTACCACTGTAGTCCATTTTGTTGGTCACCCTGACACACTACATACCCAACAACTTTTCCTTTGACATCGAACATCAACCTTCATCCTAACACAGTCCAAAAATTTTGCTCATATTTGACCCATACTTTGAATACACTCACCCACACATACAAAACATTCTTTTATATGGGCTTTATATGTGGCCTTCTAAGAGCCCTCGCGCCCAAACGAGGCCGGTACCCCTCGCCCCTTTTTTAAATCTCATATGGCGTAGAATGCCCACCCGAAGGTCCCTGCAAAATTTCAAGAAAAGTTATCGAGCCATTTTCGAGCACGAGCCAAAAAAGTCGGTTTTCATACAAATGGCTCTGGAACTAACTAACTAACCCACTAACTAACGTGGGATGTTTCCATGAAGTAGTATGGAAAAAGACGATTTTCTAAAGGTCATATCTTCGGATTCACTGGACCAATTTTAATGAGTAAAATGTCGATTTCAATCAAAATTTTACTTAGAATCCTAAAAACTAGGTCTCAAGGTGGTACGACGCAAGGGGAAAAAGTAAAAACTTAGCTGTATATATGGTTCCGAAGTCTACGAAAAAATTTTTTCTGAATTTTTTGTTCGTATGAGGACTTGCGTCACGGGCGCATCGCTACCGCGCGCCCATGAATCTGGAGATATAAGGCCAAAGCCTTTTATAATTTTTTGTTATCGCCAAGAAAAATCGTCATAGTGTGAAATATTGTTAGGAAAAATCGCCAATTTGTGAAGTATCGCCAATATTTTTTGTGGCGATATTTCACGGCTATTTCGCTTATTTAATAGTCTGACGTTTGAAACGTCATTTTGACAGTTGGAATAGATCAACTTTTGATCCAAAATTTGTTAATTGTTAATTATAACTTTTGTGACCAAGCAATGGTCTTACTCTATCGCCACACCAAGTTGATCTTAATCAGCCAACAACTACAAAAATTAGAGAATTTCTCCGAACCAACCAATGTCGCAGTATGATCATGGTCACATGACCCGAAAACATTAGAATAAATAAATTTTGTGTAGACAAATGCATATGAATGTGGCAAAGTCATTAAGAAAATATTCAAAGAAACTATGTGTGCTGTGGTGACGCCATCAGAGTTTTTTTTTGAGAAAAATTAGAAATTTCTTGAAAAGTAGCGGGTTGATGTTAAAGGCAGAGCTGTACGCATTAATGTGGTGGATGAAAAAGAGCTCTGAAAAATGCAGCCAGTTTTTTGTAATTTTTTTAAATGTTAATTTTTCTTTTCGAAAAATATGACGTAATGGATAAAATCGGTTGGCTCAACACATGAAAGGGTGCGTCAAAAACTACGAATAAGTGTTATGGTGGTATCACCAGTGTGTCCGGATCACTATTCTTTCGGATGTCACTACTAATAATCCGGAGGCATCTAAATCCAGAGGCGTCAAAATCAGGAATATTTTCAAAAATTCGAATAAAATCTGGAAAAAATCCGGACGAAACAGCCGCGACAGTTTCTCTATACTAACCGTTTTTTTATCTGAACTGCTGCGCTGCAGACCGTTAACATAACTTGAAAAAAAGCGGGGTCGAGGGGCAGCAGGCTCGCAAAAATTGTCAAGGGGGAAAATCCCTCTTGTGGGGTCTAATGGGCGTCCATAGGATACAAAAACTGGAGGGTACAAAATTCACACGCTTGAAAATCCGGGCGGACATGTGGATTAGGATATTATAATCGACCGATAAAACAATTCAACTTTACCGATAAAAATAATAAATGACCGATAACTTATTACCGATGCCTTCATTTCAGTGAAATACTAGGGAATTTTTCCTTTTACAAAATGTCATGAGGTCTTTCGGACACTACCCCAAATATACACGCTTTAATCTACCCTTGAAAATGTGTTTAAAAATTTATCGGTAAATAATTATCGGTCATTTATTATTTTTTATCGGTAAAGTTGAATTGTTTTATCGGTTGTTTATTACCATATGGACATTGAGGCCTCCGGATTCAGAGGCCTCCTGATTTTTCGTCCGGATTTTGTCGCTACCGGATTTTATGGGAGAGAGATCTTCCGATTATAAAGATCGCTACAGAAAAACTGTTTCTAGTTTCGTGGGTGTAAGTAAAGTGTTATTGTAAAAGATTCCTAAGCTATCAAAAATAGATTTTTTTACTGCTATGTCTCTTAAAGTTATTCATGTAACATAGAGGTTAAGGTTAGCATCTAATTCGATTTACATAATTTCCTATTTCGTTCAGAAACAACGACGACGCCCACCTCTTTTATTATAAATTTAATATCAATCCAACCTGAAGTCTCAATACGTTATTCCCTTTCTAATAAAAGATTTCTACACAATACGATGCATAAAAGAAATAAAAAAAATGTCTCTAGTGGCAAAGTATATTCGTAATGTGTTATGGTAATGGTGGGATAGAGTTTTGAAAAAGAGTTCTGTAAAAAAATGTACTACTTAACTCCCGTAACACATAAGAATGTCAACTTTCCGGCTTGATGTTAACATAATGTCATTGCAAATGGATTCGCAAATTTTATGTGAATAGTTTACGTTAACTGGTCTGCACACTACAATATTGAAGAGCATTTCGACGAACGTTTGACTCCAACACGATATTCTGTGATTTCTTTTATATAAATTCCTTTAACATTTCATATTCAATTCAATTTGTCAGACTACAGCATATCAATTCAAACAGAATCGAAGAAAATCGGAGTATGTTCATCCATTCAAGCATTTGAAAATTAAATAACAAGAAAATGTGTTCAGCCGTAGCACCAAACAAAGTAGGTAGAACAAACAGAGAAACGTGACAGTGTTATATTCATCAGATCTATTCCAATGAAACTTTAGCTGAACAACAACTTGTACTTTACTTTCTGAGGCGAATGGAGAATAGATGCGAGAAATCCGTATCTACTAGGGCAAGTCACATATTGGAACTTGTTTAAGGACTGAAAATATTATAAATATTTTCAAAAGTTTAATGGCAGGGTGTATTTGAAAATTATATTCGACAAGATAAGGTTCTTGATGTAAAAATAATGTAAATTTTGTGTCATGGAAAAATATTGTAAAATTTATGTAGATCGTGTATAAAAGATGTACAAAATATGGATAATTGATGTAAAAACGATGGATTTTACTCCATTTCTTTTCCATCATTTTCACATTCCAAATCGAAAAATCATTTACATCATTTTTTCATTATTTACATACATTTCACATCATTTGTCCACAAATTTTCCATTTTCCAATAAGTCCTTTTCCAATTTGGAATATAAAAATGATGCAAAAATAATGTAGAAACATAACCCGTACGTATCAGAATAGATGTGGCAAAGAGAATAGATGTTACAAAAAGATTTGAACGTATCCAAAGATACAAACAAGCAAACAATCCAACGTTTTATGTTCTTTTATAACTGTAAGAGTTTCAAAGATCCATAGATATTACCCAAGGTAATGTCAAAGGCCCTACCGAAGTACGTCTCAGACCATTCAAATCTAGAAAAGATTATATCCAAGGGTTGGGCTATTTTCTCCTAAAACCCTGAAAAACGTGTTCGCTTAAATTTAATTCTCTACAACTTTGCCTTTGACAGTAAATCGCCGTTTTGGATAGTTAAGGAAATATAGACGAAAAACTGTTTTCGTATATAGCCAAGAAACTCAATTTCGTCCATTCCATTGGTCCCAGTGCCCAGACCCCTGACCCAATTTCCAGTTTTGTGACATCAAATGCTTTCATTTGACACCAAAAAGAGGAATTTCCGTGCTATACTTGCTGAGATATTTGCGAAAAAGTTTCGTCAACCATCGAAAATTTCATGTCCGACCCCCACTTCTTCGACCATATCTCTGGATCAAGTGATCGATTTGGTTATCTTCGCACTTAAATCATGGCAGGCATGTATCTTCCAGGGGAAAAAAAGTTTAGGGTGATCGCTTGAGCCGTTTGAAAAAAAAAAAGTGGACGGACGGACATTTCTTTTATTGTTGATTAGTCATATTTAGACGATAATAAATGCATCCCCCCCTAACTGCCACCTCGATCTACCCCATGTTACATTAAAATTGTTTGCAGTAAACCCAGGTAGGTCCTATACCTTTGTACTTCGTACGGGTCCAAAATCATCATTGCTACCTTAAATATACATCTTTTACATAAATTTTCAAGAAATATACACAAAATTTACGTTTTTTTACATCAAAAATCATGCCCGCAGCGGTAGCGGAGGGGGTGACGCAATCCCCACATCCCAAAAAAGAAGTCCACAAACTCAAAAACGGCATGCAAAAACCTTTGGGACATGGAGCCTTATATACGCAAACTTTTGAGTTTTTCCCCTCGCACCCCTCCCCCTCGCAGCAACTTTCCAACGAGCCCAGACTCATCAAAATCCGTGGGAAATTGGCTGAGATATCGAGGTTTGAAAATGACATTTTGTTATGGGCCGTCGATTTTTCTATTGTTCTCATCATTATGAAAACTTTTTTTCTGATCTCTGTCGGTTTCTATCTATTAATAATTTTCGATCTCGAGAAGCAGTCAGCCGATCTTCCTGAAATTTTCACTGAACGTCAGTCTCGGCCCCAAAAGAAAAATTTCATATGCCGTTTCTCGGGGAAAACTCTGGAAAAGCCGTGGCATGTGGAAAAGTGACGGTTTTTCAGGGAGTTTTCGAATTTTAGCTCCGGAGTGACAATAGCTAGAGAGTGGGTTTCTTCGGAAAAGTTATAGAGTTTGGTCAAAAGAATTTTCTATCATCTTAAAAAAATGGCTGCCAGCAGTCAAACTGATGCCATCTTGAATTTTCCCAAGCCATTAATTTAATTTTTTATTGTTTTCGAATTGTAGCTTCGGAATAACAATACTTAGAGAGTTGGTGTCTTCTACAAAGTTATAGAGTTTGATCAGGAGATTTTTTTGGGATTCTCAGAAATCTGACAAAGTGACGCCATCTTGGATTTTCGTTAGGATGCTTCTTTGAGTCTTCGAATTTTAGCTCCGGAATGAGAATACTTAGAGAGTTGAGAGTTTCTTTGAAACGGTTATAGAGTTTGATCAGGAGAATTTCTTGGGATCTCAAGGAAATGTCTGCCAGCTGTCAAAGCGGCGCCATCTTGGATTTTGTGAAAACTCAAAAATGCTATCTTCTCAATTAGAATACCTACGCTGTTGGTTCCTTCGGGAAAGTTATAGAGATTGGTGCGAAAAATTTTTCACAAACAATTTTTTTCAGCTAAATTTTTTTTCAGAGAAGATTTTTTTGGAGAAAAATTTTTTTCAGAGGAAAATTTTTTTTGGAGAAAATTTTTTTCGAAGAAATTGCAGAAATTTTTTGAGAAAAACTTTTTTTTAAGAGAAACTTTTTTCTAAAAAAATTTTTTTACGCAAAAAAAATTTGTTTTCGGAGCAAATTTTTTTCGGAAAAAATTTTTTCAGAGAAAAAATTTTTTAGAGAAGGTTTTTCAGAGAAAAAAATTTTTTGTGAAGAAATTTTTCACAGAGAAAATTTTTTTTCTATTCGGAGAAAAAATTTTTTCGGAGAAAACTTTTTTCTGAAAAAAAACTTTTTTCGCAGAAAATTTTGTTTAGGAGAAACTTTTGTTTTCGGAGAAAATTTTTTTCGAAGCAAATTTTTTTCGGAGAAATATTTTTTCAAAAAACAGAAATTTTTTTTCGTGAAATTTAGTTTTAACAACTGCAAACTTCCAAACGACGAAATAATTTTACTGTACCTTCAGTTTTTGACCTGCAAAAATTTGACTTTTAATTGTTGTCGCGTAGATTGTTTAGGGTAAATTTAAATTTTTTCGTGACGCAATTTTTTAACACAACGAAATTTTGTTTTAAACAAAGCGCTGTAATTTTTTCAGAAAATAAAACTTTGAACACAAGATTTCATGCAAACAAATGTTTGCGTATTATCAGCGATAGCATCACCTCAAGCGATATCATTAATTTAGGAAGCGCACTTACGGATTGCGTCACACTTTACCTTTTAAGAGGTTTCTGTATGCTATAATTTTGTCGAATGCGCTTGCCACAGCGTATTACTTTTTTGATAAATCTCGGCAAAGAGAAGGGAAGTGAAAATGCTGCAAATAGTGATAGATGCTATTTCCACCGCACAAGGTACAATAGAATGTTCCTTTCACAAATACTAATGCCACCCGAGTTGGGTGCAAATAATATCTACAAAAATACTGACACACCAAATACCAAGGAAAAACTCATTCCTCTGTTCAAGAGTTGAGATTCCTTTGGACGACATGGGACCCTCTTTATAAAACGAATGTATCGAAATTGATACTATAGCTTGTACATACACATAATGTATTGTTGAATATAGAATAGTAGAAAACAAAATACGCGAAAAACTTACGAAAAAAAAACTGAACAAATATTGATTCTCTATTTTTATTGAAGAAAAGTTGTTACAGCTGGTATACTAATGGTCATTATTTTGATACTTAAAAGCTGTTATGCCAAAAGAGCATTAAAGAAATTGAAGTGGTGTCTATTTCTGGTCAAGTGCGATTAGGAGTATCAATTTTTGGGTGCATATAAAAATAATGAAAGAAACGATAAATGACATGGACGATATTTACCCTGAGCATTGATACCAATTTAGATCATAGAATTTTATGGAGGAAGATTATTCAGCACTATAAGTTAGTTGCCAGTTCGTTGA
Source organism: Pseudolycoriella hygida (assembly GCA_029228625.1). Classification (NCBI taxonomy): domain Eukaryota; kingdom Metazoa; phylum Arthropoda; class Insecta; order Diptera; family Sciaridae; genus Pseudolycoriella; species Pseudolycoriella hygida. The sequence continues at coordinate 140,484,184 of CM055404.1, forward strand.
TATGAAATGAGGACATCAACGAATAATTAATTTTGTACTTTTTTTTTATATAAACATAAGCTCAGAACTCCCATACTCCCAAAGTTCTTTCAGGGACCACTGTTGACAGCACTGTTGGAATTGTCACTCGACAATAACTTGCACTCGTGGAAATGTGAACAACATAGTGTGCATCAAGGAATCTAATAATCTTCACTTCTCAAAGTGAAAACATCTCTTTTATTGACGTTCCGAATCGGAATACATCCGAGATTCCAAGAGGTTATGGGCATCCACACTGAAACTGGTTTAATTCTCTGTGTGCATACGATTGATAGAGGCCTGTCAAGATGATCACAACAATAACTGGGTGAACAGTTTAATTTCACAAAGAGCTGAGTGGTTAACGGATGAACAATGGGCCAATGGTTAACGGATGGACAATGGACCAATGGTTAGCGGATGGACAATGGGCCAATGGTTAACAGATGGTCAATGGGCCAATGGTTAACGGATGGACAATGGGCCAATGGTTAACGGATGGACAATGGGCCAATGGTTAACGGATGGACAATGGGCCAATGGTTAACAGATGGTCAATGGGCCAATGGTTAACGGATGGACAATGGGCCAATGGTTAGCGGATGGACAACACGTCGAATAGCGCACGAAATGATGGAATGGGTACAATAATGGTACAAGGTCGAAATGGTGGAAAATCGAAACGGTCGAAATTATTGGATATTGTCAATGGTGAAATGGTCGTCGATCTCGATGTGTAATGGTCGTCAATCTCGATGGTGAAATGGTTGTCGCTGATCAATCGAGTCGCGTGACGGTATTGTACGGTGAAAAAGTAACAATGTTTGGCTGAAAATGAATCGATACACAAGCTTCAATTGAGTGGGAGAATTGGAATGAGTTCGATGCACCTCAAGCTTGGTTCGATGGTCAAAGTAATTGGTCAAAAGAATTTGAAACGCTTGCGTCAATTGAATGGGAGAACATGGCTGATACAATCGAAGTCAGTTGTCAGTTCGATGATTTGGTCAAGTTCATGGTGGAATCGATGTTCCTGATGGAATCGATGGTCGAGACAATTGTCAAATGGCGATAGTCAATGGTCAATGTTCCAATCGTCCGATTGACAAACATTGAGTACAAATTAACCAAAGGTGGTCAAAAGAATTGTTCAATCCACGATGATGGCAGGTCGCATCGGTGTTTCAAGTTATTATTGATTGAGTGGGAGTGTTGGAATTGAAAATAGTGAATTGTGTACCGCCCGTAAAGTTCTTCGCGGATTCTATTTGCTTATCGTTTTAATAGGTCGATATCGGTGTCGGAGATACACACACAGATCTGGTGTTGTTGCCCGCCTGATGCCTGGGTGTCTATGGGGTGCCTGATGTAAGAGTGGCGTAGAAACCGCTTCTATTTAGCACGCCAAACATTATGTTTCATTACGGATGTGCGATGACTTTAGGGCGAGCGCTCAGGCAATGGGTTCATCTGCCTCCACAAAAATGAAACACTAGACCCATGTCACATGGAACGAAAGAGCAGACGAGCAAGCAAGAAAAGCGAGGGTAGTAAGCTCATAGGATCAGAGCCAGCACACGACATATACGCTGGTTCAGTCCCGGAACTCATCAGAAAAAAGGCCAAAGACCAGAGCCTGAGAACAACTAGATGCTTGTAGGTAAGCTAAAGATTTTTTGACGGGATGCAATCTGCAGACCACGAAATACCTTTTAAGCTGAGACAAGACAAGGCTAAGACTGTAGTGTAGGTGGGAATTCTGACAAGACACAATTACCTAAGATTCCATTCAAATAAAATCTAAATCCCAACTGCAGACGGTGCGAAGACGTATTGGAAACGGCAAAGCACTTCATGTGCCACTGCCCAGCCCTATCGAGGCTAAGGGATGCTGGAGGAATTCCGAATTTTGTCATTTATTACAAACGCCAGGAAATAAGCCACGAGACGACACAATGAGCCCAACAAGTATGGCTTCAATGTCTAGCAGAGCCTGTTATTTGGGAACAAACGCTAACTTTCCTAAAATTTCCCAAAAATTCCCAAAATTTCCCAAAAATTCCCAAAATTTCTCAAAAATTCACAAAATTTCCCCAAAATTATCAAAATTTCCCAAGAATTGCCCAAAAAAAAGAATATAAAATTTCAAATAATAATTTAATAGTAAACTTTATGACGAAGGGCATCTCTTTCCACACAAGTTGAAAATTCGATATTTTGGATTGTCTGCTCAGCAAAATTTGTATTTTTAAATTTCAATCTTCATTAGGTTCCAACACCTTCATTTTGGCAATAATTTGTATTTTTTGCGAAATGTGATGGCTGAGATATGCACTAGGACTACCCTCGTAAAGGCTCTCCTAGCGCTCAACAAGAAAGGGGTGGAACAAATGTTTTTCGTATCGGATAATGTAACACAATGGCATTGTTTTCAACCGGTTATGAGAGTTGTGAGCTACTGAAATCAAAATTTCCCGAAAAAGTAAAAAAAAAAAATCCCAAATATAGCATAGTCGAACCGTTCAGAATTAGTTGTAGGTTCACATATCGACTTGTAATAATTAATTCTACTTGCTTGATCATGTGGATCGTTCAAATAAACTAACCAACTAAACCATGTCACACATTTTTCTATCAAGTGTAGCGCATTAATAGCGTTCTAAAGTTCACTCAAGCTTCAAAATTTGGGTAGTTGTGATGTGTGAATGAATCATATGACGTAACCCATATACGATGAATCTGTGTACGAAATATCTACGCCTACATTTAGGCGACATAATAATCATGCGCCTAACAATTCTTGGAGTAATTGAATGAGACGCTACATTCGCATTACCCTGCGAAGTGTTTCGGAAGTCACGTTAAGCCGGTGGTCCAGACAACACTTGTTATTGGCTATAAAAAGCTGTTAGTGGAGTCTCTACAATACAAAATACACAAGCGACAATGGGAGAATGGTATACAACATAATTACTCACCAGTGAACGTTTCAGGCAACGAACAGTCTCACCCGGACTAACAGATGAGGTTTGTCTTTGAAATGAGAGTCATCAACGCTTTAGGTCAGGTGTAGGGACCATTCGCAAATGAAGTTCTACACTAGGGAAGGAGGAAGGCTGTGCGAAAATGGGACGCAACTGGACTGTTGCGAACGGGTTACCACAGAGGTGGTCGTCAACGGTCTTAGATTGCTTCGACCCGTCGGTCCACTAGTGGGTGGCGACACCATGGTTTCCTGAGCTGGCTCAGCGGTGCCTGGGGTGGGTGCACATCCCTACCGAAGTGGTCTGATTAAGAGCCTTACCGCGAAAGCCCTCACCGAGGGTAAATTCGGTACCGCAAGACTGGGGCCCCCGGGTGTAGTGTGTCATGCGAGATGGCCGCATCCGGCTCCAGCATTTGGTTGAGGTGCCTAGTGGCGCTGCAACGCGGAGGCTGTGGTAGATAGTGAACTGCGTCAAAACCGTTTGCGCTTGGAAATGGGTGATTGCACCGTGCACCCCTAGTCCTTCCTGGGCAACCAGGTTGGTGAAAATACATATGATAGTATTTCGGGCCCTACCTAGATCACGGAGGTTGCATCTGCCTGCCGTTTATAGGTAGAGTCACTTCGGCGACTCGTGTTAATTGGGCGTATCTCAATTCCATGCCCATAGGGGACGTGCGGTTAGGCTGTGCCAGGTACGAACGTTAATCTGCAATTAATGACTCATATTTAATTGTTTTCCGTTTTGCCACGATCACAATGCAATTGCACGGTTGAGGCTTGTATCAGACTCGTGTTCCGGCAGGATAACTTTCTTACAAAAGACATCGTCCTTATAATGTTGAATGGCTCTTTTTCAAACCTGCACAGAGCCTGAATGAGAACATTGTTCGCTATTTACTTCGTCTCTCTTTATTATTCAACAAAACGATTTCTATCTTTCAATTTTCATTGGCTTAATCAATAAAGACAAGGGATTACCATTACGAATTTGCTCAATTTATTCTGAATAGGGAGGAATTCACGTTTCGTTTCTTAAACTGATTTAAATGCGAAATATGATAAATTAGTTACAAGTTTCAAACGTTAAGAAGGAAGTTGGTATGCCGCTTAATAATTGCTGTATGGGGAATTCTGTCTGAGAACACTCTTTACGATATGAATGAGATGAAATCCTACGCTTATTTTGCGGTAAACGCGCGGTATAGCAACGAGGAAAATATTGTCAGAGAATATGTATTCCCCATTCAGTCATTTTGATTGCAATGATGTTTCTTTGTTCATGAATGACGAAAATTCGAAGTGTTATGACGCAACATTTTCGGAATGAGCAAACATTCTAATATTTTCAGTCAACAGAAAAACTCCAAACATATTTTAATCGTTTTATGTTATCATTCAGCCTTCAATATTCACGCAACACACATTTAGCTTCACTAAAACGTCGAACAGAACACTAATCTTCTTCATCAATCACACGGACTTAATTATGCATACATTAAGATGATTTCTCCGGAATGTTTGCGAAATGCGAAATGGACTTGTAGTGTACGGTCATTATTCTGCACATGAGAATTGAGCGGTCAATTAGCACTGTTATTTTAAATAAATTAAATTTGGAGTACGAACTTTAATTAACATCTAAGATTGAATGGGTGTAGCGTTACCTATCGTTTCTCAGAGCAATTATTATTACAAAATTAGAAATGCGCATCGTTTGGAAATGTTTCGACGAAATTTGATCAAATTTTTTTTGAAAATGCTTCCGGTAATAGTTACTTCCATAACAAGTAGTGACACGCGACGATTTTCAAACATATATACGCAAAGCCTCTAAGACGAAAGGGATAATCAATTCACACTAAAATAAAATATGTAGGCGCCAAGCGCCACTATATTTTTTCACTAAAAGCAAATAAATTACGCGCTAAGTAGCTAATCGGTTGGTTTTTTATGATGCGCAGAAGATTTATGTTCATAAATTCATATTCATGGTCCTACTCTTCGTTGTATGAAACAAATATAACCCACAAAACTGCCTGTTATTAAGACTATAAGTTTATAAAATATCGTCGCGCACGTGTAGATGCAACTCCGATAGTAAGTAGCGTTCGATAGCACATGAAAATTGCATGACCAGAATTTGGTCTTTCATAAAACTGCTGTCAATACTAACAATACGCTTTTTTGAGCTGTTGAATGGCATCAACCTTATAAAATTGGCCAGATTTTAGTGTAAATTTCAAAGTTATATTCGACAAAATTATATTTTCGATGCAAAAATAATGTAATTTTGGTGTTTGTTTCATGGAAAAAGAGTGGAAAATTGGAAATAGGTAAAATTTAGGTATGATGTAAAAAGGATGTACAAAAGATGTAGATGTAGATGTATTTTTGCTTCATTTTTACATTTAACGTTCCAAATTGGAAAGAAATTTACATCATTTTAACATGATGTAATGATAGAAAAAGCACTGTAGGACTGGGTGTAATTTTTGTTTGAATTCGTCCTATTGGGATGGTCCATATGTTCCCTCTCCCTTTCACCACGTAAATAAGGCCGACATCTCGAGTCCGACAAGGAACTTGTCTTAGCCGTTTGGTCCTAGTCTGAGTCCTCCTCCACTCGACCTCCAAAAGTCCTGAGCCTAAGGGAAGAAAACCTTTGATGTGAAAGCCTAAAGATTACGTTTTAGTGTGCTCTGAGTTTACTTGTGACCGAATTTAGCTTTGGTCAGCTTATGTTCGGACGTTCTCAATAAATTCCCTGCTTAACTGTGCTTCTTCTAGTCTTTATTGGAATCTGGAAAACCAATACGATTATTAGTGAATCTCATCTTCGCAAGATGCTTTTTGCGACACCGGCCCATGTTAAGCAATTCTCTAACCCACTTCTCATCGGGCATCGGGTTAAAACAATTCGTGTAGGGAGTGACCCTATCCATTCTTCAGCGCTTTCGCGCATGTTGGTAATGTCTGAAAGGCTCGGAATCGCAGTTTACTGATGTAGAAAATTTTATAGCCAACTCATCGGTCGTCGCGTCACTATCTATGGCAGAGTGTCCAGTCCAGGAACCCCTAAAACCCCTTAACCAGGATAGAGGAAACAGGCGACATGATCGCCTTGATCATCTCCTCACTAAACCGTCAGAGCATTTGTGATTTCTACTTAACACGTGCTGAACAACCACCTGACGAGAGTGAGGCCTGGCAAGCAAAGAACTATCTAAGGATAAGCAGTAAGAATTCAAAATTTCTTCTAAATATCAGCCGCACAAGATTAAAAATTTTCACCGGGGTGACTACTGGACATTATGGTTTTAACAGGCACCTTACCACAATCGGAAAACGAATGGATCCAGGCTGCGATCTGTGTGGACACCACACAGATACAACCGAACATTACCTATGCTATTGCCCGGCCTTTATCTCAAATAGAAGAATTCATCTGGGAGGATATACCTCCAAATACGACATGATCAAATACATGGAACCAAAGCACATCCTCAACTTCATCGCTAGTACGAAAAGATTTGAAGTGACAGCAATGGGCTAACCACACAGCTAGCACAATGGGTCCGAACGGGGCTGTTTCTATGGCATTGACATTGCCTAGAAAATCGAAAATTTTCTCGTTAACTTAGACAGTCGATAGCATCCTGAGTGGTTGGAATAATTGAGTAAAATAAAATGTTATTTATTAAAGACCTCAAATCGAATTAAAGATACTAAGGCGAATACACAGTTTTAGAGCTGCAAAAATGCCTGCAAAATGAGAGTTTACACTAGATTTGAAAACTATTTGGCATTTTTGCAGATATTTTTGCGCATCTGTATGTCCAAAACAAAATATTAGGAACGACTTTTCATAGAAATTGTAATACATGAGTACATAGTTTGTAAAGGAGAGTGTAGGGAGGGAGTGTAGAGGTGGGAGTGTGTGGGACGGGTGGTTCAGTGGTGAACGCACTGGACTTCCACCGAGAAGGCCCGGGTTCAAGCCCCGGAACGGGGAATTTCTCCCTGAGAAATTATAGACCGTACAACGTAACTAAGTTCAAGATGGAGAAAATCGTTGGTGCTACTCCCACTAGTCAGCCATAGATGGCGGTGTACTGGAAACACATCACTTTCGAAAAATATGGCGGGCACTGAACACGGTGTGAATGATGATGGCCTTTCAATGGATCGCACAAAACAAACAACATCATCACTTCGGCTCTTCGGACCTGTTAAATGGTAACCTCCCGTTGAGAATGCATCGGACATATCAAAATAACAACGAAAAATAGAGTAGTTCCTAAGAATGTATTGTAACAATATGAATGTATCATGCTCGGAGCGGTAGCGGAGAGCGTGACGCAGTCCCCACACCCAAAAAAAAACGTCCACAAACCCAAAAAACTCCATACAAAAACCTTTGGGCAAGACACGATGTATAGGCGAAGTTTTGAGTTTTTGTCCCTCGCCCCCTCCAAATTAATTAAAAAAAACTATGTCGCAGCAGCTTCCCAACAAGCCCACACTCATCAAAATCGGTTGAAAATGAGCCGAGATATCGCCAATCAAAAATGACCAATTTCCATAGAATAATGGTAAAATCTGCTTTGAAAGTAATAACAATTTTATTCCTGTGTTGTGTGTCAACGATCTATGTATCTATCTATGTATGTACTATCTACTTTTTTTTCTCGAGAACCGCCCGAGCGATTTCCTTAAAATTTTCAGGGATCGTCAGCCTCGGTCCCAAATGAAAAATTTCATATGCCGCTTTTCCGGGAAAAAAGAAAGTGGTCAAAGTGGTAATGCTCGGAGTTTTCGAATTTTAGCTCCGAAGTAGGAAAGTTATAGAGTTTGGTCAGGAGAATTTTTTGGGATCTTAAGAAAATGGCTGCCAGCAGTCAAACTGGCGCCATCTTGAATTTTCCCAAGCAATAAATTAGGTTTTTTTATGTTTTCGAATTTTAGCTTCGGAATGATAATACTTAGAGAGTTGGTTTCTTCAGGAAAGTTATATAAATCACTGAGAAGAATTGGTGACACGAAGTGTTCCGAAGGCAGCCGAAGGTGACACGAAGTGTTCCGAAGGCAGCCGAAGGTGACACGAAGTGTTCCGAAGGCAGCCAAAGGTGACACGAAGTGTTTCGAAGGTAGCCGAAGGCGACACAAAGTATTCGGAAGGTAGCCGAAGGTGATACGAAGTGTTCTGATGGTAGCCGAAGGTGTTGGAGAACAATTTTTTTCGGAAAGAAAATTTTTTTCGGAGAAAAATCTTTTGGAGAAAATTTTTTTTAGGGAAAAATTTTTTTTGAAGAAAATTTCTTTTAGAGAAAAATTTTTTTGTAGAAAAACTTTTTTCGGAGAAAATTTTTTTCAAAAAATAGAAATTTTTCAAACTTCCAAACGACTGATATCACATCAAAAACATCTTTAAAGGTAGAGTGTGACGCAGTCCGTGAGTCTGCTTCCAAAATTAATGATATCGCTTGAGGTGACGCTATCGCTGATAATACGCAGAAGTTTGTTTGAATAGAAACTTGTGTTCAAAGTTTTAATTTCCTGAAAAATTACAGCGTTGTTTTCAAAGTAAAATTACGTTGGGTTAAAAAAATTGCGTCACAAATGCCGGCCCACCAGCGGAATAATTTTTTACCACTTTCAGTTTTTACACGAAAAATTTAAATTTACCCTAAACAATCTACGCAATAAGAAACAAAAGTCAAATTTTTGCAGCGCAAAAACTGAAAGTACAGAAAAATTATTTCGTCGTTGGGTCCGGCACTTGTGACGCAATTTTTTAACACAACGTAATTTTGTTTTGAAAACAGCGCTGTAATTTTTCATGAAATAAAAACTTTGAAGACAAGGTTCTATTCAAACAAACTTCTGCGTGTTATCAGCGATAGCGTCACCTCAAGCGATATCATTAATTTGGGAAGCAGACTCACGGACTGCGTCACACTCTACCTTGATAGATACATCAGAATTACATCGAAAATACAATTTTCATAAAATTTACATCGAAATTATCATTTTGAAGTACACTCGTAAAGCCAGTGAAAGGAAAAAGTTCGTGGTCCATTCAAAAGTTCACTTTTTACAAGTGATGTATGCAAGACATTGAGAAATTGTTTGTTTTTGTCACACAATGGAGTTATGAAAGTCGCTTTGCTCGTTTCATAACTTCAAATCTAGCGTCAAAAAGTGTGACATTTCGCAACTATTACCCCATCCAACTACCAAGTTATCCTTACAAGTTTACCCTGAAAGTTTTTCTGGAAAATCTTGTTCGAACAATTACATAAGTAATGGAAATGAAACTTAACTGTTGAACGAAGAACGGAAGAAGGTAAGTTGAAGCAGAAATCCATTAATAGTTAATTACACGGAACAGTACAGAACAGTAACTTTAACAATTCTCGATTTCGGAAAACCACACGTGTGCACTAACGATCCCCAATTAATTCACCAAATTGATTCAAACATTAGAAAATCAAATGAAACACACCAGGCGCTATGAGAAACGTTAGAGTCTTTTGTCTGGAACTAAGAAGTAGAAACGGCAGGTATGCGAGCCCTCAAGAAAATAAAGCAATCCAGTAAACCCAGACGACGTAACAACGTAATTTTTAACTTTGCATAGTTTCCAAACATTTAATGAGTTTCGTTGGCTTTTGTAAAAAAATTTTAAATGTATTCGCGTATTCGCAATAATGTTTTAGTTTCGTACAACCTGAATTGTGATAAGCCTCGTAGTGTTGTGCAATTTATAAGTTTCTTTCGAATATTTCAATAAATTTAAGAAAATGTTTTGTTTTTAATTCAAATTGGCCGACAATTATTACAGTAAGTTATTTTTAACGATTTCTAACTGTGTGTAGAGCGTTGAACAATTTAAAAAAAAAACGTATTTTCGGGCGCGTGCAATTCCTGCGTGGAACATTCAGCTAATATGATTGTCGTTTTGCAGCACGTCGCGACATTCGTTTCACATTCACAAATTATTTTTTACCCATTATCAACCGGACAATCTATAATGTGTCGTGAGTGTCAAGAAAACTTTTCCGCAGTTTCTTACATTGCACCATTCGTAAAAACCATCATTTTCAGACTTTCACTTCAGCCATGTGTAACTACTTCTATCGCAATTTTTTTGGCAGTTTGGTTACTATAAACTTTTACAGTAATGAAACGTTTGCAAACCAAAATATTTGAATTCAATTATTTATTTAAACCAAATGAAAACGCCATTCACACGTTAACGATGGTACTGAAAGCTGAGTGCTCGACTTAGGGGTGGACCAAGGAGAAGGTTAAAAGATTCAATTACCATATCCTTGGCGGTTGATAGGATGACATCCGGGGGGGGGTGGTCTATGCTTTTTAGGCTACTCTGCTGCCACCTACAATTTTTTAACAATTCCAATTCAAATACGCGAGACTCAGAAACTACATAGTACCTCGAAAATAGGAATTTCTTTAAAGTCCTCCCGAAGGAAGTACCATATCACTCTACTCAAAGCACAACAATTTGTCATCATTGGACAAATTGTTTGAGCCTAGACCCGATTTCTCTGATACCAAATATTCATGAAAAATCGTAAACGTTTGACTACACTTTCAAGATAACAATATTTCTTTTATTTCGTACGGGACGAAAAATTCATTTATCAGAGAACGTGACGTGTGTTTTCATTGACTTCGATGGAATAATTTAATTCTTTTTTAGTGAATCATTTAAAGTCAAATCTCACATTAAAATTCAATGAGTTTGTTATTGTTTTTTACGTTTACACTTTGTGAATATTAATGCAATTTTAACTCACTGTTAACGGCCGAATTGATAACGCATTCCATGAAATTGTAATTTGTTTTTTAATGCAAGTGATTTTCCCATTGTCACGTTAGTCGTTGCCAATCGATCCGAAGGCTATAAACGGAATCACTTACTTGGATACACATGGGTATGTTAATTTAGTAATAAAATTCATAATTATAAGACAGAGGCTAGACGCAGTGAAACTATTAGCCTTCTCTAAAACGGCGCCTGTCTGATTATAAACCCCACGCATCTGTCTGTCTGAGTGTCTATTTTTATGTCGGTCGATCACATTTTTTTTCCTGCAACCAACCCTACGACCGACCATAGTTCATCGAATGCTATGATATTTTGAATTAAAAAACGATTGTCTGTGTAATATGCAGAAATGCAGATATAAACATAGTGTGCTAAGCGGACTCGTACGAATCCCCATCAGACGAAACTAACGTTGTCGAAAATATATGCAATATTATCAAATTACTGTTTAACGTCCCCATTACACTGCATTGGAAATTGCTCAAAAGACAATATTAAATAATTCGTCCGAAGCAGCGTACTGACCTAGAGCCTAAACAAGAGGCATCCGAAACATAATTTCATTGGTAAAAATATCCCGCTCTATTTTCTCTGTCCATAATAGAGGTGAGCGGGTCGGCCTTTTTTAGAAACCCGACCCGACCCGAACTCGACCCGATTCAGTTTTCAAAAACCCGGTAATTCGTATAAACAAAAACCCGACCCGACCCGCCCCGAACCCGACTCGATTCAGTTTTCAAAAACCCGGTAATTCGTATAAACAAAAACCCGACCCGACCCGCCCCGAACCCGACCCGATTCAATTTTGAAAAACCCGATAACAAGAAAAAAACTGAAATAGATGAAACAAATCGCTAAAATTATTTTGTGTGATATTATCTACAGAGAGAATTCTCAAAGGTGTCAGTTTTCATGCTGCGCTATACAGAGAAAACATGAAAATTTGTTGAGAAATGCCAAACTGAAATTATCAAAATTATATAGCAATTGCACCAAAATGCGGTGTTTTACGTGTCGGTTTTAAGTTATGATCACTTTGTTAGTTATCTTATGATACGTCATTCTTACTTGCAAGATCAATTTTATTGACAATGATTCTTCAAGCACCAGGTCTAAGTTCTGCAACGAGTTGCAAACTAAACTTTGTACCAAATTTTTATTAAAGGTAGTTGTTCTAATTGTTCTCAGAACGCGCACGGGGCCTCCGTTTGGGCCCATTGTACTAACTACTTAATAGACCTACTGATTAAGGTTGAATCCGAACCACCATTAGGAGTCATTTAGTCTTGAAAGCTTGTGTAGCTCAATTCCTATCATTTTTGATAGTTGGAGTTACTGTGTTGGTTAAATATTGTTTTTTAGACTTCTGTCGGTGTGAGCGTTTCGCAATGAGAAACTTGTGTATTAATTTACCCAATCTTTGTGAGACGTTGCGGCCAATAGAGCTCAGTGAGCATTGAATAATCATCGTCTGACTAGGAAAAACCGTATGGACAAAGTTTGTACCGGGAATCGAACCCGGGAACTATAGGCTATGAGTCCGATGCTCTACCGATTGATCTACCTGTGTAACTTGGGTTTGATTAGTTAAGAACCGCTATACAAAAATAACACTAGTTATAAGATGATTTTTGAATTAATCCGGTATTTTTGGGGGTACGACGTTGGTGTGATAGATGACGCGACAAGTGGTGAAGAGAAGCGAATCGAGCGAAACCATGTCTCGTCCGTAAAGATCATCGAACGACGAGTCGAGTCGTTCTTTTTCGTTTTGAGACTTGGTGCAGTGAGCATCGTAGAACTTTGACTCTGGAAGTTTAGAGCAGTGAGTTCACAATAGAATATTGTGACGAAGTTTGCTCGTTGTGTGTGTTGTTCACGATAGAAATCCGTGCTATTAATTCATAAATAAAAGGAAAGCTTGCAGGAGGCAAGGTAAGGATCCGTTTAGTTAAATGAAAACCGGTGAGGCAGGATTGTGGAATATTTGAACCTAATGCAAGGGGGCAAAGCTTTCAGGTGACGCTTTTTGGTGACGTGGTTAAATCATTTGGATGAACACGTGTGGTGTCGTTATTTGGACAAAGGCTGATGGTTATTTTTATGGTCAAAGTATTATATCGTAACAGCTCATTGGAAACATTTTTGTTGGTTTTGGAATTTGGAAAATTTAACATTGCACCGTCGTATCCCACACCCAACGTAAATCAGGTAGTAGATTTAAGGGGAGTGCACTTTTAGAATAAGTCTCAAATTGAAAGAATTAATTAGTTGAAGTGATAAAATTTTGCATTGAGTAAATTGGAAGTTTTATAACGTGAAATCAGAATTTTCTTTAGTAAAAAGTGGAAAGAAAGTTGGTAATAACGTTACACCTGGAAGCATAAATTAACTGAAATCGCTGTAAACTTTTAAACAAAACTTTCATCCATCAATTTACATCGAAAAATATTACTATTACCCTATCCCATCATACACTATCTCATAACGCTAACACATACATTCAATAAAAATATACAGGTCATGAGACTGCTTTCTCTTACTTGTATCGAAATGAGCATTTCATTTCGATACAAGTGCTGAAAAGTATATCATTTTTACAGTTTTAAATTGTAAACTGTTCGGAAAATTGTCCGTCTCAAATCTGTTACTGCGATCAAAATCTTTCGAATTATGATACGGCATGGCACAAATGTTAATTTAATTTATTCAATATATCCATACTAGTGCGCGCAACTTTCTCATTATTTACTTTGATTGTACTATAATTTCATGAAAAAAAAAGTTACCGGGTTTTTTGCCAAATAATTACAAAAAGCCGACCCGACCCGATTCGATTTTGAAAAACCCGTAACCCGTCAACCCGATAAAATTGATTCGGGTTCGGGTCGGGTTTTTTCGTACATTCGGGTAACCCGCTCATCTCTAATCCATAACACACTACCAAAACCTCATCATTAAAGAGATACTCATGAAAAACTACCCACCTTGTGTACGGTCGATTGGCAAGAGTTAGGCCCAAGCTACAGATCCTACAGTCCAAACCACTCAAACGATTTTCCTAAACTCCATATTAGAGGTAAGCCGACCCGAACACGAATCAATTTGTCGAGTCAGGTCGCGGCGGGTGAAATTTGAGTACTTGGACTTAGGGCACCGAGTCCATGCTAGGGCCATACCTGTTTTTTGTACATACCTCAAGTAAATGTTTTTCGATTGACATAAACTTTTTTTGTTTGAAAGATCTGGGCATTGCCGACAATGTATGGAAGAAACTTTTTAAATTTGAGTCCATAACTCGAGTAAATCTTTTCCGATTTTGATAATTGTTTTTTTAATCGACAGGTCTATGAAAGTCCTACTATTTGTAGAAGGAACTTTTTTGAGATTGGGCCCTAGGATATAGCTAAGGCACTAAAAACGAGTCTCTGCTAGCGCTCTACATGTTTTTTATACTTAACTTGAGTAAATCTCTTGCAATTTTCAAATTTTGTTTGATCGAAAGGTCTAGGACTGTCTCCCGTTTTATGGCAGAAAATTTTTTTATTAGAAATCCTTGGACTCTGTCAGGACCCTAAAAATGAGTTTCTACTATGTCCCAACGTGTTTGCTAACATAAATTGGATAAATCTTAACTGATTTCGTTGATTCTTTTTCTATTTGAGAGGTAATGGAGTACCGAATTATATTCAAAAACAAATTTGGACCCGGTGCTTGTGGTAAGGGCTGAAAGGAGCCTCAGATCTGTCGTAAGGTCGACCCTAACAGAAAAAAATTTTTGATTTGATTCGGATTCGGTTCGGGTCGGGCTTTATCATTTCGGGTCAGGTTTGGTTCGAATCTCATTTCGAAAAAAGTCGGCCCGCACACCTCAAGTCCATATCTTTCATTCAGAAATTCGAAGAGCGATTTCACATTTTCATCGACCTTCAAAAAACTACTTTTTCGACAGTATCTTCTATTACCTTTCAGGGAAAAAAGAGATTTCAAAGTCGGTAAATTCACCAACGTTGTGGTAAACGCATAAGACACGTACTGCAAAGGGTCTTAACAGATGAGACAAAAAGCGCAGATAATAAAGAGTTTTTATAGCAAGTGACACCCACGCTTTGATGGGGTTTTCGCTGACTGAAATTAATTCAAAATTTCAGTCGTTGACATTGTAATTTTTTTCCTATTTTCTGACGATGAGTGACGAAGACATTGATTTTGTTTTTCACACATTTAAATATTTACAAAACCATGCAATTGTCAACGAAACAAATATGTATAATTGGGGGGGGGGTGATGGTAACTCCGTCAGTTACCATTCTTCCAGCACTTTTCATCATCACTCTTTCACAGATATTCGCTTCTATAAACTTATGAAATGTTGGTGCACATTTTAATGAAAATAATTGAATCTCTAAAAAGCTTGACATTTGATTTCATTTCGCTCGTAGCATTTGTTAGTTTACATTGCCATAAATAATGAGCTTTTAAAATTGTTCATTCTTGCGTAGCATTATCAATGAGCTTTCAGTGTGTCGTTAGCAGCTTTATGCGAACATATTTTTAGAGAAGAAAGGGGTTCAGTGATTAATTACCAATCAATTTGTTATAGTAATGTCTCAGTTATTTTGAAATGTTTTAAAAGTCATTGTTTCGCACGAGATTTAACGCAGAACAGAAAGGAACATTGAAAAGGATTTTGATTTTGGGACAGTCTTGTAATAAACTGGCAAACGTTAACCTTTTTTCGTTTTGGGATGACATTGATTTTTAGTGTGTAAGGTTTATTGAAGGGAAGCAACAGTTTCTCCATATAATTTTGAAGTTGAACGTTTCTCTCCCGATTTTTTGAAATTTTTTCCTTTTGTTCTTCTTAGACTGGGACAAATGCGGCAGAGTAATTTTTTTTAATCTCACCGCATGGTCACAGTCACAACCACCGCAATCATTGTGTTTCATCAAAATGTCAGTCCAAAGAATTCGGAAAACAAATATTTTCAGCAAGAGGTCGCAAAAGTCGCGACTGGTTAGAGCAATTTTTACATCTTAAAAAAGAAGCCAAATTTGCGCTGGCATTCTGCCATTCAAAACCTTGAAGAGGTCAAAAAGTTTCGCCAACCTTAAAAAACCACGTTTTCGACCACTTTTTCACAAATTCAATTCCATAATTAGTTTTTTAATTATCTTTGAGGAAAGTAAAAGATTTTTCAAAACAGAAAAGCAATTTTCTGAACCATCGGAATGAAAAATATTGTACGAAACTCGGAAAGTTATATGTTTTCGACTAGTGTGATCGCAGCCCCTGGCTTCGCCGCGGGCTGCAAACCTCACACTTGTCAACAAAAACATTATATTTTTCCTAGTTACGTAATAGTAATTTGGATGACAAGGGATGAAAGTAAGAAAATTCAAACCCGTGTGAAGTTTGTAGCCCGAACCGAAGGTGAGGTCGACAATCACACGGTTTGAATTTTCTTACTTTTTTCCCGAGTTATCCATGTTTGCTACTTTCTCACCGCTCCTACGTTACACTGAATGAACATTTTGTCGTGGAAACAGTCGTTTTCTCACGCGCAAGCACAAAATAGTATTTTTCATGCTTGCTAGTAGGGAAGAAAGAAAAATGTAACCCCTAGATATGAAAGCTTTCGCTTTCGCCTCTTAGGCTTACATTTTTCAACTTTCATCCCTAGTAGCAAGCATGAAATAGTTATTTTCATGCCTCGGGGCCAAAAAAGAAGGAAATTTTATAAATTTCTCTCGATTCTGGACCTCTGCATGAAAAATTTTGTGTGTATCTGTTTTGGACGACTCATTTTAGGCACTTTCGCATGTAGACCTCGCTTTGCTCGGTCTACAACACGCGAAATTGCCTAAAATCAGTCGTCAAAAACAGACACACAAATAACTATTGTGTGCCTGTTTTTGACGACTGATTTCAGGCAATTTCCTAAGTAGACCTCGCTCTGCTCGGTCTACAACACGCGAAATTGCCTGAAATCAGTCGACAAAAACAGATACACAAACAACTTTTCATGCAGAGGTTCAAAATCGAGGGAAAATTTTTAAAATTTCCTTCGATTTTGGCCCCGAAGCATGAAACACTTAATACGCAGCATGGCAAAGCACTATTGTTATACATGGGGTGAAAATAATGAATTCAATTTTCACCCCAAGTGTGACACAATATTTTTTTCATGCTTGCTATCAGGGACGAAAGTTGAAAAAAGGAAGCCCAAGGGGCGAAAGCTCCAGCTTAACTTAATACGTCATCATCATCATCATCATCACACTTTATAGACCGTTTGTACCTTTCGGTGTGAGGTCTTTACTACTGATCATGGACCACCCTTCTCCATACCCCCCTATCATGTGCCAAGGAGATGGTTTGTTCGCCTAGAGAAAGTCCCCTAACTTCTAAATCGGATTTAATTGAGTCTATAAACCTTCTCCTTGGCCTACCCCTGGGACGCACACCCGGGACTTGAGCATCCAATATCCTCTTTGGTAGCCTGCTATTACCCATCCTCTGAACGTGCCCGTACCACCGCAGACGACTAATCCTTGCCGCCTCTTCCAATGATGTAACCCCTAAGTTTTCCCTGATGTCGTCGTTCCTAATATGATTGTCCCACTGTTCCCTCCGATTTACTTTTGCTATGCTCCTAAGAACCCTCATATCAGAAACCTCCAGGTCATGCACAAGGTATCCGCAGTCCACCCAACTTTCCCTACCGTATAAAATCGTTGGTCTGTAGATTGACCTGTGAATAGCTAGCTTTGTGCCACTACTTAACTCCTTTTTGTTGAACACATACGACCGCAACTGACTGGCCACTGCATTCCCCATTCTTCTCCTTTCTTCAAATTCCCTAACTAACTTGCCATTCTCCGAAAAAATGGCTCCTAAATATTTAAACTCAGAGACCTGTTCCAACTGCTCCCCATTTAAACTGCAAACTACATCCTTCCGGGATTTGCAAATATGCATAACTTTAGTTTTACTGACACTTATTTCATCCCGTATTCTTCACATGCAGCATTCAGACAGTCTAAATTCTCCTGCAAATCCCTGGCATTATCTGCTAATAGAGTTAAGTCATCCGCATAGGCCAGGATTTTCATGATTACTTCCCCCACCTTCACATTCCCTTGCAAATTTGCCTGCTTGATAATCTTGTCCATAAAAATTATAAACAGAATACAGAACTTACAGAACTTAATACGTCACTCGGAAATGAATTACATGCCTACTACCTCATACGTAAATAGTAGATTATGCACCGCTGTCCAGGATGCTCTATTTTGACGATTTGGAGGTTATTTCCCGAGTCGAAGGCGTGGGAAATAATCCAAATCGTCAAAATAAACCATCCTGGACAGCGGTGCATATGCTTTTTTATCTGCCGAGAAAAGATATATCAAGAAAAACAACTTTGCCCTAGGGAGAAAAATGCGAGATTATCGTTCTAGGCAGATAATAACTATTGTACTTGCGCGTGAGAAAACGAGTGTTTCTACGACAAAATGTTCATTCAGTGTAACGTGGGAGAGGTGAGAAAATAACTAATTTCTCACTGGCAAGAATATGCAACTCTCCCACCGCTTTTGTAGGGACAAAACACGAGTTTTCCCACCACAAGCTAGAATATTGTGTTAAACTTGGGGAAAAAATTGAATTACAACTCGAGCGAATTGCGGCCCTCGCTCCGCTCTGGCTGCAAACTTTCGCTCTAGTTGGAATTTACTATTTTCTCCCCACGTATAACAAAATACTATTGTAAACCGGGTAAGATTTACCCGATTTTTGTAGAAAAAACACGTGGGGCGATAGTAGAGACACAGTTTAATGGCCCTGGCTGAGGGCAAGGGCTCAAAATCAAAAAATTTACTTCTATAAGTTGTCGGGCATTCCCAGACTTTCCGCAATCCCAAGCCCACTTTTGGTACTACCTTTCAGAGGAAAAAATGTTTTTGAAAATTGGTCAACATTTACTCGAGTTATCGTGTTCACAGACGGACGAACAAAAATTTTTTTGAGAGACGAGCTGGTGTCCAAATTAAAAATTTTGTGTATTAAAGCTTCATTTGAAGATGTACAATGGAACAATTCCTGTATGTTTGTAAGGAGCATGATATGATCATTACAAACAGTATGATTACTTTAAATAAATTATGATTTTCGCAGCATATTTGAGGCCAAACATAATATAATTGTGGCAAACAAATTATGTTAGGATCAAACGCATTATCTTTGTTATTACCATACAATGTTTATTGCTCACAAAAATCTATAGAAAACTTCACTTATATTTTTCGCACCAACTTCGATACCGCTTCAGCATTCAGGACGTAATGTTTCTGTGCCTATAAACAAATCACGCGCTACTGAAAAGATCAACCCAGTACGTGATGCTGAATTATGTCGACTAACACTAGGTTTCATTAGTTAACGGTCTTCGATTACACAACAATCCTTGAAACGAGTGTCCTTCACTTATAATGGGAAGGATTGCAACGACGGCCGGGTAATAAAATATTTAAATGCCAGAGCGAATGTTTACCAATATAGAAGACTTTTTCAGAAATGGATCAAATCTACCACGCCTATTTGTGATAAAATATTATTACAAAGAGCTGTAGTATTAAGACGATTCCATTGTCGTGGGAAAATTTACACCCACGACTTTCACGACATGGGTAGGTTGCAACCTTGAAACTTTGTGATGAAGGAATCGCTTATTTCTGCTCGTTAAGACACGTTACGATAATTCCGTATCCTAAATATTTCGATAAATATAAAACATTCATGGCGTCGTGGTTTGAGTGATTTTCTTTCATAAAAGATAACATTTACAGTAAAAACTTTCGCTCAATCATTAAAATATTTAGAGATTCTTTATGACTTTATTTAGTAATAAACAGAGCCATTCTCAAGCAACGTAAACAATTTTATTGAAAAATTTATATTAATTAACGCTCTGATGTTAACTGTATATTACTCTGATAATATCAAAAAAAAAAAGTTTCGTATATAACTTTTCATCGACGGAAAAAAAAGATTATAAAAGCTAATAAATTAATGAAGAAAAAACGTTCCAGAAAATTTCGTACCATTGCGTCACGAGTATTTTTGTTTACTTCTAAAAACACAAAAAGAAACCACCAAACACTAATGAACACAAACAAAAATGAGATTCAATTTGCTAAGTATGTAATTATTCACCGCTTAATAAGATGTTTACCCACGGGTGGAGGCACCTAATGAAAGTAACGCAAAAGATTTTCCGGTGATTGAATTCGCTTCACTGTCCGCTCTTTCAATTCAATTCAATTACTAAATCGCATGGAGGAGTTGAGAGGAATCCAGAGAATTGTTGTCAATTTGATGGACTTTTTGGGTCGTAACGTTATAAAATGACACTACTGTCGGAGAGGAACAGAGAGACAGCATCAAGAAATTTTAAAATATTTCGCGTGATTTTCTCAGAAATAGATCAAAATTTAGCGTTAATTTAGAAGTCGCTTTTATACGAGGGGTGGCGCACTTCATTTATTCCATTTATTCCCAATTTTTTTTTGTTGTTTTTGCGAAATATCTGAACCAAACCAAACTTTGCTGAAGAGAAAAAATGTCCATCTATGATGCATGAACAGATACATAGTCTAAACCGCCACTGTTACCAAAATTGCCACCGTGATGGTCCTGAGAAAAAGGGGAAAAACTTAAGATTTCTGGTCAGGTGTGGGAGGGGGGTGAAAGGTAGTGGTAATGATTGGTGACCACCCCACCACCAATAATCAGTAGTCATTTGACGGCGGTCACCTCTCTGGAGAGAATGGAAAGGGAAAACAAAAAAATTTTTTTTTCCTTTTTTTAACTTTTTTAGTACTAGGAATTGTCGGGAAGTGCTGGGTAGGGCTTAGTAAGGCGGGGGGATGAGTGAGTGCTCACAAAATTGATGTCCACTCAGCGAATGCTTACATTATCGATAAAATTTCTTTTTAAAGCGCCCAATTTGCCTAATGTAGACTCTTTAGAGCGCCCAATTTGCCTAATGTAGACCTTTTAAAGCGCCTAATATATTTTCATGGTCATTTCCATTCTTTCTCCACTCTTCCAACACCATTTCACCACTCATCCACCCCTATTCAGCCTTACTAAGCCCTACCCAGCACTTCCCGACAATTCCTAGTACTAAAAAAGTTAAAAAAAAGAAAAAAATTTTTTTTTGTTTTCCCTTCCCATTCTCTCCAGAGAGGTGACCGCCGCCAAATGACTACTGATTATTGGTGGTGGGGTGGTCCCCAATCATTACCACTACCTACCACCCCCCTCCCACACCTGACCAGAAATCTTAAGTTTTTCCGGAAAATTAAATACTAAAATAGTAGTAAGTTGGTGTTACACCCCTGAATGTTTACCTAACATTGCGTTTAAAAAATGCCTCTAAGAAAAAAAAATCAAATAAAACTTATGTAAATAAACAAAAGAAAGCCTAAGAGAACACGGCCACTATATGCTTTATACACGTATTATGGAAGAGAAAAAATGTACAAATATCGATGAAATAAAAGTTTTGCTTGAAAATGTTCTTTAATTTTCCTAAAATGAAAACAGGTTTTATTGATAAATCGATTTTCTATAAATAAATATCATAAGGCATATCACAATCGTCTCGTTCTTCTTCTTACTCTCTAAATAAACTAAAATAATATTTTCATTCGTATAACATCAATTCAATTTTGTAAAGCTTTTCATTTCTATAGAAGAAAAGGAAATTGCTTCTGAATTGCCGAAGAAAAGAAAGGAAAAAAGTATTACTTTATAATCGATATTTATGTGCGTACGCGTGGTAACAGCACAAATTTCATTTGTTTTAATACACTACCAACATTTCCTAATATGTCATACATGAAATGAATGCCAAAGTCCCCATTATAGTACACAAAATGATCGATAAAAAAAATTAAGTTGATGATAATTTTACATTCGAAAGTTATATCATTGTTAACAGAATTGTATTTATTATTCCAACAGCGCCAGAGCTATAAAAGTTGGGTCAGGGTATACTAAACGATCCGATATCGTATTTCGTTTACAAACTTTTTTCATTATTCAATCGTTTCAACATTTTATTTCGGAGTCTAATGAATTACGCATTTCCTCCTTCAAACAACTGTTGGTGGATGTTCGATGAAATGATTTCTAGACTCGTACGAAGAACGAAAATCTGTTGCTTCTGATGTTGGGATGTAACCTCGGAATTAAGTGAATCTTTTTTTTATCGTTTGCTTAATGGTCAAAAGAAACATTATAACGTTTGTAAACCTGTCTGTTGGATATTTTGTTTAAAAAGGTTGGGAATTCGTTCTAATAAATTTCCATGATTTTTGGATGTGAGGAAATCAGTTGATTCAAAAGCCAAGTTTTATTAAGAAAGACAAAAATTTTTATTCGCTATCCCATGCGAAAGTTGAGCATTACATGTAGGTTTTTACCCCCTATGCAAACCATGTAGGTCTTTTTTACCTCACTAGTCCACAAGGAGGAATACTCTCTCCGCTGCTCTGGTACATCGTTGTCGATTCTCTCATAAGAAAACTAAATGAAGGGGGATTTCATGCGCAGGGTTACTCTGATGACTTGACCGTTTTAATTAGGGGCAGGAGGAGAGTACCCTAGCAGATCGCCTGAGAAGCTCACTGAAAATAGTGGAGAAGTGGAGAAGGTTAATCCCAAACAGACGTATATGGTGCTCTTCAGCAGAAGAAACACGGGACACGTCCTTGTGAGGAACTGTAGGCTCTTTGGTAAAACCATCTCAGCCCGAATGTAAAGTATTTGGGAGTTATTCTCGACCAAAAGCTCAAATGGATCGAGCATATCAGAAACAAAGCGGAAAAAGCGATGCCTGCTTTCTGGATCTGTCGGAGGGCTTTTGGAACGGACTGGGGTATACCGTCTAGAGCCATTTTGTGGATTTATGAGACGGTCATCAAACCGATGTTGAGCCATGGATGTGTTGTGTGGTGGCCCAGGCTAGACATCAAGTGTGTGAAGAAAGAGTTGAATGAAATTCAGAGGCTTGTATGCTTGTATGTATGTATGCTTGTATGAAGACCACGACCACAGCGGCCATGGAAGCGCTAATTGAGTTACCCCCACTGAGACGACCATAAAAGCGAAGGCCTTTGCCGCGGCAGATAGGCTGACGCAAAATGATCTCTGGATGAGGGGCTTCGACTCGGGCCACAGAATAATCAGCAAAATGATAAACAGTCAGGTCTTCTGAACGCGCAGAGATCGAATGGTACCTACAATCAGCTTCGAGAGGCAATACCAAACTGTCATACCGGACAGGACTGACTGGCTGGGAAACTGGCCTGCTGGGGCACAGGTAGGATCGAAGACTGAGCAGGGAACGGGAGCCGGGGTCTATACACAAGACCCGGAGAACGGTTGTAGCTTCCACATGGGAAAACTAGCTAGGTTTTCCAAGCAGAGACGTTTGCTGCGCTTATGGGGACGATTGAGTTGGTTTCGCAAGGAACAACGGCTAATAGAGCACTAATATGCTCGGACAGCGAGTCAGTGATCAAAGCACTCGCGTCACCTGTCACAACGTCTAGTTTAGTTGGTGAGCTAAAGGCGACTCTAAATCGACTGGGAATGAGTAATAAGATCACGGTGGCTTGGGTCCCAGGGCTCACCGGCATAGACGGCAATAAGAGGGCAGATGAGCTGGCCAGACAAGGCTCAGCAAACGTTACCGTCGGCCCAGAGCCCTTCATCCCAATACCACACTCCCTGTGTGTTAGAGAGATAAGTGACTGGGTACGAACGGAATCCGAAAATGTTGGAGCGCATACGATGGAGGAACACATACGAAGCTCTTCTTTCCGGTGCCTGACGAAGTGTGACCCAAGGAGCTCGTTGGCATGGACCGTAATAGCATAAGGAGGACAGTAGGAGCTATTACGGGGCACTGTGGCTTGGATGAAGATCGGAAACGATCCAAATTGCAGTTGCGGCTTAGAGGAGGAAACGGGCGTACACCTAATCAGTGAATGTCCGAAGTACTATACTCTGAGAAGCAGAATACTGGGTGATGGGGTGCTGGGTGCTATGCTCTGAGAAGCAGAATACTGGGTGATGGGGTGCTGAGTGCTATGCTCTGAGAAGCAGAATACTGGGTGTGGTTTCACCTTCAGAGATCCAAAAACTAGGACCTGTTGCTCTAAACAGGTTCCTAGTGGGAACTGGGAGGTTCAATTGATTTACATGATGAGCAGGATGAAACAAAGGATTAATAGATCTGTGTTTCGAGTCCGGAAACGGACGTCCTAACCTGATAAATCTAAAAAAAAAATCTCACGCAGAGAAAAATTTCGGAGTCAATTTCGCGCCACAGACATTGACAAGTCCCCCGAATTTGTTGGTGTTTTGGGAAATAAAAGTTTTGTGTTCTGTCTACTGTAATATACTATTGTTGTCTTGCGGCCAGAAAACACAACATTCCCGGATCGGTCAAAGTCAGTTTTTCGTATTTTCTGGTTGCAAGGCAACAAAATACAGTACTTTCTAGCTGGGAAATTTCTTGTTTCAACGTGTGAAATGTAATCCTCGTATTCGCCTTGAAATACAACTATCGTCAAAAAAAAAACCTTTGAATTCTCTTCCATGAAAGTTAAAGAAAATCATACAGAAATTTATGAAAATTCTTTGGAAATCCTTCAAAAACGGTGAAGAAAATCCTTTAGATTCCTCAGAAATTTGCTGAGGACAGTAATGGAAATAATATTTTCTTCCCGAAAACTGAGTCAAAATTTCCCGGCAACCAAAAATCAGCCAACGATTTCCCGGTGTCGCTGATAGGATTTCCCGGTGTCGCTGATAGGATTTCCCGGTGCTAGGAGAGGAAGGGGGCCCACAATAGATTTTTTTTTGGAATTGTGTTCCTTAACTTGCAAGTCTGGTTTTCATTATCGATCTCACGAGTAAAACGCTGTAGGCGAAAAATTTTGGTCGGATTCATTGTAAGTAAGAATTTTGTTAATTGATTTCGCGGTAGTTTTGACTTCCCACTTCCCGGTGCATTTGACTTCTCGCTTCCCGGTGCTTTTGACTTCCCGGTTGCTTTGGCTCTAGGACCGATTATCCCAAGAAAAAATATCCCCTGACAAATTATCCCCGGAAAAAATATCCCTGGACAAAATATCCCACATACTACACTACACTACTTCGCAATAAGTACTTTCTGAGTTGATTTTTTGTCTGAGGGGATGTTTCGGTTGGGGATTTGTCCAGTTTTTTTCCATGTAAAAATTGTGGTTATTATATCCGGGTGTTTTGTCTGGGGATATTTTGTCCGAGAGGATATTTTCGTTGAGGACATTTTTTTTGGGACATTCCGTCCTAACCTCCTAACCTGGCGTTTTCTTCCCGGTACGTTTGACTTCCCAGTGGCTTTGATTTCCCAATGGCTTTCACTTCCCGCTTCCCGGTAGTTTTGACTTCGCGGTGGCAATTGCTGTATGGTAAAAAAAATTCCTTTGGTACAATTTGGTACAAAAACTCTACTCTTCATTTTTGTCTCGGTAGTGACGCAAATATCTATTACATGTAAGTGCATTATAAATGTCACAGGGAAAGGAGTTAAAATCCAATTATTTATTTTTTCATTTTGCGATTTTTTCACGAAAGGCAAGCGTTTGTGTTGATGTAAAGAACGCTAAATATTATCAATTTATAATGGAGACAAAGTATGGCTTATAGGATCTGAAAACAAACTGAAACTAGTTTCTTTAAGGATAAAAAAAAAACATTTGATGTGAAATATATCGTTGGTGTTGAGTGGAAGCCAAGCGTGAATAAACTTCATAATAGAACTTGCAGTCTACTTACACCAGGGATAAGAAGCTTTTCTCAGAAAATGTTATTTATAGAAAAATTCGAAAAGAAATATGCTGCAGGCAAGACAAGCCTGTCAAAGTTTATGAGTAAAAACAAAACCAATAAAAAATCATCTTTTTCTACAAAACTACATAAATATTCACATGATGAGTTTTACAAGATTCATTTAAGTGATTAGCTGTAAAACCGAGTTTTACATGAACAAAATACAGCGAATGCAAGAAAAGAGAGATAAACGAGAAATAAAGAAGGTGCACAATCTTATAATTCTCTTGCTTTCAGCCCTAATTTACTACTTGATATTTTTAACGATTCACTGAGGAAAATATCTACAAGCGACGCTGTGTTTATAATATACGCCGCCGACGTATTTTATCCACCGTGCACGTATTATGTGCACACAAAATTCACATTTCTGACCCGTACAAAGAACGCAGTTCTTCGAAAAAGTGTCTATTGCGCTTACCACGACGTTTGTAACCAGTCGAATTTCGACACAGGAGTTGGGGGGAGCATCGATCATGGTCCGTAGATGGCGAATCAGCAATAAAAAAAATGTCCGTCCGTCAACACGATAACTCGAGTAAAGCTCAACCGATTTTGAAAAATTCAAAGGAAAAATCTTTTATTAGATTGAATCTGGGCACTGTCGGCCCAAGGACCGCCCAGCTAGTGACGTTTAAGTGGTTTTTGGTCTTTTGTACCTAACTCGAGTAAATCTTTTTCAATTTTCATAATTGTGTTTTTAATCGACAGGTCTATGAAAGCCCAACAATTTGTAGAGGAAACTTTTTTGAGATTAGACCCTTGGATTTAGCTAGGGCACTAAAAACGAGTCTCTCCTAGTGCCCTACATGTTTTTGTGCACACCATATAGGCTGATAAGTCCGCAAGGTTTTCAATAGATGGCAACACAAACAAATTCTCCATATCATTTTTAGAGAGTACCAACCTTTAAGAGATACCATGTCGCATTGCGTGACATTTTATTCATTTCATCACAAGTATACAGTTGGAGAAGGGAGACAACTTTTTTTTAAATGGATTCAAAGCAATTTCGTGTGTTGATATATCATTGTTTTTTGATGAAAAAAAACACTGCTCAAGCGCTCCAATGGCTTAAAGAGTGTTATTCGGAATTTGCTCCATCACATTTGACTGTTGAAAAGTGATACAGAGAATTTAAGAGTGGCCGTAAAAGCACCGATGACGCTGAACGTTCGGGACGCGCAATTCAGGTGACTGCACCGGAAAATATTCAAAAAATCCATCGTGTGGTTTTGAATGATCGCAAATTGAAATTGCGGGAGATAGCGTAGACCGTACACATCTCAAAAGAGCGCAATATTTTACATAAACATTTGAGCATGAAAAAGTTATTGTCCCAATGGGTTCCGCGAGTTCTCACAACGGAACAAAAAGAAAATCGTATAATCGCTTCTGAATGAGGTTTCTTGATGTATAAGCGCAATCCAACTGAATTTTTGTCCCGATTAGTGACGATGGATGAAACGTGTATTCATCACTATACACCAGAATCCAGTAAACAGGCGGCACAGTGGGTAGAACCGGGTGAAAGCCGTGCAATGCGACCAAAGACCCAACAATCGACAGGAAAGGTTTTGGCCAGTGTTTTCTGGGACGCCGATGGCATAATATTGATCGACTATCTGGAGAAAGGGAGAACAATCAATGCTGATTATTATGTAGCATTTTTGGACCGATTGAATGCAGAATTGAGGGAAAAACGAAAGGTAACACAAAGAAAAACAATTCTGTTTCTTCACGATAATGCACCGGCACACAAAGCTCATAAAGCGATGACCAAATTGAAACAATTAGGCTACAAATTGGTTTCTCACCCACCATATTCTCCAGATCTAGCCCCCAGCAACTATTATCTCTTTCCAAGCCTCAAGCGGTGGCTCCAGGGAAAGAGATTCTACTCAAATGAAGAAGTTGAAACGGAAACTGATGCCTATTTTGAAGGACTTCGGGCCGAATACTATAAAACAGGCCTAGAAATGATAGAGAAACGTTGGACTCGGTGTATCGAGCTAAAAGGGGGGGGGGGGGAATATGTTGAAGAATAAAAAAGAATTTCGACGAAAAATTTGTTTTTTATTGAAAACCTTGCCCACGTGGTAAAGCGAGTAAATCTCTTCCGATTTGTAATATTTTTTAATCGAAAGATCTGGGACTGTCTCCCGTTTAATGGAAGAAAATTTTTTGATTTGAGAGGTAGGCGAGTACCGAATTATATTCGAAAACAAATTCTGGCCCGGTGCCTGTGCTTGAGCTGAAGTGGACCTCAGGTCGGTACTAAGATTGGCCCTAAGCAGAAGTCTTCGCAGTGCTCGTAGGAGCAAGGAAAGCAGATCCTTATACGTTCACACAGTAAGGAGATGATCAGAGCACTGGTTTCACAAGTTACCACTTCCAAACTTTTGAAAGAGTGTAAGGATTTACTGAACTTGATAGGTCAGAATATTCAGATCACTCTAATCTGGGTACCCGGACACTTGGGAGGACGAGCTAGTCAAGGCGGGTGCTATGGCTCTCGAGAACGGCCCTGAACTGTATCTGTCGATCGTTCGATCAATCTGTTTGAAAGCACGGAGAGATTGGGTGATGCAAAGGCATGCGGAGTACTGGAACAGGTACAATGGAGGCAATTCATACAAAGCGCTTCTTCCCGAAACCCAATTTGGAATGGGCCAAGGGTCTGATACCAGATGAGCAGGAATCGCATTAGGAGGGTGGTGGGAGCGATTACTGGACACTGCGGGCTAAACGGGCACATGGAAAAGATGAGGCTTTCGGCAACTTCCAGATGCGCGTGCGGATCAGAAGAAGAAGCGGGTATTCACATGAAATGCGAATGCCTGAGACGCAGGCTGTTGAGAGGCTATGTCGTGCAGTAACCAGATGTTGTCCAACTTGGACCTGGTATTTTGGACAGGTTCTTGGAGGCAAGAGAACGGTTTGCGTGATTTAAATGATCGTAATGTCGTGATTGATGATTAACGATCGCAAGATCTGTGTTCCAAGATCATTGACATGAGGCGCCCGAACTGATAAATCTATATATAGAAGTGTGTGTCAAAGGCATTTCCTTATGGCCAGGGTCGACCCTAGGCAAAGAAATGGCTTTTTGCTGTGTTGTAGAGAAAAAAAAACTGCGAATAAACTCACTAATTCCATGACTATTGTCGTCCTTACCCTTTCCGAAAAAACGGAAAAGAAAGCAATCAACAATAAATATTCAAATTAAAAGTTTCGTGTTGACTTCGGTGAACATGTAACTGCTAACTGACCTTACTCTTGTTTCTTTTTGAATTTGTGCCAAATATGAATGAAAAAACTACAGAAAATTTAGTCGCAATGACGACGTTTAAAGTTTATCCATTCAAACGAGAAATTTGTTCTGAATATACCAGGAACACCTGGCGGTTTCTCAGCGCAAATATTTACTGCATATTACATTTTGCTCTCAAAGTTCTAACCAGGAAATAAAAGTTCTGCTTGACTGCAGTTATAAACTGAACCGTATGCTTGCATATTACATTACTAACAGTCGATGATTGTTTCCACATCCTATAACGTTGAGCATTTTT
This sequence comes from Pseudolycoriella hygida, assembly GCA_029228625.1. Taxonomy (NCBI): domain Eukaryota; kingdom Metazoa; phylum Arthropoda; class Insecta; order Diptera; family Sciaridae; genus Pseudolycoriella; species Pseudolycoriella hygida. Next base: position 140,513,574 of record CM055404.1, read on the forward strand.
CAAAGCAAGAATGAGAACGTGATGTAATTTAACGTTTGCTGCGTTAGCTTTCAGAATTTATTTTCATTTCCAGTAAATCCAATATCAAGTACCGTATACATTTCGTAATTCGCTATGAATCGAAATTCTATTTGTAATAAAGGTCACACAACACAATATTACCTAAGGAAATCACTTAGAATTCGTTTCAAAGAAAATGTAATTCCACTTTGTCTTCTGATCATTAAATGAAACAATTATCTCTGTTTTTTCATTTTTACAAAAGTTGTTTATATCGAGGTTCATATTGAATACTTGAATTCGTGTCCGTTGTGTTCATGTGCAATATAAATTGCAGAATATATTTTTTTGATTATGGACAGACGGTGAATTTATTGTCAAGTAATTTCAAATGCTAAAGTGAATGCATTAAATTTCGAACAGAGTCTAACGCATACGTTCTAGTTGGGTTTTGAAACAGAAACTTTATGCATGCATAAAATATTCCATTAAAAATGGTTGTAAATTTGCAACTTTTTTTTGTTTGCCGATAAAACGTAAAAATAACAAAAACCGAACCCAAAAACTTTTTTATTGATACTTTTAAATTCTGCAAATTTAATGTATTTTAGGTTACATTTTCAATTCGTAATTCACAGGCAGGCGCCACAGGGAAACGTTTCGTTTTAACCAATCTTGGGTGGGTACAAAGTATAAATATTGATTGCCGAATGGGTTTTATATTGACGACGTCGATGTCTGTCGGTGATTGTGGATACATTCAGACAGGGCATATTGCTCACTTGACCCACCTAGAGGCGCCGTTTTAAATTTTCGCGTAATGTTGCCCGAAAATTGGAATTCCCATGGCTAGGACGCTAAGACTAGCGATTTTTTTTGTGAATATATGACAAGGTAGCTGATTAAAGTTGGAAGGTTCTGAGAAATACCAAATGAATGGAAAGAAATCACGAGCTAAGCTGATAGGATGCGTAAAGATTAATATAAATTTTGAAACTTTATTCGCAGATAACAATTAACCCCACGAAATGTACATAAAGTGCCATCGGAAAATGTGCTGATCCCATTTAATGTGGTCCAGTTGCAGCACATTTAATGTGTATTAAAAAGCGCCCTTACCGTTACATCTTTTCTTTGGAACGTGAAGTGCATTTAATGTACATTAAATGTGAATTACATGTACATCTAATGTACATTTAAAACGCTTTGAATACACAAGTAATGTACCTTTAATGTACTTTTTAGTGTGAATTACTAGCACATTTCATGTACATATAATGTTATGTAAGAAAAGAAATGAAAATTTAATTTAGTTTTCCGACTTTTCTATTTCGGTTTTTCTTATTCTGATGATCGCTACGTCCTCCATCTACATTTTTTATGCCAAGCTCTCATTTTCTTTATTAGAAAAATGTCTGCCATTTGCGGGGCTTGAACCTAAGACGCTCGCGATTATGAGTCGATTGCTTTACTTATTGTGCCACCGAATACTTATGTGTTGGTGTGTTAAATTTGTATAAAGTGTTAAATTATAGAAAGTACAGGAGAAGAATCCTAAGATTGTGCAACGTTTCGTTTTAACTAGTTTCACCGAAAAACCGAGTTTTACATGCACAAAACGCAAGCGAATACGTGAAAAAAGAGATAAAAGAGAAATAAGAAAGATGCACAAGCTTGTGATTCTCTTCCTGTACATCACAAGCATATTTTTGGTACATTAAATGTGACAGGAATAGTGTACACCTTATCACGCACATAAAATGTGCGAAAAATGTACTTGTGATCTAGTGCAATAGTTTCGAGTTTTAATAGCACAAAAAATGTGTCTTTTATTTACATCGAAAAATGTACTACAACACAAACACTATTTGGTACATTAAATGTGATAGGAATAGTGTACACCTTATCACGCACATAAAATGTACTTGTGATCTAGTGCAATAATTTCGAGTTTTAATAGCACAAAAAATGTGCTTTTTATGTACATCGATATATGTACCACTTTACAGGCACATTTTTTGTACATTTTATGTACATATTCTCGACCAAATTAAATTTCTCACATTTAATGTACATTCAGTGGGCAACCACATTAAAAAGTGTGATCTGTGTTATCTGGGATTGTGAGTCACTCGAACATCTTGGGCTACTCCATCTCTGTGAGAGTTTCAAATATTTTAACTGGTAGAAACTTTAGGAACTTTAAGAAACTTTAGAAACTTTAAGAAAAAAGATAAGCAAAGACCCGTACGTATCAGAATAGATGTGGCAAACAGACTAGAACGTATCTAAACATAGAACTGAGCAAACAATACAATGTTTTATGTTCTTTTAATACTATAGGAATTTCTAAGATCCATAGAAATTACCCAAGGCCCTACCGAAATACGTCTGAGACCATTGATTTTGATGGTCGAAATGTTCTCCCCTGCACCATATCACGAACAGGACCAACGTAGTTTGTCCAAGAAATCCTGAGACTATTTTCTCTATAATGTAATTCTGTCTTTAGAAGTGCCATATTTTCTCTAAAATTTTATTACCAACAATTTTGCCTGAGCAACTTTCTATCATATTTCTAAAGATATGAGTTATCCCTCCCAATACTAAGTGGTCACATCTCATGGGTATATGAAAGTAGCGACAGAATGTAGTCAAAGAAGAAAATTTAGACCGTAATCACTGGGGAATCACCCATGATTCACCAAGGAATCACCAATGATTCTCCAAGGAATCACCGTCGATTCACCAAGGAATCATTGATGATTCACAAAGGAATCATCGATGATTCACCAAAGAATCTATGATGATTTACCAAGGAATCACAGATGATTCACCAAGGAATCACCAACATTAAAAAAAATTCAAAAAGGAATCACCGTTGATTCATCAAGAAATCATCGATAATTCAGCAAGGAACAACCGGTGATTCACCAAGGAATCACCGATGACTCAGCGCGGAATAACAGACGATTCACAGGGGAATCACCGATGACCCAACGGGGAATCACAGGTGATTCACTTGGGAATCACAGGTGATTCACTTGGGAATCACAGGTGATTCACTTGGGAATCATCGATGATTGACCGGGGAATCACCGGTGATTCACTTGGAATCATCGATGATTGACCGGGGAATCACCAATGTTTGATCGGGGAATCACCGATGGTTTACAGTGGAATCAACGATGATTCCCCGATGATTTACCGATGATTCCCCAGTGAATAACCGGTGATGCATTGGTGAATCATTAGTGATTGGTGTCACTTCGAAATCCGGATGCCCAAAATGCGGAGGCGTCAAAAACCGGACGAAAAATCCAGAGGCGTCAATATCAATATAATACGTGGCCACATGTGAATGTTCGGCGTATGTATCACTACACTGCTACAGTTTATATCACTAAAAATACGGAGGAAACAAAATCCGGGCGCTACAAAATCCGGGCGCTACAAAATTCGGACGCCACAAAATCCGGAAGCTACAAAATCCGGACGCTGCTCCTCTGGGTTTGGATGCCTCTGGATGTTGACTTCTCTGGATTTTGACGCCTTCGGATTTTGTGCTGATTCGACATTTCTGGATGATAATAAATGTAACGCCCAACTCGATCTACTCCAATGGAGTCGTTTGTCGTAAACGAATAGGACCTTTGTACTTCATGCGGGTCCTAGAAAATGCTAGAAAAATGTTGAAATTCTTGCAAATGCTTGTGTCTACCCTCCTCTTCTGAGGTGACATGCTCTATGAATGACAGTTGAACCTTTGGTAATCTCATTTTGATAAGAAACCGCTGCGCTGTGAAGAAACTTAAAACAGAAGCGACAATGGCATCGAATCAAACTCTTTCGTCTCCTCACACGATTTATGGAGAGGTTCTTTGAAAATGAAGAACACACCAAGTTCTTCTCCACTTTTGCGAAAGAGTAGACCAAGACTTCCGAGAGGACACGGACGTCCACCTTTTTTTGCGAATATTCGGTTTTTGTCCAGCTCAAACATAGGATTCTTGCGACCCTTACTAAGAATAGATCCTGTACTGTACATACATCTAGATTCGCATGATTTGTGTGATAAATTTGAAATGTTGGAATTTGATGACGAAAGATAGAACAATGTGCGGAGCTGCCACAAAAAGTTGATAAAAATTTGAGTGATCTCAAATTTTTTGCGGTAACTTTATTAAAAACTTCGCTTTTAAGTTTTGTAATTCATGAAATATTAGTGCTTCTGGGGATGCGTTGTCATTTCATTATGAGATCAACCACATATCTCACAACCACCCTCTAAGGTAGTATACTGTTTGTACTATGTGAAAATTCTTATTTTCGCATCTGTTGAAGGTACTTTTAAAGTAATTTCATTGCCGCAAAAAAACTTTCTCTCCAACCCACAAAAAAAACCGCAATTAAGTTTACAAAAGATAAACAAAACTGAATGGTTTGTTCTCGGGCGTTAAATCAATTCTTAACATTTTGGAAAATTGAAAAAAATGTGCTGCACGTGTCCTTTTTTGTCGACACAGTCAGCGGCCGTTTTTCGTCTTTTGTAATAATATCGACCGTAGGGCTGCAATCGCACAGGTTGAATTTTTATACGTCCGTCATCCCTTGTAATCCAAATAACGATTTAACAATGGCAGGACAACTCAAGAATTAGCGGTCATCCTTCCTGATCGTTCACTTTGTTGCTATTTTTACATTTTGCTGTTTCATAAAATAGTTCTCCAAACTACACAGCCAGATTAACTCATTAGTTTTCGGAACAAAATTGAAATGAATGAAACATTTCGTTGAGCACGCAATCATCAAATTACCAGCTAGACCTTTTTACGAAATAAACTACTCACAGCGAACGTTTTTACTTCAATAATCAAGAATGAGTCTTTTAGTCGTAAAACCAATCTACAAAAGAGAAATGGGTCGCCTGCAATCGCAATGCTTCTACCTTCCATGCATTACGAATGGTAGAAACCTGGTTTTAATTAAATATTTATGCATCTAAAGGCCAATTCAACAAAATGAAACATCTTTAGTGTGATTTAAATGCCGTTTAAACGAAATTTCTTGAAGAACTCTTGCAAAATGTCGAATTCAAATAGAAGAAAAGAAACATAGAAACATCCAAAACTCAACTCTTAAGAGGATACTTTGGATAATCTCTAATTAATGTTAAACCAAAGTTGTGTATACCGAAAGCTAATCCTTTAATTAGTCTACATAAGGGTGCTTAGAAGCTTCGCCAATACATAATTTAGCATTAGCTTAACAACTACGAAAGCAGTGTTGAATCAACTTGATGCTGTTTTACTGATTTCAACGAACAAAAGAAGTTTGAACTACAGGCGAGAACAATGAATAAAGCGTCACGTTATCCACACTATACGTTGCATTTCACCCATCGGATGGCCATAAGCTAAACTTAGATACACTTTCATTATATAAATGCATCAGCTCTCTATGTGATGAAATAAAGGATACCAGAAACATACATTGGTAGTACAGTAGTAGTGGGACATTTTTACGACTTGTGCATCATTACCACGTATTTAGCAGAAAATGGGTATTTGTGTCAACGTATGTTTTATTTATCCCCAAATGGTGTTGAAATTTTAAGGTTACTATGTGATCTAGTTACGAAGTTAAATGACACCTCCACTAACCTTGTTTTCGGACCCGTACATTTACTACAAACAATTTTAATGTAACATAGGGTAGATCGAGGTGGCAGCTGGGGGGATGCATTTATTATCGTCTAAATATGACGAATCAGCAATAAAAAAAATGTCCGTCTGTCCGTCCATCCGCCCGTCTCCACTTTTCCTCCAAACGGTTCAACCGATCACCCTAAACTTTTTTCCCTGAAAGATACACGCCTCCCATGATTCAAGTTCGAAGATGAGCAAAATCGATCAAGTGGTTCCGGAGATATAGTCGAGAAAGTGACCAAAAACAAGGTTTTTCGAGCGTCGGTGAAGCTTTTTCGCAAATATCTCAGCAAGTATAGCACGGAAATTGCTCATGTTGGTGTCATGTTGATTTATGTCAGAAAATTGGGAAAACATTTTTGTGGGAATCGGGTCAGGGGGCGGGGGCACCGGGACTAATGGAATCGACGAAATTGAGTTTCTTGGCCATAGACGAAAACAGTTTTTCGTGTTTATTTCCTTAACTATGCAATATGGAGATTCACTTTCAAAGGCAAAATTGTAGAGAATGAAATTTTAGGGTACACATGTTTCAGGGTTTTGGGTAAAAATGCCTCAATCCTGGGATATGAACACTTTTAGAACTGGGAGGGATGATCCACATCTCTAGAACTATAAGAGGTAGAAAGTTGCTCCAAAAGCAAAGTTGTAGAGAATTAAATTTTAGCAAACGCGTGTCTCAGGTTTTTGGGTAGAATTGCCCCAATCCTGGGATATGACCACTTCTAGAATTGGGAGGGATGACCCATATCTCTAGAACTGTAAGAGGTAGAAGGTTGCTTTCAAAGGCAAAGTTGTATAGAACAAAATTTAAGAGAACAGGTGTTTCAGGGTATTAGGGGAAAATGGCCCAATCCTTGGATATAACCATGTCTAGATTTGAATGGTCTAAGATGTACTTCGGTAAGGCCTTTGACATTACCTTGGATAATTTCTATGGATCTTTTAAATTCTTATAGTTATAAAAGAACATAAAACGTTGGATTGTTTGCTTACTACTATATTAAGATACGTTCGAGTCTTTTTGTAAGATTTGTTCTATTTGTCACATCTATTCTGATACGTACGGGTCTTTGGTTATGTTTTACCTTTGCTTTAAATATTTTTAAAAAGTTCACTACCGAACCTGAGAATGTTGTTTTGTTGTCACTCAAAGCTGCAACTTCCTCAGTTTCCACTAAACAACCAAGAAACAATTTTCAATTTTCCTCCGAGCTAAGTATTACACTTTGCATGCTAAAAATGTGGAAAATTCATAAAAATTTAAGAATCGAACGATTTCCATTACACACACATATGCGTAGTAGAAGCGATGGGCTAGCAACTCTTAAAAATCGTGCTACAAGTTAAAGAAAACTTATAAAAAATCACTAAGATTTTTTTTAAAAAAATCCAAATTTTAGCCTTTTTTGGGTGAATATGTTAAATTTAACATTCAATCGAGGGGTGAACGACTCCCAAAAATCGATTTATTTGGTAAGATTTTTGTGATTTTTGAAGATTTTAAATGATGTTTAAAGACTTTTTTAAGATTTGAATGATTTTCAGAAGATTTTTTAAAGATTTTAAAGATTTTCTCAACATTTTAGAGATTTTTGAAGATTTTCCGGATCAGTTTGGCATTTTTTGGGAGCCTGTGCCACAATTTTCCGGAGTCACAAAACTGTGAAACTCACAAAAAATCATTAAAAAATCCGTAAAAATCTTTTTAAAATTTAAATCTGGTCAAATAATTTTAGGGACTCGTTTCACCCTTGGGTAGAGGTGTGCGGGCACGCCCGTTTTTTGGTCAGGCGGAAACAAGTTTTACAGAAATTTACACATGATCGATGAAGGAAAGTTACTAGAGGATGCGAGCACCATGCAATGGAACGAGATTCGGAACTTAACAAACTAAGGAACCTGAGAATAGGAAAGTCAAATGACAATAGCAATCCGCCATTTACGGCAGAAGAATTCAGTCGGTACTTGTACGAAAAACAAGGCCCATATCGCAATTTCAAGAATGGCTCCACGGTTTCAACATTTTCCCAGTCTATGGCGCCACCAACAAAATGTTTTTCTTTTTATAATGTGAGGGAGTGCGATGTTTTGAAGTCGATTTTCCAAGTGACTTCCAAAGCAACGTGTTTGGATGAGTTGCCTATTACATTTATAAAGAAGACACTGCCTATTACGCTTCCGTATATATAACTTATTTCTTCAATAATGTTTTAGCATCTTCAAAATATCTTAAAGGATTTAAAAAGTCCTTCCGGTCCATAAAAAATTGTCAAAGTATGAAATGGAAGATCATAGGGGAATTCATGTGCTACCCGCGCTGTCTAAGGTGTTAGAAAAAATATTGAAATGGCAAACTAGTTGTTACCGGAATGAGTGGGAGCTCTTATATGAGTATCAATCGGGTTACAGACTGAAATACGGTACAACAACTGCGCTATTAAAAATAACTCATGACATTCGGGTTAACTTGAACGAACGGATAGCAGGCAAAAAATCGGTCACATTTCTGCTTATGTTGGACTTTTCAAGTGAGTTTGATCTAGTACACCACGGATTGTTATTGTTGAAATTGAAAACAAAATTCTTCTTCAATGATTGTGCCATCAAGCTAATTTCATCTTATTTGAAGGGCAGAAGTCAAACGGTTATTATCGACGGTATACTTGCAAGTTTGTTTCCAGCCTATTAAGGTGTGCCGCAGGGCTCCGTACTGGGGCCTCTGTCGTTTTCGCTGTTTATTAATGACCTCCCCGCCACATTGAAACCGCCACTTGTTCGCCGATGATGTTCAGTTGACATTGAATCATGATTTTTATCAGTTTAGTGATGGTGTTGCTCTTATCAACAAGTATTTGGAGAGGGTAAGTGATTGGGCCAGTGAGAATCGTTTGTCGTTGAATGCGGGGAAGTCAAAGGTTATTGTAATTGCTAATCCCGGAATCGGGATCTCTGATCCTGTCTTGATTAGCAATGCAGTAGTTATGGGAGGGGAAGTTGTGAAGTATGTTAACAAAGCTAAGGTTCTTGGATTGTGGATTAACAATTCATTGATAAGGTCAGACCAAGTGAACCACATTAAAAGAACTGTATATGGGGGTCTTAGAGGCTTATGGGGTTGTATCAAATTTTTGCCCATGCCTAAAAGGCTATTGCTATTCAAGGCATTGCTACTGCCTCATTTCGTTTATTGTGATTCTGTTATGTCTACAGATGGACTTCAAAAGGCTATGAATACGTGTATTCGATTCGTATTTAACATGAGGAGGAGGGACAATGTTACGGCCCAGTAAAAGTCTGTTTTAGGTTACACGTACTCAAATTTTAGGAAATTTAAAATGTGCGTGTTACTAAAAGGCATTCTAGTGGAGAAAACCCCGGGATATCTATATACGCTTTTAACTCGATCGCGATCGACGCGAAAACCGCCGCTGGTTTTGCCGGTCGCGGCTACAAGCATACTGAGGGAATCGTTCTTGCCACTGTTTTATGGAATTCACTACCATTGCTGCTTAAAAGGATCGCATAATCTTCTTCTTCTTTCCCTCGAATATGTTTACAGTATTTCTCAAGCCTCGATAGCGTAGTGGTTAACACGTCTGCTTGCTACTATGAGATCGAGTTGCCAGTGCGTTGGTTCGAAACTCAGCCGCAGACAGATTTGTTCCGATTGTTAGATTTGTAAACAAAACAAAGCTAATTGAATCGGTGCAAGTCATGTGAAAATGAGTGTAGCGCCATCGTACGGCTTACCGGTGAAAGGCATTGTTGGGAGGTGCCGGTATTCTACTCCTACTAGTTTCGTTCCTAGTACATCTCATGGATGGCACTGGGTTTGTCGCACAGCTTACCACTGGCACAGTAAAAACTTTCCGGTAATGAAAGGATCTCAAATAGTAGAACCACAAAAAAGTAGCGAAACTAGTAAATAATGATCTAGCCCCTAACCCTTCATGGGTTGTTAAGGCAGATTATTATTATTATTATTATTTCTCAAGCCTGCATTCATAAAATTTATAATTTGTATTTCGCTTTGTTTTCTTTTTTATTTTTAGTTCTGTAACTACTATTCTCTCTCTCTCTCTCTCTCTCTCTTTCATTTTACTTAATTTTCTGCTTACTTATCTTTAAATTGTTAAAAGTTGATTTTTTATTTAACTTTAGGATTAGACGTTGGATGTTGTAGTTTTAAGATATATTTCAAAATTGTAATTCGTCCATCACAGGTAAAGATAAGGCGACAAGCCTTCTGTGTTTATTGAAATATACATACATACATGAAGTCAAAAAATGATAACCGCACCCCTCTAACGTGAGGTTAAAAGTGATTCTTTCCATGAATGGCCTTAGTATGTGGGGTACGTTAAGTAACTCGTTCAAAAAGTTGATATTTCAACTTTTCCACCCCAGTAACGTAACTGTTCACATTTTCCTTTGAGAAAAGACAAATTTTAAACCTAAAAGGGGAAATTGAAGCATAAAGTTAACAAAAGTGTACATTCATCAGCGCGAAATGTCCGTCCACAAGGAATATAACTAAAAAGTGCGAGGGGTGGCGCACTTCATTTATTCCATTTATTCCATTTATTCTTTTATTCCATTTATTCCCAAGTTTTTTTTTTTTGTTGTTTCTGCGAAACATCTGAACCAAACACATCACAAGTTAGACAAATAAGTTCAAAAAAAGGTTTGCACAAATTATGAAGCATTTAAACCGTCTTGCGATTAAATTTTATTTTTTTGGGAATAAATGGAATAAATTTATTTATTCCATTTATTCCATTTTTCAACAAAAATTCTTTTAAGTTTTTCAAAAGAGGGTTTTTTCACTTTTTGACACATTAGTATGGTTTGTTGTGTGCGTTGCCATCAAAATCAAGTCTATTTGAGGTTTTGACGAATTTGAAAAAATTACCATTTCTTCCAATATTTATTCCATTTATTCCATTTATTCCCATTTATTCCATTTATTCCATAAACCGCAGAAGTGCGTCACCCCTCGAAAAAGTGCGTAAATTTTTCTTTTCTCCCCTCATCCGTCATTTTTTCGGCATGTAATTCTTTTCTTACCTAACAAGTCAGCTTCACCTAATTCTCTCAACTCTTTCGAGATAAGTAAAACCTCATTTTCTCATAAAGTCCGCCATGAGTCTATTAACATTTGCATAAATTATTTCCAAAACTAGAAATCCTCATCAACGAAGTGCGAGAGTATATAGAAAGCTTCATATTTTCGCTCAAATTTTACAGGCCTTTACAAACCTGAAAAGCACAAAATGAAACGGGAAAAGTCTTCCAACTTTTGAAATTTCAACATTTCTACAATCTAATTTGGCCAACTTCAAAAGGGTATAACATACAACACAGAAAAGTTAAAAAGCAATTCTCTTATCTTTGTCTAAGGGCTTCCTGATTTTATATTACAAAAGTTTCGTGATTCGACACTTAAAATGTGAGCGTTAATGACGTTATTCCCCCTACTATCTATACACATTCGAGTTTATGGTTTTCGTTTGTATCACAACAGGTTGTTCAAAAGTATTCATCCATTTTTATGCTCTGCAATTAATTTCTTTGAATTGCACTTAAATTCGCTTTCAAGAAAAGTTAAAACAGAATAAAAAATGATTGATGCACAGAGTCCGGAAGAAATGTCATGAATTTACCTTTGCTGTTATTTCCGTTAATTTGAAATGGTTTGTTTATCCAAAAGCTGAACACGAAAGCTGGCGGAGTAAAAACAAATCGAAAATATTTCTAATTTGTACTCTGTTTTAACGTGAGAAAGGTAAGATATATTTGGCAGACGGTAATGCCACTAATTTAATTGTGCATTAAAAATTGATTTTCCTCTTATTGATGGACCACACTCAAACAAAATGTCGGAAAATGTTTTTCACTTTTCTTTCTTTCTTTTTTTTCCTTTCGTTTTGATACACAATTTGCAAAACACTTGAACCAATACTATGATAACAGTATCATTCAGATCACCTCAAACTTTCCCACCGTGCGCTTGGTTGATACAACAATCTTTTCTTCTTCCCTCAAACGTATCCACGGAGCTATGTATGGAATATATCCGAATTCAATGTTAAATCCGATAAGTATTCGATGGGGAAGATGAATCCGTTCGTCGAATTTGATTTATTTCGAATAAAATAAAAAATAAATTTTCAGACGAAATTCCACAATAAATTGAAATTGAAATGCACAGTGAATTTAATTAACTTTTTTACTTCCATAAAATGTTGACTACTTCAATAACGAAAAGACATCGATTATATACCAGCGATCAATACATTCAGAAATCTACTCGAAGACTGAAGAAATAAGTTTTTTGTTCATGTAGCCAAAGCATCATCATACACAGTTGAAGATAATTCAAACCGTATACATATCCAATGTTTTCAAGTAGGTTTGGGTAGTTGCGCACTAGCTATGCGCGTTCAATTCGTGAAAATGTATAAGAAAGCTGGCATCCGGGACAGTAATATCAAGCTGGAGACAATTCAATTTTATAATCAACATTTTGGAGGGGAGAAAAAGCTTCGCCGTAATACAAATGCGGACACATTAAAGGGTTAATGAAACAATTGAATTGAATACGTGTATAGCATTTTATGTTTTATTATAAATGATGGATTCACAGTTGAATGGAAAATGTAACGTACATGCATATTCAAATATGTTGCTTCTAAAGCTTTACGTTTATTCAAGAGAAAAAAATACGTTCCATGAAAACTTTTGACAACTATGGATGTTATAAAACGTTAGGATATGAAAAATAGTCGGGTCTGCTTGTAACTTTTGTGGTAAACTTTCAAAAGGATATTTCATTCCTTTTACGGACAGGTTTTTCATAGACTTGTTTTATGGTTTTTACGCTAAAGTTTTGATTGAAACGGATCTATAAAGTGCATAGAGCAAACGGAAAAATATCCGTTCAGTGAATGATGTCCATGTATCTCGTAATAGCAATAGACGTATGCATGTACATCGTGAGCTTCCCTTTTCATGTGGGCGTGTATTGTAATACCTTCAGGGAAATCGTAACACACAATTTGAGATGAAAGGGTTGACATTTCGAAGCTCACCTGAATCGTAAATGTTCGTGTACCGCAAAGTCTTCAGACAAAAAAGTGATAAATTGGGTGATGACCATAACCCCCAGTGTTATTAACGCGTAGGACCTCAAAAAATGTGTAGTGAAATCTGGTTCTGTGTGTAAATAACACATTGAACGTGATAATAAGGCATAGGAGACGTTAATATTACACGGAATTTCAAGGCGTTCATAGCAGAGCCTAACATAACATATGTTGGACGAGGAAAAGTGCACCGGACGTCTTCCAAAACCTTTCTCGTCCTCCCTAGTCACTTTTTAGAAATAGGGTGAGTTCACTGGATCGTAGAGGAAGTTATTTGAAAATTGTATCGCGACGGTTGGTTATTGTATCGGAACATCATGTTTTCACCGCGAGTGCAAATAGTGTAATATCCTAGTTTATCGACCAAAAAATTGAATACCGGGAAAACCACTTGAAAGGGAAGCGAAAACGAAAGGGAAATTAAAATTGCCAAGAAAAGTTATTTACGCAAAATTCGTTACCGTGTTGCGAGTGAAGCGAGCGAAATTTTTTTAGATTTCGAACTCAAACACTGTGCGGAAAAGTTTTTGAGTTCCAAATCTCCAAAAATTTCGCTTGCGATTTCTTTCAAGAAGATTCTTGAGTACATAATCTAAAAATTATTCGCTTGGCTACGGCTGCACTTTTTAATCTCCCTACACTACTGAAGAGAGTCTTATGTTTCAATAATTTTTTTTTTAAATTTGCTCCTTTTGGTCTCGAAAATTACGCCCTTTCTGTGAAAGTCCTTCCCAGTGGAAATTTCATTGCTTAGGCTCAGTTGATAGCACCCAGATTGTGTCAACAGCAACCGAAAACTGTTAATAGCACCCAGAAGGTGTTAATAGCACCCAAATTGTGTCAATAGCAACCAGAAGGTGGTAATAGCTCCTAGAAGGTGTTAATAGCACCCAGTAGGTGTTAATAGCACCCAGAAGGTTTTAATAGCACCCAGAAGGTGTTAATGGCACTCAGAAGGGGCTAAAAGCACCCAGAAGGTGTTAATAGCACCCAAAAGGTGCTAATAGCACCCAGAAGGTGTTAAAAGCACCCAGAAGGTGTTAATAGCACCAAGAGGGCTACTAATGTCCTAAAGTCACTGTGTCATTCACTAATTCATTCTCGTCGGATATCATCATGACACAGTACCTAGCAAAAAAACCAACAGTACCTCAAAACAGGTTTAATGTTTTGAATTCCGATGATGGTTCCTCGATTAAAGGATTTAAGTTTGACTCTCAAGAAGTGTTTCTAGCACTAATCAGCAATCGTCAGTTTTATCAACGGATTTTGGTTAGTTGCTATATGAGTGATTTGTTCCGATGTCAGTTCCTCGGTAGTGGATCTAAGGATGAATCTCAGAAAGTGTCTCTAGCACTTCTTAGCTTCTATGAGTTTTTTTAACGAATTTGGATTACTTCCGACATCATAGAGATGTGTTAATGTTGATTTCTCGATTTTGGGATTTGAGAAAATATTTCATCCGGCATTTAATCAAAAGTGAAAATATTTCAAAAGAATTTTGTGCGTTCCGAAGCTGCAAGTGTCACCCAAATTGATATCTGTTGTTTTGGAAGAAGGGACAAGGATTTGCGTCACGTTTCCCTTTTAAAAAGGGTTTTCGTTGTAATCGTAATGTTTTGCATTATTTTGAGGCGCCGCTGCCGCCGAACCGAAGCGCGGCGGCTACTACTTCCATGGGCCAAAATGATCCTCTCAAATTCCTCTACAACATATCAAAAGTTTTTTTTCGAGTCCCTGCCTAATTTCCGCCATTTTGGCGGTCACCCTGATACAATACACACTCAACCCAACAATTTTCCCTTTGACACCAAACCTCTATCTCGACCACCCAACCTTGTCTCATACAAAATGTGCTACCATACACATTACACACACAAACACATACAAATCTGCTTTATATGGCGCCTTCTAAGAGCCCTGGCGCCCAAACGAGGCCGGTATCACCCTTTTTTAAAATCTCATATGGCGTAGAATACCCACCCGAAGGTCCCTGCAAAATTTCAAGAAAAGTTATCGAGCCGTTTTCGAGCACGAGCCAAAAAGGTCGGTATTCGTACAAATGGCCCTGAAACTAACTAACTAACTAACCCACTAACTAACTAACGTAGGATGCTTGCATTAACTTTGGCTTCTATGAAACAGCCCTTTTTGTATAGGAAATGATCATTTTCTAAAGGTCGTATCTTCGGATCCACCGAACCGATTTTAAGGGGTCATTATATAAGGTGCGATGCGAATCGCATCGCGTCAGGTTTGTGTGAAATCTCAACTTGACAAAACAAAATTTGTTTTGTCAAGTTGAACTTTCATACAAACATTAAGCGATGCGATTCGCATCGCGCTCAATATAATGATCCCTTTAATGAGTGAAAAGTCACTTCACCTTAGAATTTTGTTCCGGGGGGTACGTCGCAAGGGGGGGGGAGTCAAAACTTAGCTGTATATATGGTTCCGCAGTCTACGAAAAAAAAATTTCTGAATTTTTTGTTCGTATGGGCACTTGCGTCACGAGCGCATCGCTACCGCGCGACCATGGCGCCCCAAAATCGGTCGCAGTTTTCGCGATTCACTCTTACGTTTTACGATAGAATATAATTTCTCTAGCTCTTTCCAACTTCCAAAACAGCTGATAACACAACAAAATTCAATCGCAATTAGTGCTGTATAGAAAGTGGGAAGCTGACGACATGTATCTGCTATGTATAAAACATATGAAGGGACCCGTACGTATCAGAATAGATGTGGCAAACAGAGTTGGTGTTACGAAAAGACTCGAACGTATTTAAGTAAATATTGCCTTACGTCCACATTTAATTGTATTCGAAATTGCCGATAGGGCAATACTGAAGTACCCGTCCGAAGAAACACGGTGTAAAAAAAATTTCCCTACAACATAGCAAAAAACTAAGGCTTCGGACACATACTTCCATAGACAAAACTTTTTCCCTCAATTTGCTCTGCAACATAGCAAAAAAAATTTTTTTTGTTAGGGCCGACCTTAGGACAGACATGAGGCCCACTTGAGCCCTAAGCACAGGCAAAAGTTTCTTTTATAAATTGTCGGTCATGCCTAGATCTTTCAAACAAAATTTTTTTTTGAAAATTGGAAAAGATATACTCGAGTTATGTTCAAAAAACACGTAGGGCCCTAACAGAGACTCGTCTGAAGTGCCCTAGCTAAGTCCAAGGACTCAAATCCAAAAAATTTTCCTTCATAAATTATCGGCTATGCCCAGGTCTTTCAAACAAAGAAAAATTATGGAAATCGGAAAAGATTTGCCCGAGTTATGTGCAAAAGACCAAAACCACTTAAACGGCCCTAGCTCGGCGGTCCTTGGGCCGACAGAGCCCAGCTTCAATCACTTAAAAGATTTTTCGATTACTTTTCAGGAAAAAAAAAGTTTTTGAAAATCGATTGAGTTTTACTCGATAACTGTTGACCGTCTGTTGACGGACAGACATTTTTTTACGGAGTGACTATTCGCCCGCGCAGGTGATTAGCCAGCCCCTAAATTATTTGTGATGCGCTTGAAAGTATTAAGACCATAAATAAGGAAAAACTATGAGCGGATTAAGCACTGAAGAAATTTGATTAGGTTCATAAATGATGTCACGCTTGCTATAAAATCTACAAAGTCCATAACTCCAAACTGGTTAGAGATTTTGTTTGTGGTTCTCTGGCTACCCCCTAAACATATCCCCTTTTTGGGATAGCCGAGTTCTATATAAACAAAATTTGCTGTACTGACTGAGTTATGACCTTTTATGGATAATCATTTTTTATAGCAAGCATGATGTCATCTATAAACGGCCGCTTTCCTATATTAACGGGATTTTTGGCGATGGGGAAGTCACTTCGACAAATCGCAAAAATTTTTAGACCCGTACGAAGAACGTAGTGCTTCGAAAAGGGGTCTATTTATTTGTAACCAGCCGAATTTCGACCCGGTGGTAGGGGGAGCATCGAGCATGGTCCTTAGATGACGAATCAACAATAAAAAAAGGCTGATTAGAAAAGGCGATTAGCCAGCCCTATGGGGGAAAAACTATTCCTAACAAAAAAGCGAGCAACCACCGAAATTTTAGCTGTTTTCGCTGTCCAGCTCCTTCGGATGAAAATGGATGGCAATCCAAAACTCTAAGACTTTTCTTCCCCGACCAAAACTCTGCAACTGCTCCGTAAGTAACTTTTGGAACATTTCTAATTTTGACTCATTTTTGACCCAAAAATCCCCTATTTCAGAACAATATCACACACCGGACCAATTTTTCTCCACGTTTCAGACCATCACCAACAACGTATAAAAAAGTATATTTTTTTTTTTGGTTTTCGGTGGTAAAATCGTTACCCACTGACAGACATTGAGTTTTTATAATAGGTAATAATTCGCAGGCGAATAGTCTCTCCCCCATAGGGCTCGCTAATCGTCCGCGCGGGCGGATAGTCTCTCCCCCATAGGACTGACTAATCGCCCGCGCGGGCGGATAGTCTCACCCAATAATTTACACATTGACAAGTATCACGAAAGAACACCTACAATCCGATATACAAATATTATTAACGACCAAGTTAGCATCACTTGCTACAACACGTGTTCTGCTCCACAACAATAACAACTGTGTTCACTTATATATTCTACATAAGTACAAAAGTTTTACAGCCTTACTCTAGTAAGTGGTACTTTAGTAGCTGTGTAAAATGGGAGATGGATGGGTGTAGTGAAGCAACAATACTAAGTATAAGCGATGTTTTTGCGTAGACAAACTCAGAATTATCGGCTTTTTCTCTCTGATGTTTTCAACCATATCACTCAAGAACCTCAAAAATTTCAAAATCTCATACCCAAACAGGAAGAAATGACCGACATTTTAGTCATTGAACCCCGACTAAATATTCAATTAAATAATCCAATAATGGGGGTGGGTTCGTTGGGTAAAGCATATATGTTTCAATGTTCATGCGTCAACAATCGCTTACACTCCTTTGTACGTTTTATTGTTATTGTTATTTTTAAAACTGGACCGAATAGTTTAAGGGTACGGAAATAATTGAGAGAGAAAACACACACGTTTTGGAATGAAAACTCTGTATACACACGCCACAAAAAACCTATTACATAATTAAGTTTATGGATAAATGTTTTGTGTACATGAAAAACGTAATTGACTGTTTTCAGTCATTCTGGGCAAGTTTACGTGTAGATGTATACCTGCAGCATCGTTAATCGCTATGTCGTAGATCTTATCACGTGAGATAATGACAAAGAAGGTAAAGAAAAGGGTTTTGTTGAATGTATAATTTCGAGAAAATTGATTAACTTAGACCGGGTAAAAACATGAAATTGAAACCACAAACATTTTCGAAACATATTTTTCAAACAGAAAAACCTAAATGGACGAATAATATCTTCACATATATGTGAGTTATGACCTTGGTAATCACAGTCAATTTTATGTGAGACGAAAACTTGTCATCATTACTTTTTCATATTCAGAGATGTATAAGATTATGCGAATTCTCATATCCTTTCGTGGCAGAAAACAATTCCGAGGAGAAATTTAATGGAGACAATAAATAAAAAAGCGTGTAAAAAATACATGCTACAACCCAGATAACAAATGTTTTAACATACTTGAAGGATCCCGTAGTTAGAATTTTAATCTTCTGGCTTTTCGTCCTCAAACTAAACTGTTAGCGTGATGTTGTAGCTGCGTGCTGAAAGTACGATTTACTTTCACAAAAATTGTCACAATTACTCTATAGGAAGGAATTAGCTCATTTTCTGTTGCACGAAACATCAATGAGTTATTGTAGCTAGGGGGTAACAGTGGCGTCCCTCCTTTCCCTACCACCTCTTATTGACGTCATTTGATGTTCAATAAATCCTACACGGATAAAACATATTTTACTCGTTCTCCCACCGAAAACTTGTCATTCCATGCATATGTGCAACCCCCGGAAGTTATTCATTACATTAGGGCCCCCACTGGAAAAGTAAACAGATTGAGATGGGCCGGACACGTAGCACGCATGGAAAATACAAGAGCCCCTCACATTTTGTTGGATAACGATCCAGACGGACGAAGAGGAAGAGGGCGACCCAAACTTAGGTGGATCGATTGTGTTCTGGCAGACCTTAGGACACTGAAGGTGCAAAACTGGCGATCAACAGCTCAGGACAGGAGGAGGTGGAATGCAATTTTTGACCAGGCCAAGTCCACGAAATGGATGTAGCGCCGTAGAAGTAAGAAGTAAGGGCCCACACTGGAAACTTTTCTTTACGTACAGTGGAGGGTGCTTAGTAAGCCATCAATTCTGGATCATTTCGTGACACTTGAAAACTCATTCAACTTGCTTTAGAAACTGTTTTTTGATTAATGCACCCTACACTCGTCAAAAAACAGTTTTCAAAGCTTTTTGCTTAAAAACACCCTCTTGAGTTTGGCTCATTTCACAAAATTGATCCTTCATGTAGTGACTTACTTCCGCACCCCCAATGTAATCTACTATTAACATGTCAAGAGCGGGTAATGTGATGAAACCTAGAATGACGCATGTGAGGTACCAGCTGGATCGTTGACTAAGATTTTTCGGATTCTATGTAGAATTCTGATTCAAATTTTTAGACCCGTACGAAGAACGCAGTGCTTCGAAAAGGGTTCTATTGCGTTTACCACGACGATTGTAACCAGTTGAATTTCGACCCGGGAGTAGGGGGCAGCATCGATCACTGTCGGCCCAAGGGCCGCTGAGCTGGGCGTTTAAGTGGTTTTTAGTCTTTTGTACATAACTCGAGCAAATCCTTTCTGATTTTCATAACTTTTTATTTGTATTTTTATTTATTATTATTTGTATTTTTATTATTGACTTGGGCATAGCCGACAATTTATGGAAGAAACGTTTTTAAATTTGAGTCCTTGGACTTAGCTAGGGCACTAAAACCAAGTCTATGCTAGGGCCATACGAGTTTTTTGTACATAACTCGAGTAAATCTTTTCCGATTTTCATAATCTTTTTTTTTGTTTGAAAGATCTAGGCATGGCCGAAAATTTATAGAAGAAACTTTGGCCTGTGCTTAGGGCTCAAGTGGGCCCTAACCAAAAAAAATGTTTTTTGCTATGTTGCAGAGTAAATTGAGGGAAACATTTTTGTCTTTGGAAGTATGTGTCCGAGGCCTCTACTTGGGGCCCTAGGTCAGTACTAAGGACGGCCCTAGCCCAAAAAATGGTTTTTTGCTATGTTGTAGAGAAAATTGACGAGAACATTTTTCTCTATTTGGGGGTCAATTTTGTGCTTTTCTTCGGACGGGTTTTTCAAACCATCATTCTGTGACCGAGTGTGCTGACATACACATGGTCTAGTAGGCAAGGTGTACTGATGAGTCGTAAACGACGAAATCTGCACTTTACTGAGATTGTTCGAAAGATTTTCATGTTGTCTTGTCTAAAAAATCTAAAAATAAATTACCTGCAAGTATACGTCCGATGGGAATCTTTAAACTACCAGGATCGTGATCCTTCAGCTCCACTGTTCGGTAAATGTAATAAAAGATCTTGTTTGGTATCCCGTAACTTATGGGTTCAAAATTGAACTCTGGAGAGTTTGTATTTCACTCTGTCATGAAAAATTGTAGAAATAGGCTGAAGATTATTCGTCTCCTTAACAGCTATAACACCGATGCAATATTCACTTTGCATTTTCGAAATAAATAAACAACAAAACGGCAAACACACACTTATTGGGGAGGAGTACAACTGCCAGCAGTGACATCTATGCATCTGAATCCTCCTCTTCTAACTCGTTACATCAATCTGACAAACTTCATACTAAACCAAATGTCAGATATCAAAAGCATTCCTTTTGCCTAATATTTTCCCTCGCAAGCGTGAAATATTGCGCAAGTTTATCCTCATTTGAAATTGTGCTTTTCCTACCTACGTGTTCTCAACATTTAACAAATGTTAAGCGCTAACAAATCTTTAGCTGTTTAAGTGTAGTCGAACACAAGTACCAAGTTTCATTTTAAACATAATTATAAAACATAATCTAACTCCATTGAAATTTAGAAATTTGTAGTCTCACACAACGTATTGTACTGCAATACTTGGATTTCTTACAATGAAGTTGTCGACTCACTTATTTATTCTGACTACACCTCGACTAACGAAAGATTCAAACCGAGAGTTTTCTGTGGCAATAACATTGCCCTATCGGCAATTTCCAGCACAATTTAATGTGGACGTCAGGCAATATTTACTTAGATACGTTCGAGTCTTTTCGTAACCGAGTCTTTGCGATGTTTTTTCAGATCAAATTTTGACACTAAGAGTCAATAATTATATATTCTGATTCAGAGAATCTATAAAGGGATGTGTTATGCAAACAGTAGATGTTCGATGATGAAAAAACATCGCAAAACATAGAACTGTCAAAATATCTGACACGCTCTTAAGCGTCTTACCAATTGATATCATTTATTTTGGAAGAAAGAAGGCAGACCTGCGTCATATTACCCTTTATTGTTGTGATTACCTATAAATACGGCTATTTTGATAATAGTTAAAGTGTATCTCTATTCACATTGCATGGAAGAAGTTACTCATCACAGGTAAGGGTTGAAAATTATTAGACCCATACCATATCGTCGTTTGAACTCGTAAAGGATTCAAATATGACAGCTGTCAATTTGAATTTTGGCCTGATTCGTCACACTGACATAAAGAATTTTAAGGAACCAAATCAACATTATAAAACTTGGTGTCGAAATTCAAATCTGACAGTTGACAGTTGTAGTTACATCTTTTCCGAATGGAAACGTAGACATTAGTCGTTTTCGTTTATAAGACTCATTCACTTCGGAATCAGTTTCTTCTACACTTTTTCATTTCACCTAGAACATTTTCTCCATTTTGATTCACTTTTTCATTTCATCTAGTACATAAATCGGTTAATCTTATCAGATTCTCAAAATCTTTTTTTTTTTGCTGTAATATATTTTCAGAATCAAAATGGAGAAAATGTTCGAGATGAAATGAAAAAGTGTAGAAGAAACTGATTCCGAAGTGAATCAATCTTATAAACGAAAACGACTATTAAATGCAGTATGATACGCGGGATCTTATGCGTTTATCATGATGTTTTTAACCAGTCGAATTTTAATCGGCAGTTGGTGATTCTTTCGTTTTGAGGTCTAATAGATTTCTGGTCGAGGCGGCCAACTGGCCTTGAAACACAGATATTATGATCCTTTGTTCCTTCCCCGTTACTCTTCTATCATTCCACCTAGTCATGTATTCTGCCTTAGTTAGATTCCCACATAAAATGTTCCATTTCAGAACGCATAGTTGTAACCGATACGCCGAATGAAAGTCGTCGTCTGAGCACACGCACTATGATACATCTTCTAGCCTCCGACACAAGCCGTACACGCCAAAAGAATTTCGCTGTTTGGGCCCGGACATTAACATACATCTTCTAGCCTCCGTCGAAACTATACTTACTAAACGAGCCCTTAAATGTAGTGTATCACACACAACTGAAATACCTTTTTCTAGGGCATTTGTGTGAGCAACCATTAATCTGTTTGTTGAACCACATGCTTAACGTGAATTACGAACCACGCCTATATATTGTAGCTGCATATACTGCCCTGTTAAGCCTTAGCAACATACTGTCAGGAAATATTCGTAAGAATAAGCAACGTAAAATTAAGAGCACGTCGCAAAAATGTGAACTGTCAAATTTGCGATGTTTTTTAGAACAGAATCCTACGTAAATAACAAGTTATTCAAACAAATAGTAGATGAATCAGAATACAAAAAGTTGCTGTGAAAAGTAATCGCATTCCAAGTTCGTTTGCGATGTTATATAAACTTTTTGAATTCTGATTCATCTATTATTCATTTAGGAGCCACCCTCTCATAGAACATGAGCTATAATTTCGAATAATTTGTTATTTGCGCAGGATTCTGTTTTAAAAAAACATCGCAAATTTGACAGTTGACATTTTTGTGACGTCCTCTTAAGAGCGTGTCAGATATTTTGACATTTCTATATTTTGCGATGTTTTTTCATTGCATATTTCTAAGACAATGAACATTAGTTTTAAATTTCAAAACATCTTATGTTTGCATAACACATCCCTTTATAGATTCTATGAATCAGAATATATAATTATTGAGTCTAAGTGTCCAGCTGGAAGACGTTAGCTGACGATAGGTCCGGTTGGAGAACCATGTTGGAGAAGGCCAAGACCCTTAATGGGTTGTAGGGCCGGTTAACAACAACAACAACAGAGCCTAAGTGTCAAAATTTGATCTGAAAAACCCTCTCAAAGTACTCGGCTCCATAATACAATGTTTTTTCAGATCAAATTTTGACACTTCGACTCAATAATTATATATTCTGATTCATAGCATCTATAAAGGGATGTGTTATGCAAACAGTAGATGTTTGGGCATTTAAAATTAATGATCACTGCCTTAGAAATATGTCAACGCTTTTGAAGCTTCTCTTCAACTTCTTTGAAAATTATGATCTCTAAACGCACTCATAGGACATTCAAAAGCTTTAAATTCTTCTCAATTTTAAAATTTTATTATTGAAGTGTTTGAATGTCATATGAGCGCGTTTAAAGATCATAATTTTCAAGGGAGATGAAGAGAAGCTTCAAAAGCTTTAAGATCTTCTTAATTTAACGTTATTTATTCTTACGAATATTTTTTGACGATACGTTGTTTAGTGCCGTGTTAAGGGCAGTATATAGGATTTCATCTGATGTTCATTATATTTCCGCCTTAAGATAGACTCAGATATGTGTACACAGAATTCATCGTGTACGGGTGACGTCATACATATCGTTCTTCATACGGTTCGTTGTGGACACCAAATACCACAACTACCGATTTTTAGAAGCTTGGGTATGCCTAAGAACGTTACTTCCATACTACAAATTGAAGAAAAATCCTATACAGAATTTTGTCCTCGCCGGGATTGAACTGAGGTCTAAAAAAGAGAAATTTGTAAAAAAAAAGCTGTGACCGAATGTCAACGAAAGTCCGAGTAAATCATAATAGATTTTGAAAAATATTTTGCCCCGAAAGGCAAGAAGTTTCGAGGTCGAATGCAACTTCCAAACCTCCTAAATTGACATGTTGAGAGGTCGACGATACTTTTGACCTCATTTTTGTCGCCAATGCAAGTGAAAACTCGATATGAATAGTAAACATTTTCCAGAAGTGAGCCTCACTCCCCGACGAAATTTCGGTCTGGATACACAGCTATATACACAGCCCTGATATGAATGTTGTAAATATTGAAAACTTCATGACAACACCACTAATAAAAACGTTGAAAACATGAAACATTTGCGTATGAGTATACTAGTCTATTATAATGAGTCTATGGTCGATCAGGTATGTTAGCGATAGCGTGTATTTTGATGATAGCGTGGTAATGAAAATTCCTAAAATGTTTTACATGAAATGTGTTATGTGTGACAGTCCTTACGACTATATAAAGGAAATATTTATAATATAAACTTTAAAAAGCTGCTGTGTGGGAAAGGTTTAAAGAATTGAAAAATTGTGCGACTCAACAGTTGCTTAATTAGTTCGTAGCATTTTTGTCATAAAAAATATTCTAATCATAGTGATGAATGTTATTATGTAAATGTAAAATAAAAATTATTTAATTTTTTTCCAATTTTACTTCCACATAGCATTACAAGGAAAAACCTTTCCTTGTAAACGAAGAAAAAAATCATTAAGTACGAAAATCAATACCAAAAATTTACAATGTTAAATGATATTACCTCTACACACCAAGTGCTATTACACACAAAAAGTGAATTATTTTCTGCTTTTACGGCCAACATATTATAGCGAAACACATAAAAATCGAATTTTCCGCACGCCATGCTGTTATGAATCAACATTAAAGTTCCGATTTTAATGATAAAAAAATGAAACCATGCACAGATTTAGGGCTGTGCGATAAAAATATTGTTCTAATTTGATTAATGTCCTTTGAAAATATTTGCTTTTTTCCACTTTTTGAATTGATTCTTTTCCGTCACTGGCTTTGCCAAATATTTCGGTTATGTATAATAATTATTATAGAACAGCTGCTGACACGTTTTAATCAAATCGAAAATAACGACGAAGCTCATAATTTTGCTATTATTTTACTCTTACGTGCATGAAGTAAGTTCACGGTAAGTTTCAGATATATCGATCATCTTTCAAGTTTGGTAGAATGGGCAAAAAGCTTAAGCCTTTGTGAGATACGTGTCATGACAATTATGTTGCTATAAGATTTACTGAGTAAATGTGGTAGAAATCGGAGATATTTCATTCGATTCAGTTTCCACTTATTTGATGAATCATTTTGCTTAGCTCATTCGAACGAATTTTCATGGGAAATTATTGTGGTGAAAGTTAAAAAACATATGCAAGGGACCCGTACGTATCAGAATACATGTGGCAAACAGAATAATGTTGCAAAGTAGTTATTTGAATCACTAGGACGGAAAGTGGTGATTTTCCATGTGTCTTTGTAACCGACAAGCTGATTGTAACGTGAGAAGACGAGGCAACACATTCACACGAATCTTACAATCAGTTTCGAGGTATATAAAGAGACACATGGGAACTCCGAAGTGTACGTTCTAGTTATTCGAAAAAATTTTCACACAATATGCACCGAAATGCACAAACACATCAATCAACATTTAACACATAATTCATGGCTCTAGGACCAGTTAAAATATCCCCGGACAAAATTTCCCCAGACAAAATATCCCACAAAAAACGGACAAAATATCCCCAGATGTAATGTCTACTCAGAAATGGTGAATATAGGTAGGTATTATTTATATTAGATATTATATTGTGTGTTGGCGGGCTCTGCCCCCTCACCCTGCGTTACGTGAATGGGGCGCTACCCCAAACCCCGCTAGGGGCTCCGCCCCTTCGATCCGCAAGGGGGATATTCCGCCCTTGACCCCTCTTATCGGGGCTGCCGTCCCTTGACCTCGCTTTTTCGTTTTTCGTTGTTTATTTCAGGCCTGCGGCGCTAAGTACACTTTACATTGAATATTCTTAATTTCTTGAGTGTGGATATTTTGTTTGAAGGGATATTTTATTCGGGGATATTTTGTCCTTCTTTCCATAAAATTTTTTTGGCGGCACTTTTACGCAATCACGGATATTTCAGTCAGTTAAAACTTTTATGAAGCAATATTAACAAGACATCATTGCAACATATCCCACTCCAAAACCTATAAATTTCAGCTAATTTCGTGTAAACGAAAAAAAGTTATTCATCTTCAAAGTCACCCGGAATTTTTCTGGCCCATACCTTATATGACAGCAAAAAAAAAGATTTTGAGAATCTGATAAGATTCAACCGATTTATGTAGAAAAACCACGTTGAGCCAGAGAAAAAAAAGATCGTGAGTCTTACTCGAGTTAAAATTTTGCCTACCCCAAACGGAAGATATCACTATTAGTCCTAATTTCCATTGTCATCGATTTGACATCAGCCTGCCCCCTTGAGGCATACTAAGACGGCAGGCAGGTGTCAAAATTCTGTTTGTGCCAAATAAAGGTATAAGTGTAAAACAACGTTCGCATAAACATCAAGTTGACACCAGCCTGAAACTCTGAGTTTTAGCTCTGGGAATCCTGGACTTGTACTTGGGATTATGATTGATGATTTATTATTTGGGTTGCCCCTCGCGCAAATAGAGATAATAAAATAATAATGATATAATTGTAGATGGTTCTACGAGAGGCCTAGCGCCGTGGCCACCTTGTTGGGCATTTTGTGCTCTACTCATGGCTGATTGGTCTATGGTGGGTATAGGTTTGGTGATGATGTGTTTGTTGATGGTAATGGTAACTGGGTCTATTGAAGTGTGGGTGGGTATATTTTGGTTTCGTATCAGTCTCATTACCGTAACGTCGCTTCTAGCCATTTGCTTTCTGTATGCTGGTAATGGTACTGCTTTAAATTCATCTAGTGTGATACAGAAATCTTCTAGGTGTTTTGTTCTGAGACTAGATAATGCAAGGTAGTGGCATAGGAAATGTTTTGCTGTTTCTGGTACGTTACCTCACCTTCTACAGCAGGGGTCATCGTTGAGTCCCATCTTATTCAGATGAGATCTCAGGTTGATGTGTCGTGTTAGCACTCCTACTAACAACCTCAGGCCTTTCCTTTTCAGGCTCAAAAGATATTTAGTGGTTCGCCAGTTGCATCCCTCCAACATCTCTTTGGATTGTCTGCAGTTTTGTAGCTTATTCCAAGGTTTTGGTGTCCCTCTTCTGCTTCCTGCTTAAGACGTCTCACTATTGCCTCGTTCCGCTCCCAATTCTCGCCAATTCATCCGCTCTTTCATTTCCCAGAATATCCGAGTGGCTCGGAACCCATACCAGGGACACATGATTGTCACACACGTTTTCTCTTGTCCCCAGGATTAATTTCGCTGAGAATTTGAGAGATGATATCGCTTTTATCGCCGATTTGCTATCTGTCACTTACTGGTCTATCAGCGTGTGGCAGGTCCTGTTAATAGCCAGAGCTTCCGATTGAAACATAGTTAGGTTCCAATTCTTCGCAGTATATTCCTGCTCCTGTACCTTCATTCGTTTTGGATCCGTCCGTGAATACCGTTATGTCCCCCCTTATGGGTGGAGCTCCATTCCCCCACTCCAATCTCTCGGATATCGCCATGACGAAGCTCTTGTCGATTTGGAAGATGGTTTCCATGTGGTCACTCGGATTTCCATTTCCCTAAATCTTCCGATCAGGTCTACTAAAATGCTCGCATGTCCCTCATTTCTACCATCCGCTATCCAGTGGGCACTTCTGTACAATCTCACTAATGTCATCCTGACTTGCTGTTTGAGGAACAAACCAATGGGACACAGCAATAGTAGAATCTCCAGCGCTGCCGTCGGGGTTGACGTCATTACTTTTAGGAGGCAGAGCCCCCTACATACCAAAAATGAGATTGCGACCTCCTTAGGAATTGAAAACTTTGATGTTTTTCCTGATTTATTTCCTTCCTGATTTTCGTTTTTCCTAAATTTGGTTTTTCCTAAATCTGGTTTTTCCTGATTTTTGTTTTTCCTTATTTTAGGTTCCTGATTTTCGTTTCCTGATTTTCATTTCCTGATTTTTGGTTCCTGATTTCTTGATTCCTGATTTATGCTTTCCTAATTCAGGTAGACATTCGAGTCGTAGACCCCTTGCTAGGGCTTTAGGTCGGCCCTAGCCCGAAAACAATTTTTTGTGATGTTGTTGTAGAGACCAAACGGAACATTTTGCCAACGAAAGTGTGCGTTCGTATTCGGGGAATTTAGTGGCGATTGGAAAGATTGGACATCGAAAAACAATCCGGAATAATTTGACTGAATTTACGTTACAGACGAAAATTCCATAGTTTTTTGTGTAGTTCTACAGCAACTTGAATTCAATGCGACGTCACCTAACCAACATTCGCGGTTGACATAAAACACAACTTTTCTGATTTTATAAACTTTGAACAAATGGATTTGTTGCATATTTGAGTGGAAAAGTGTTATGAGGTTGTTTAATATCATTAAAGTTAATGATTTATTGCTTGAGAATTCTTGATTGTCTGTTTTGTGTTTCCCGTACTGCAATGACAAAATCAATAAGTTTGTATCGATGAGGGAAGTTATAGAATAGTAAATCTGACTGCATATCGCAGAGAAAGTACAATCGTCAAAGTGAAAACACGGAAGAGTACTGAAAATGTATCATGTGCAAGTGCACAAACTTATGAACCGAATAATTTCGCTTCTCTATCGAGTGCATTTTTGGAGTCGGGAAGATAACGAACCGACTTGGGAACGCGGGATAAAATTGTTTTATTCAATTTACTATTTACTGTTTGCAATTTCATTAATGGCAGGCGCGCTAGCAAGTGATAGCAAAGGAGAGAACATATTTCTGTTTGAAGTGTCGTTGATAGTTACAGTTCTCTTGGTTAAGATTTGGTTGTTAACTTGGGAAAAAAAGAATTTTTTGTTAATGTTCAACGAAATGTGCGTTTATTCTATTGACGATCACAAAACCTTCACTTTCGTCGAGAGTCAAATAAATATCTTCGTTCAATGCGCTACCTTTTTTCTCGGTTCAACTTATTTAGCTGCAATTGCTACATTGTTCCTTACACCCTTCATGGAAGGTGAAAGAAAATTGTTTCTCAATGTTGGATTTCCATTGGATTACAAAAATGATACAATGGCTTTTTGGACAGCTTTCACCTTTGTTTCTACTGAAGTGATACTTTCCGCCGTCTCAGTCTCATTTTCTGTTCTCATTTGGTATTCAATGTTTCACTGTGGTTTACGGTACGTCGTACTTGGAGAAAAATTCAAAAATCTGGGAGCAATAAAGCGAACCCCAGAAATATTAAAGAAAAGGAAAGTGACGAACTCGGAGAAGGATATTTTACTATACCAAGACTTACATGAAGTAATAATTGAGCATAAAAATTTGAGAGAGTAAGACGGTGAAGAAAGTGAAATTTCGAGTTGAAAATTATAGGTTTTATATTCAGGTCGACGCATCAGTTGAATAAGTTCCTTTCGAAAGTTTTTGTGGTTCAATTGGCGACTAGTGCTTTAAGCATTTGTGGTTCTGTTTACTGCATTGCTTTTGTAAGTAAATTTCTAAACCAAGACATGACCGCTAGTCAGAATTTTTTTTTATAGAACCGAGGGGCCAATTTAATCGAAACGACGATCCATTCGGCCAGTTTAGTTTACAGCATTTTTGAAATTTTTATGGTCTCGTACTTTGGTAACGAAATTAAACTGGCAAGTAACCGACTTTCCTACAGTTTGTTTGAGTCAGACTGGTGCGATCGGTGTCTGTCACTTAAAAAAGAAATCCTCCGTTTCGGGGAATTTTTTATGAAACCTGTGGATTTGGTTATTTTGAAAATATATTCGTTGACTCTCGTCACATTCACAAGGGTTTGTTAACACATGAGACTTGTTTTTGTAGTAGACTAATTATTTCTTACGTTGCAGATCATAAAATCCGCTTACAGCACATTCAATATATTGAAGAATTTCAAATAAATTAAAAGTGGAATTCAATAAATTGCATTCAACTTTGCCAGTTGGGCTAATTAATCAGCTGCACTACATGCATTGCAGTTTTAGATCCAAACGAAGTCTTATGCGTTTGCAACGACGTTTTTAACCAGTCGAATTTCGAGCCGGGAGTTTTTTAGACTACAAAACGAAAAACCCATATATTACCGAGTGACAAACGCCGTCGTTGAAAACGCTTAAGACAATCAATTCATTTATTTATCACCTGTACTATCGTTGTGTACAAGCACGAAACTTCACTAGAACTTTGTATTTCTGCTAAAACTACATGGGTAATTATTTACCTTCCAATATAAAAATGATGAATGTCCAATAAAAAAATAATGTTTGTCCAATAAAAATATTAAATGTCCAATAAAAAATACATTTTCCTTTTACAAAATGAATTTATTTTTTTATTGGACATTTAATATTTTTATTGGACATTTTATATTTTTATTGGACAAAAATTATTTTTTTATTGGACATTTATCATGCTCGTGGCGGTAAAGGAGAGCGTGACGCAGTCCCCAAACCCAAAATACTCCATACAAAACCTTTAGGACAAGACACGATGTATAGGCGAACTTTTAAGTTTTTTCACCTCGTTCCCCCTCCTCCTCCAAATTAAAAAAAAAAAACTACGTCGCAGCAGCTTTCCAACGAGCCCAGACTCATCAAAATCGGTTGAAAACGAGCCGAGATATCGCCAATCAAAGATGACCAATTTCCACATAATAATGTGTCTATCTACTTTTTTTTTCTCGAGAACCGCCCGAGCGATTTCCTTGAAATTTTCAGGGAACGTCATTCTCAGCATTAAATGAAAAATTTTATATGCCGCTTTTCCGAAAAAATTCTGAAAAAGTTGTAAATTTTGAGGGTTTTTTTGGTAATGCTCCGGAGTGACAATAGCTAGAGAGTTGGTTTCTTCGGGAAAGTTATAGCGTTTGGTCAGGAGAATTTTTTAGCATTTTAAGAAAATGGCTGCCAACTGTCAAAGTGGGTTTTTGCTGTCTTGGATTTTTTGCTGAATTCTGAATAAAAATACTAGACAGTTCAGGAAAGTTATATGAATCACTGAGAAGAATTGGTGACACGAAGTGTTGCGAAGGTAGCCGAAGGTGACACGAAGTGTTTCGAAGGTAGCCTAAGGTGTTAAAGAACAATTTTTTTTCGGAAAAAAAATTTTTTGGAGAAAATTTTTTTGGAGAAAAATTTTTTCGAAGAAAAATTATTTTCAGAGAAAATTTTTTTTTGGAGAAATTTTTTTTCGGAGAAATTTTTTAAGGAAAAATTTGTTTGGAGAAAAATTTTTTTCGGAGAAAAATTTTTTTTTTTGAAAAAAATTTTTTTAGGAGAAAAATTTTTTTTGAGAAAATTTTTTTTCGGAGAAAATTTTTTTTCAAAAAAAATTTGGTTGAAGAAAAAATATTTTCAGGGTTTCAGGGTTTTCAAAAAATGACCACATCTAGAATCCCTAAAACCTCTAGAACTATGAGGGATAGAATATTGCTTCCAAAGGCAAAGTTGCAAACGTGTTTCAGGGTTTTAGAGAAAATTTTTTTTCATTGATGACGCAAACAGTTTTCTATAAAACAAACATGCAGCCAATGCGAAACGGAATCGACATTTGCACACAGTCACATACTGAACAAAATACTGGTGAATATGTAAGAATGTCGCATTTTTTTGCTAGAAGACGTTGGTTGTAACCAATATGAAAACCGCTAAACCACTTGAATTCACATCTCACAAATTATTTCCGACATGTTATCGAGTAATGACGAAGACGTCATATTGCATTATTCTGTTTTTCTTGCTACTTTTATTTGAACAATAAGTTCGCAATTTCGTACATATGTTAAAGTATTCTGTCAACGCGTCTGGTGTTTATAACTTAATACTTAAAGGATATAATTTAACGATCAAACGATTCATTAAGCAATCCTTTATTCGTGTGAGTAATGAGCTCATTGATAACCCGTAGAGAGAATTATGAATCAATTACTCATAAGTAATGATCGTGAAAGAAATTAACCAGCGCATGTTATTAGACCAGAACATTTCTCAAATTTATTTTTAATGGATGCAATTCTATATTTTCACAAATTTACAGCACAAATAAGCGAAGAGTAAAGGCCGCATTTTGTGAAGTGGCTCTTGTTTATTTTTAAATGTTTGATATTACATTTTCCAGTCATCTTATCCAATTTATATGCATAGTAAGTAAGATGCACGTAAATTTTCGGAAGCTGCCACAATCACATATTCTACACCTCTTTTGAGCGGGGAAGAATTATTTTTCTGTATACGTAAGAGTGTATTGGATGTGACGGAAAAATTTTCCCATCACTTGGGACGAAAAGTTGCTTTCCGCGGCATGTGCACCAACACACTCTAACTATTACACATAAATAACTTTCGAAATACCCCAATACACACTCGATGTGTACGTACACACCTCGTGTGTATTGGGGTATGTTTAAATATACTATTTCATGCGGTGAGAAAACTCGTATTTTGTCCCCGCAAAAGAGGTGAGAAAGTTACATATTCTTACCGGTTAGAAAGTATTTATTTTCTCAGCGCTCCCACGTTACACTGAATGAATATTTTGTCGTGGAAACACTCGTTTGCTCACGCGCAAGCACAAAAAATATTGTGTTACACTTGGGGTGAAAATAATGAATTCCAACGAGAGCGAAGCGAGGGCCGTAATTCGGTCAAGTTGGAATTCAACTTCCCGATTACTCATTGGTTTCTGTTCCCAGCCACGACAAAAATTTGCCGTTATACATGATTTCGACCGACCGACAGCTACTATTTCCACACGCGTCTGTGTTTGTTAAAAGGATTGATGATATCAAGGTGGGGATGGGAGTGCCTAAGAGGATTTTGAATGCAGAGGTTCCGGGTAGAGGTGTGCGGGTCAATCCTTTTTTCAAAATGAGACCCGAACTGAACCCGAACCAAAATAATAATTCAAACCCGATCCAAACCGAACCCGATCCAAAAACAAAAATTAAAACCCGACCCGAACCGAACCCGTTCCAAAATTAAAATACAAACCCGAACCCGATCCAATGTGAAAAGTCAAACCCGAACCCAAAAAAAGTGCGATATTCTACTGTGTTTTTCTTGAATCTAATAGAATGTTAGTCACATCTCGGGTTTTTCAGATATAAATATTCGAAGTTGGGATACATATTAAGCCAATTTCCCCTAGACATTGATAAGTGTGATAGTAAAATAATGAATGCGAAGTGATAGAGAACAGTCGTTCTGGTGCAACTATCCACGGGAACGACTGTTTTGTGTTGCTTCGTATTTAACATTTTTCTTCTAGACTTATCGATTTTTAGGTGAAATTCACTTAATATGCACCTGAACTTGGAATATGAGACGCTCTAGATATGACTAATTTTCTTTAAAATTCAAGGTAAAGAGAGAGGATACTTCAAAGACATTCGTTGACGACTCAGCAAGCATACCTTATCCTACGATTACAAACAAATTTGATTTGTTTTATAAACATTTTCGAAAAAGTTATAAGTGAGTAAGAGTTATTTGCTAAAAACCAGAGTGTGAATTAGTTTTTTCGGGTCGGGTCGGGTTTGGTCAGTTGCAGTCAGGTTGGTCATTGAAGTCGAAAAAAAAAGAAAATGAAAACTCGACCCGACAAAAAAACGAAAACCAAAAACCCGAGCCGACCCGACACGACAAAAAAAGAAAACCAAAAACCCGACCCGACCCGAGCCGTCAAATTGATTCGGGTTCGGGTCGGGTTTTTTTCGAGTTTCGGGCGACCCGCACACCTCTAGTTCCGGGTGTACATACGATCTAGGGGTAGATCAAAAAAAGTATTGCAGATTCCATTAGACTAGATTTAGGAGTTAGGGGATTTTCACTAAGCAAGGAGACCACCACATGGAGTTGAGAAGGGTAGTTTAAAATTCAGGCGCTGAGTTGGAGGACCGGTATTCCACACGAATTAGGAAAACAAAAATTAGGAAAAAAAATTAGGAAACCCAAAATTAGGAAAAAAAATTATTTGCCAAAAATAAGGAAAAACTAAAATTAGGAATAAATTAAATTAGGAAAAACCAAAATTAGGAATCAGGCAATCAGGAAAAACCAAAAGCAGGAAAATAATTTTTGAGAGAATGCGCCGCAGGCCGTAATAAATCCTCAAGAAAAAGCGAGGTCGAGGGGCGGCAGCCCCCGCGTGGGGGAATAAAGGGAGGAATATCACCCCTTACGGGCTCTAAGGGGCAGAGCCCCTAGCGGGGTTTGGAACAGAGCCCCATGCGCGGAAGGCAGCCTGCAGGGCGTTAGTAGCTCGCCGCAAGCGCGGGGATGAACTTTGATGTTTTTCCTGATTTATTTCCTTCCTGATTTTCGTTTTTCCTAATTTTGGTTTTTCCTAAATTTGGTATTTCCTGATTTTTGTTTTTCCTTATTTTAGGTTCCTGACTTTCGTTTCCTCATTTTCATTTCCTGATTTTTGGTTCCTGATTTCTTGATTCTTGATTTTTGCTTTCCTAATTCAGGTGGACATTCGGAGGACCACACCGAAAGGTACTTAATAGTCTGCAAAGTGTTATGATAATGACATTAAATATTAATAACCATGAGATCTGAATTTCCTTGAAACATTAGAATGAATTTAATATTATTTGTGTGAGAGAGTAATGATTAGCCTATTGGATGACCATATAGAGACAAACCCTCACTTAATCTCCATAAATTGGGGGGGGGGGGGAATTTTTGTAAACTCATTTGTTAATTATAATTGCATTAAAAAATACTCTCATTACACTACGCTACGTTAATCAATTAATCTTCAAATTATTTCCCCAGACTTTTCGCAACTTTAAGAGAAAAGTTTCTTATTGAATTTATCCATTTACAACCTCATACTTTCGGGAACTTTATGGAACTTTCCAAAAATTCAGTTTTAATTCATTGATAAAATGGAAACACTCTCCGATACCCATGAGAATTCTGTGAAAGTAATCGGTTCATTAATATGGGTAATTTGACATTATAGCGACGGGTTTATTATTTATCATCCTGGCGTTGTAACTCAACTCGATTTGGTTTGTTTACCACCAGCTCGATGATGAGCTCGTGTTGTTTTAAAAGCAGAAAACTTTTCATCAATTCATAATTAATAAATGTTTTGGAATTGCAATTGATTTCCATTCCACTCAATATCGTTCCATCTCTTAATTGAATGCCAAGCATGGGAATGAATAAATGAAGAAACTTTGCAACGTGCATATAACTGATTCAGATAAACTAAACACACATCGACTGTAACATAAAAGCAAACTAAAAGTTTCATCATACAGATTCAAGCTTTTGATTTCTAGTGAGGGCTTTATGCCAACAATCGACTTTCTTATCTACTCTTAACTTAATTGCCTCACGTATTCACCATTCATCTTTGCTTGAATTTTTAAAAGTTAGTTGCATTTCCATGCAGTTTTCACGATGTTTTTCGGATGAAAACAACATGCTGAAAATGCGCTTTACCATTTTTATTTATAGACGTTTGTTAACATACGGGCTGTGGCTTCTTTTAGAAACTTTCAAAGATATGACCCCAGGCTGAAGTATAAATACTAGACTCAGGAAACACAAATTGGCTGTTTCGTGAAAAGTAGATATAGACTCTCTTTTATACTTGTGGGCGGGTTCTTTATGTTTTGTAAGATGATACGAAAAAATAAAAATTAGAGCCCGGGAAATATCTATACAGCATGTAAAGTGGGAACGGTTACAAGTGTCTAAACTTCAAACAGTCAAAATGGTCGATGCTGGAAAAACTTTTTCACTGAAGCTTAACTAAGATTTTTTCCATGCAACAAAAATCTTACTTTTCTGCCGAAGCCGTTCCCACTGTACATGCTAAAGAATATCCCCCGTGTTTTTTTTATAATTTCACTTTCAAACATCAACACAAAAGATTATGGTAGAACGATGGAGCTTCGCGTTCGCTCGGAATTCGATTTCCGAGATACCTACACTTACAACTCGAATTTCTAATGGAAGAAATTGAAATCGTTTGTGTTAGTGAAGCGATAGGGATTCAAATCTACAAAATTTGCAAGTAAGGGACCATTAGCCAAATTCTTGTCAGACAAACTTGTCTTTTTCATCTTCTAAAAAATTTTGGTGTTGATGCTTGGCTTGCGACTTTTGTTATCCTATTCTAAAGCTTTGGTTAAAGTGAGGAAGATATATTTTGTCTCTTTCTAATACTAACGCTTTGGAATAGAAGAACGAAAGTCGCGTGCTGGGCATCAACACCCAATTTTTTCAAAAAACGTTCTTAACAAACGTTGATCTACGTCAAATTATCTGCAAGAAAAACTACTCCTCAAGATGAAAAAAGAAGTTGGCCTGACGAGAATTTGACTAGGGGCCATTCATAAAGTGAATACGCTAAAAACACAGGGTTTTGATCCCCCTATCTTTACACCTCACACGCCTAGTTTCTTACATTAGAGTGTAGCATGCGTACTTTGTGAATGGACCCTAATTCGCAAACATTTTCACAGATCTGAATTCATATTTAGAGAGTAAATTATTTGTGGAAAAGTTGAATACATTTTTGTTAACTGCTAAGATTTTTTGGGGATTTTTTATGAAATAGACCTGAAGTCGGCGGCATAAAACAGTAAATTAGTTTTGGAAAATTTACCCTATTCAAGTGTTTCGCGTAGGTTCCCAAGCGCAAGTTTCAAGTTTCCAAGAAAGATATTATTCCAGCCTCAAAAGTGCAATAGTAACACGCATGGGCTTTATTGGACGTGATTTGAGTGTCATTATAATAACAAATTACTTACCGAGGGTGATGAGAGTGAAGGTCCGGCAGAAATGTCTCTACTCAATACTCATCCTAATTCTAAAAAGTGGGCTACTACTAATATACGTTGGTAACACACAGGTCATTAAGCTTTCTATGGGAATTGGTCCGAAAACATTCCCCGAATCGACTTCAGTAGAACTTTCCTTCAAAGGAACTGGAACTTCCGCAAAGAAAGCCACACCGAGGAAAACATATACAAGCGACGTAGGAATTGTGTTTATAATGAACATCGCCGGCGTATTTTATCCACCGTGCACGTATTATGTGAGCTCATAACACGTTCGTAACGTATGGCTATGGCATACTACACAATACTTAAATAAGGTTGATGATACATTCACCCTGTATATAATACGTAGGCGGCGTATTATTATAAACACAGAACAGTATTCTAGTTTAGATCGGACGAGAGCATTATAAAGAGACTTGATGCTTGAGGTATTAGAAAAATATTTTCCGCAACGAAAAATGAAGCCCAGAAGTCGATATGAGTTCCTCGTTATGAAGTCAACGTGCTCGTTAAATAAGAACTTGTGTTTGTGCCACATCTATACTGTTTACCACATCAATTCTGATACGTACGGGTCTTTGGTTATGTTTTAAGACTAAGCTCTAAACAAACGTGGTGCTGTGAAGGTAATCCCTCTCATAAATATTCAAATGACGATATTTTTCATTTGTTACCTGAGGAATTTCCCTCAGGAATTTCAGGAACTTCCCTCTGCATACCAACCAGCATGCATATCAAATGGGCAAATCTACGGACACAGCGCTCCACCAGATGACCCAAAAGATTGAAAGCATGCTGGGAAATGACAAAGTTGCCCTTCATGTTGTTTCATGGATGTAGAGGGCGCTTTCAATAATACAGGTTTTGACGTAATTGAGAGCGCAATCAGGGCAAGACATACAGACGACGTCGCTACTAGATGGATTGTCAGGATGTTGAAATGCAGAACTGTGGAGGCCAAAGTAGGTGGCACAACGATCAGGTTGGGAGTGACTAGAGGTTGTCCCCAAGGAGGGATACTACCACCGATACTGTGGTGTATGGTGATAGAATCCCTGCTAGTGATACTAAATCAATCTGGAGTTTTCACCCAAGGTTATTCCGACGACGTTGCTGCCCTGGTTTGTGCTTTCTGCCCGACGACTATAGGAGATCTGATGAGAAATCTTCTGGGGGAGGTTGAAGCTTGGTGTAGAGAGAGAGAGAGAGGACTTGGAGTTAACCCAAAAAAGACGAAGCTCATACTGTTCAAGAGGAAATTTAAAGCTAATGAAGAGGATTTGGGAAGTTTCAGACTCTTTGGAAAGGAAATCAACTTGAGAGTGACGGTTAAGTACCTAGGGGTCATCTTTGACCATAGAATGACATGGATAGTACATCTGGACGATAAGGTGAACAAAGCCATCGGCATCTTCTGGATGTGTAGAAATGCCTTCGGTAGAACTTAGGGATTATCTCCAAGAGCTATATGGTGGATTTACACGGCAGTAGTAAGGCCGACGCTTTTTCACGGCTGTCTAGTCTGGTGGCCTCGAGTTGACCTGGGTATAGGGAAAAAGAGACTGGAAAAGCTCCAGAGGCTCGCTTGCTTGTGTATAACAGGAGTGAAAACCACTACTGCCGCAAGAGCATTGGAAGCACTTTTCTCCATCCCACCGTTAGATCTGCACGTGCCTTTAGCTCAGCCTTGAACATCAAGAGCAATGATGATGTCTAGTGATCAAATATCGCCAGTCTTAATGCTAGATGATGATTTCACTTGCATCACAGGGAGGAGTGGCTAGGAGAAAGGAGTATCTACCCACCAGAGAATGGTCTGGTGAGTTACACGGACGGATCCAAACAAGAGGGACTGTCTGGAGCCGGTCTCTTCAGTGAACAAGGCGGACTCAAGGGCTTTCGCCACAGTCTTCCAAACGGAACTCGTTGCGATTTCTAAATTAGTTAAAACCGAGATATTCAGTGCTTTCCGAGGGATGAGACTTTTTATTTGCTCGGACAGTCAGGCTGCAGTGGAAGCACTGGAATCTCCCTTGGTACTATCAGCAACAGTGCTGCGGTGCAAGAAAGCACTCAATGAGCTAGGTGCCAGAAATGAAGTGACAATTTTGTGGGTGCCAGGGCACGTAGGTATTGAAGGTAATGAGATGGCAGATAAACTAGCGGACGAGGGAACTAACGCCAGCCCGGTAGGGCCAGAACCCTTCTGCGGCATCTCTAAATCCGTGAGAAAGTGCGTTATTAGGGAATGGCTTGAAGACCAGCACCACATTATTTGGAACAACTATGAAGGTGGGAGGCACACAAAATTTTTTTGTAAAACCCCATCCAGAGAATTTAGTAACGACTTGCTGAACCTCGATAGGCCAAATATGAAGAGAGTAGTTGAAGTACTCACAGGACACTGTGGGCTCAACAAACATCTCACCGTCATAGGCTGCTCAGAAGACCTTCGGTGCGCATGCGGTCATGGTGAAGAAACTGGATATCACATGATCAGTGAATGTCACCAGTATAGAAGAAGCAGGCAAATAATCCTGGGCAAACCAGAACTAAGTCTTCCTGACCTTACCATAGACAAATTGAAGGCACAGGAATTGGCCAATTTTATAAGAAAAACCAAAAGACTGGACTGGTAATTTAGCCCCCTCCTCCACCCCACCTCATCACAGAAAATCACAGAAAATCAACGACGTATGTAGGATTCAATGATGTGACGATAAAGAAAATTCCTGACGAAGAACTGAGGACGATTCGAATAACTCGAACAACGACAATTGATAACACGCACCCATTTTGTACTCAACACCTGAACTAAAATCTTTATGTATTTCTTTGTAAATTGTTTGCCTACGTTGCACAATAAACGAAGAAAAGGGGGGTAGCGGAACAAAGGACATTGTGTCTAGGTTCCTGTACTGTTGGAAACAACAGGACGCCCTCAAACCTTCATCTCTCTATCTATCTAAGCTCTAAACAAACGTGGTGCTGTGAAGGCAATCCCTCTCATAAATATTCAAATGACGATATTTTTCATTTGTTCTCTCTATGTAAAATTAGTTATTTGAATAGGTCGGGCATATCCTTCTTTAAATTTGTGCCAGTGCCCGTGCCCGCCCTACCTAGCACCAAATTTTAGAAAAAATTGCCCGCTAAGAAACGTGTCCCTTAAATTTGTGCCCTGCCCGGCCCATTCCTTATCGGGCACGGGCATAATTTGAAATTCTCTCCCGCCCCTCTCATCTCAAATGTTCATTTTGTAATGCACTCTCTATCAGAAGGACAGAGACCATAAAGAACAGTTCTTTCTCTTTCATAGAAATGATTCGTCTACGAAATGGAACACAGCAGGCGATAGAAGGTATCGAGTCAACGTTTTTTAAGCAAACGAAGACCTAATATGGGCCCTTTTACCACTCCCAGTGGGAAACAAAATTGATTGGGAACTGTGTCCACATTTTACTTGTATTTAAGTAAAGTGTAATGAGAATTCGTGAAGCTACAATGTTCAGACTGTACTTGGTGAATGAAAATGCAAAAATAAACAAAGTGGAAGGTTCCCTTCCATTCAAGTTATGGAAAAATAGGCCATGTCATGTTGTACGATTCGAAACATCTTATCTATTTACCATATTTACTATAAAAAAAATCTACTGACGACATTCGGTTAATATTTTATTATTGAACAACAATCCAATCCGATTGTATGATATAAAAACAAACGTAAAGACTTCGCATTTAAATGAAGATATTTGCCAAGACTTTTGCATTTGCATATTAACAATAGAGGAAACGTTGAAACTAATTTAAAAAAAATACGTTGCTAATAAACTTACCCCAATTTCCATTACGGAACGAATTGAAACCAAATAGGTCGTTGTTTGTAATGCTGAAATCCTTTTACACGCAGGTTTTAACATTTTTAGAAAATTAATGGCACAAAAACTACGCGTCAATACACAATTTGCACGCATAGTTGAACAATGTCGTTTGTTTACTTTCTTAAAATTAAGGTAGATCTTAAGAATAGACTTTCACTTACAAAACTATAACTAAATTTTAATCTACAAACTATTCTAAAAGCTAATTGTAAACAAAATTACAATATTTTTATCGATAACAAAATTTAAATTCCCTTGTTTTTTTCTCATCTTGCAGCTCTTTACATCGAGCCTAGCCAAAAATGTTTTGCAAAGAAATAATGAAATTAAAAAAAAAATTGGCATCAAATCGATTTAACTCATTGTTTGACTAACATTAAAACTAGCAAATTAT
>CM055404.1:140565100-140577311 GCA_029228625.1 Pseudolycoriella hygida
CAGAAAAAATCGCTAAAATGTGAAGAAACGCCAAAAAAAATCGCCAAAGTGTGAAGAATCGACAAAAAAATCGCCAAAGTGTGAAATAACGCCAAGAGCTGAAAAAAAATTAACTTGGCGTTTTTTCTCTTTTTTGTCGATTTTTTTGGCGTTTCTTCATACCTTGGCGATTTTTTCTGGTGATTTACCATTTTGTAATTATTTGTTAAATCATCAGAAAAAATCGTAAAAATTTGAAGAAACGCCAAAAAAATCGACAAAAAAGAGAAGAAACGCCAAGATGATTTTTTCAGTTCAGATCCCTATTTAACAATTGCTGTTTCTCTTTGTTACAGCTGTTTATATTTACCGAACAGTAAATTTAAGCAAACAACTCGATAGCGTAGTGGTTAACACGTCTGCTTGCTACTACGAGATTGAGTTGCCAGTGCGTTGGTTCGAAACTCAACCGCAGACGGATTTGTACCGATTGTTAGATTTGTAAACAAAACAAAACTGATTGAATCGTTCAAGTGGAGTGAAGTTGAGTGTAGTGCCATCGTACGGCTTACCGGAAAATGCATTGTTGGGAGAACCGGTATTCTATTCCTACTAGTTTCGCTCCTAGTTACATTTCATAGATGGCACTGGGTTTGTCGCACAGCTTACCACTGGCACAGTAAAAACTTTCCGGTAATGAAAGGATCTCAATAAAGTAGAACCACAAAGAGCGAAACTAGTAAATAATGATCTAGCCTCTAACCCTTCATGGGTTGTAGGGCAGATTATTATTATTATTAAATTTAAGCAAACAAAATTTAAATTCAGATCGCAATTAATTTCAGGTTTTTCGTTGACTGTGCATAAAAATTATTTCGGAACAACGAATGCAATAAAGTTCTGATTCAATTTAAATATACCCACTATGTCCGGTAATCGCACACACTACCATTCTTATGCTTTCCCGGTACATTGCTAGCAAACTTTTATCCCTTTTAGAGTCTGGTTTCGGTAGAAAGCGCTTCGTATGAGCACCTCCATCGTACGCTTCCCAGCGTTCTCCATGCCTTATCG
Organism: Pseudolycoriella hygida; assembly: GCA_029228625.1. Lineage (NCBI taxonomy): Eukaryota > Metazoa > Arthropoda > Insecta > Diptera > Sciaridae > Pseudolycoriella > Pseudolycoriella hygida. The sequence continues at coordinate 140,566,154 of CM055404.1, forward strand.
CCACCTAATCCTTCAATGCTTTCGCACAGACTGTTGGGGCAGCAGAGCCCGCCTTAACTAGCTCATCTGCCTTCTCATTTCCTTCCACGCCCGATTGCCCAGGTACCTAGACGAGAGTTATCTGATGCTCAGACTCATCAAGTTCAGGGCCAAGTTGCAATCTCTCACCAGCTTGGAAGTCGCGACAGGCGATAAAAGCGTCCTAATCATCTCCGCATTGTCTGAGCTAATGTCAGTATTTTTCCCATGTGTTCCCCTTTGAAGTTCTCCACGCGCTCCCGTGAGCGCCGCGAAGACTTCTGCTTGAACGACACTGACGAGGTTACCCAGATGAAAGCTCTCACCTTCTTCTGTGTTGGAGCATACCCTCCAGCCCCTGCTCCATTGGAGGTTTTGCAGCCATCCGTCTATACGACTATGCTATTCCCTGGTAGATTAGCTGGAAAGCTATCTAGTCAGTCTTCCCTACTTGGAAATATAGCGTTAAATCGCCGGTTTGATTCAATCTATGTCTAATTACTGCCTCATACAACCACAGAATAGCCTCTTACGGCAGGCCCCAATTTCTACCGAAAGAGTTTCCTTGGCCTTCCACATACGAGTTGGTGCCTGTGCACAATGTCAGCGGTCTTGAACGTGAGAACTCTTGCAGTGAGACGATGTCCACTTGATTCCCCCTGAATGATCTTCAAGTTTCGGAGGAAGAATCAAGGCCGATCAATAGCTTCTCATTCTAGCGATCTTTCACCTCGTTACAAAAAAAATGTAACGCTTTTCGACCTTTGCACTTTCATGTTGGCATTTTTTGTTTCTATTCGTAAAGTATTGAGATAAATGAAAATTTTGTTTTAATGAAACAAATCACAATGAAACAATTGATCTTCTGACGAACAAAATGGTAGGCGCACTAACAGCTAGTCTATCCATGAACGTAACTAACTAAGAAACATAAATTCAGAATTAAAAATGTTTTCATTCAAACAAAAAAGAAAAATTTCGTGGTTTGGCGGTATAGTTTTATAATTATTAATTAAATCATCAGAAAAAATCGCCAAGGTGTGAAGAAACGCCAAAAAAAGCGCCAAAAAAGAGAAGAAACGCCAAATTAATTTTTTTCAGCTCTTGGCGTTTCTTCACATTTTGGCGATTTTTTCTGGTGATTCAAGAAATAAGTACAAAATAATAAATCGCCAGTAAAAATAGCCAAAGTGTGAAGAAACGCCAAAAAAATCGCCAAAGTGTGAAGAAAGTTGAAAAAAATTAATTTGGCGCTTCTTCACATTTTGGCGATTTTTTTGGCGTTTCTTCACACTTTGGCGATTTTTTTCTGGCGATTTATTATTTTGTAGTTATTTCTTGAATCACCAAAAAAAATCGCCAAAATGTGAAGAAACGCGAAGCAAAAATCGCCAAAACGTGAAGAAGCGCCAAAAAAAAATTGCCAAAATGTGAAGAAACGCCAAGAGCTGAAAAAAATTTATTTGGCGTTTCTTCTCTTTTTTGGCGCTTTTTTTTTTGGCGTTTCTTCACACCTTGGCGATTTTTTTTTGGCGTTACTTCACGGGAATTGGCGAGACTCCATGGAACAAGTCACACGGTTTCGTTTTTGTTCTGGTGTCAGCAAGCGGAGTACCCATCGCGCAGATAGCTTTCGCATGCCAAAAATTTCGTGCAAGATATGATGCGCACGTTCATTCAAAATGTCTGTAGCATTAGCTGTTTCAGCCACTTTCAATCGACGATGTCGCAGTCTGATATCAAGAATTTTGTCAACGATTTCTTCATTTGTTGCTGTTTTAGGGCGACCAGTTCACGGTTCATCGTCTGTGCTAATACGACCCCGTTTAAATTCACTCACCCAAAATTTAAATTGTGGAATAAGAAGGAGTGGACTCCGAATGAACCTCTACCAGAATATCTCGAATTTCCATCGGCGATTTATTGGGATATTTGAAAATGTTTTATGACGGCACGAAATTCGTTTTTCTCCATTGTTTTCAGGTTGCTTAACGAACTTTACACAAATGCGTGTTTGAAAAAATCAATAAGTCGAATCTGTTTGAAAATTAAAAATCTAACAAAGAAAGGTTGCTTTGATCAGCGACCCTAGGCCGGAAACTTTTCAAATACCTCTCCTATATCAACAAATCTCGGAAGGGGATTGTCTGCAGTTTGAATGGGGAGGAGCTGAAGCAGGTTTCTGAAAGCAAGTACTTAGGAACCATTTTTTCAGTAGTATAAAAATTTGAGAAGGGATCACTCATACTTTCTCAAGGTATGAGGGTTATTGCGTCTATGATTTAGGAGCGCGAAGCGCCAATGTTGTTTGTTGTTACACTAATATGCTGAAAGGTGAAAAAGAAACCGTCCGTGCAATTTATTGCATTTTCACTCATGACACACACAACACAAACAACACTTTTTGCAAAGTATTGTCGTCCGTGCAATTTATTGTATTTTCACTTACACCAGACACAACAATACAATCGCCGTCCGTGCAATTCTTTATTTGCACTCATGACAACACTTTTTTCAAACAATTGCCGTCCTTGCAAGGAATTAAGCAGCTGCACAAAGTTAGCTATTCTGGGTAACTTATTTTTACAAAAAATCTCATGAAATTGCTTCTACAAAATATTGTATTGATGCAACATTATAGGCTCTTGGCTTGTACATGTTTGGTACATTAATGATGGCAAATATTATAAACCGTAGACCCAATTAGGGGCAGGTCTCCGAAACTATTTGACGTGACGACTTTTACTATCTTCAGAGGGAATATAAAAGAAACCTAAGGAAAAAAGGAAGAGTTAGATGGAAAGAGCAATGTTCGTCAATAGATAGCTTAAGAGACTCAGCCAAAATGTTCAAGATCCTTTCAAAATTCAGGTACCATCAGGCAAATATGCAGACACTTAATAGCCACGCACTTTCCGGGCAGTAAAGTCCTCGAAGTAAATGATTGCCCACTCCTAATACCGACGGGCATTGTGTTAGTCAATAATGAATTGATTAACGAAATCATCACCAGGTGGAGATGGAATTTTTCCGGCGCTGTTACAAAAGGCAACTCAACTAATAATGGACATATTACGTAGAATATTTATTGCCTCTCTGTCACTAAAATATATTCCTAAAAGATAGAGAAGAACCAGATTACTCGAAAGCCAGGTAGCTTTAGACCCATCAGCCTTACTTAATTCCTTTTGAAAACTTTAGAGAAACTCATAGACTGTCCAATAGCGAAAGTTAGCGAAATCTTCACAGACATGAAGCAGAAGCTGTCAACGGACCAACAGTTACTTGTTGTATACCGGGTGCGATGCTTAGTTTGCAGCAAGTGATATCTAGGTGAAACCACGTGGTGTCTCTGTGATCGTTTTAAAACCCACGAATCAGATGTCAAAAACAACGACAAAAATCCGAGGAAAACAGCGCTGGTGGACACAGGACATGCATTTGACTTCATTACGAAAGAGGTCCTAAAAAAAGTGAGGAAAAAAGGCCTCCTGAAAATACATGAGGCAAATCAAATTATTCTGCACGGAGATGAAATTGTGAATTTCAAATCCGATGCAGCACACACTAGTCCAGTTTTTTACAACATCATGACGATTGTGAGCATGCATATCAAACACGAAAATCTTGCGAAAATGCACTACACAATGTATTTACCAGTGTCGAGGCAGCCCTACTAGCAAATGAACTTGCATTAGCCTGCTTGCAGGGGCGTTCAACTACATTACATAAGGGGTCTTTCAAAAGTAACTTCACAGCATACTACGGTAGTCTCGTTCATCGAGGGTACGTGTAGATTAATAGATTTATCAGGGTGGGATGGGCCATTTCTGGCTCCTAAAACACAGATCTATTGATCCTTTGTTTTCTTCCAGTTCATCATGTAAATCATTTAAAATCTTGTTATTCTTATTCTTTATTCATATAAATACATGTATAAGGCCTTTCAGCCTTTTAAATGACATATATGTCACAAATTAGAATTCGTGAAAGGGAACTTTACAAAAATGGGAAATTTTTACTGGTATCGGAATCATGGAAACACAATAGAAATTTAGCTAGATATGTCACGTAACCACTGAAGTTCTCGAGTAGATGGAAGTTATAAAACACTAGTAGCCTTATTTACGAAATAGTCTCTACAGGCAATCTTAAAGCCAGTTAACGATATGATTCTTTTAACATTCGGTGGCAACGAATTGTAGGTAGTAGCACCACCAACTAACATTGACCTTAACATAATGTCGCTATTTACCCTCGGTACAATCAAGTTAAACGTTCGAATGTTTCCGGTCTGCGTTAGGCTCTGGTAAAGATATTTTGGCTCTCTGGACAGGATTGTTTTATGTAAAAGCACACACGACATGTAATCGAAGTATGAGAACAGATCACATCCAAGGAGTACATTAATGTCATTGTCAGTCGAATCGTAGCGACTTAGGCCACAGATAAAGCGCACACAAGCCTTAAACGGACTTTCCGAAACCTTATTCACTGAAACCATCAGCGTACCCAAAACCTGGCAGCAGTATACAAATTGCGGTATGAGCAGTGCCTTGACCAGCAACAATCTAGTCCGTCGCGGCCACCTATCTAGAACCTATCTAGAGCGATAGGTCCTAGGTCTAAGATATCGGAGGGTCGAATCACATAACCACCTAATGTCATGCTCCTCAGCAGGTGGAACTTCGGGCAACCGTGTAACGTGACGGCATTCTACCGCACGTTCCACGAATATATATCGATAAATTACGAATAACGAACCGCATAAAATATACATCACATTCAAATAAATCGCGCGTAAAAGCATCATTACTCACACTATCAGCGACCTCTTGTAGTATTAAATCACAGCGAATTGTAACGGAAACAAAATACTATTTCCCCTGTTTGAAATAGCGGTACTCGATAACCGCCAAAATCTTCGGAAACGAAGATATTATACATTCATTCTTAATTCAGACTCGAGAGTGTAGAGTCGATTCTCGATTTAAAATCCAAAGAATAAAGTAATAACTCTAGGTTGTATGGGCCCAGAAACGAAGAAATTTATAGGCAAATTAGGGTCATTGATAAGGACAGCTTCTGGGGAATCACGCTCGAAAGATTTCCTATTACAGAAGATTTCAGTTGCAATTCAAAGAGGCAATGCGGCATGCATCCTGGCAACATTAGGGAAAAGTAGAGTAGATGAAATTTATTTATTGTAATTTGTTGTTGAAAAGATCGTTTTTTTACTGGCTGCGCCATTGTGAGCAGTCTTTTTTTTCGCTTAAATAAAAACATTGAAAAAAAAGTTGTTGATCAAAATTCAATATAAAATAATTATCATTGCGGAGCACATTTTTATTATAAAGAGTTAATTAATTGGGTTCAATCGAACGAACGATTGAACGCCGATGCAGTATTGTTAAGTTGTAGTTGAATAAAGTAGCAAAAAAAACCTCTTACAGAGGAGGTGTGACGCAAGTCTTTATGTCTGCTTACAAAAGCTGTGAAATCAGAAAAGTGTGACGCATTAATCATCTAAGGTAAAACTATTTTCTTCCAGTTACAAAAGTTCTGAAATCAAAGGGGGTGACGCATTAAGCTTCGATTCGCAACAAACATTTTTAAACAAAATTACGTTGAGTTCAAAAAATTGCGTCACAAATGTCAGACCCAACGACGAAACAATTTTTCTGTACTTTCAGTTTTTACGATGCAAAAATTTGATTTTTATTTCTTATTGCATCGTTTACGGTAAACTTAAATTTATACGTGTAAAAACTGAAAGTGTTGAAAAATTATTCCGCTGGTGGGTCTGGCATTTGTGACGCAATTTTTTGTACTCAACGTAATTTTGTTTAAAAGTCTTTGTTGCGAATCGAAGCTTAATGCGTCACCCCCTCCGATTTCAGAACTTTTGTAACTGGAAGAAAATAGTTTTACCTTAGATGACTAATGCGTCACACTTTTCTGATTTAACAGCTTTTGTAAGCAGACATAAAGACTTGCGTCACACCTCCTCTGTAAGAGGTTTTTTTTGCGGATATCAGTACTTTTGTAAGTTTGTAAACAACTTTCTAGCTGCCATAGTTCTAGAGGTATGAATCATCCCTCTGGAATCTGGAAGTAACGTTATCCCGGGATTAGGCCACATTTTCCCAAAACCATGAAACACGTGTAAGCTAAAACTTAATTCTCTACAACTTCGCCTTTGGAACAAACTTTCTAACTCTCATAGTTCTGGAGATTTGGGTCATCCTGCCTAATTATGGATGTGGCCATATACCAGGATTGGGCCATATTTCTCCAAAACCCTGAAACACGTGTTCGCTTAAATTCAATTCTCTATAACTTCGCCTTTGGAACCAAATTTCTAACTCTCATAGTTCTGGAGATCTGGGTCATCCTGACACCAATTGCCATAAAAAAGGCAAAATTCTGGAAGTGGCCATATACCAGGATTGGGCCATATTTCTCCAAAATCCTGAAACACGTGTTCGCTTAAATTTAATTCTCTACAACTTCGCCTTTGGAACCAACTTTCTAACTCTCATAGTTCTAGAGATACGGAATACATTTCATGAAACTTTCAAAACCTTACAACGTCAAAAAAAAAAAATTGCCACAAAGAAAGAAAGAAAGAAAGAAAGAAAGAAAGAAAGAAAGAAAGAAAGAAAGAAAGGTTTACCAAATTGACTAGTTAAAAATATTCGATTTGAGTCCATTTCCATACAAAATAGCAAAATTGTTTAATTCATATCTTCGGAACGACTGAACCGATTTTAATGAGTGAAAAGGCACTTCGGCCTAAAATTTTCCGTAGAATCCGGAAAAAATATTTTCCGAGGGGTACGTCGCTCGGGGGGGGGGGGGAAGTCAAAAAGTTCCTGTATATATGTTCCTTAGTCTACGAAAAATTTCTTGTGAATTTTTTGGCGTGTAAGACTTGCGTCACGGGCGCATTGCTACCGCGCGCCCATGATAAGTTATAAGAGAACCATAATCACAAGAAGCCGTATCATTGAATTCCCAACCACGAATTCGAGCTCCGCTCCACAAGAAGATAAAAAGAGAAGCTCATCACCATAATTCCAAACTGGACCATACGCTTAGCCTGAACACATTCCCAGAACCGTTGCAAAGATGAACATCCGCCGGATACGATTAGTCGAGAGTCGCTGGTTCCTAAAACATCATACATTAAATTGGCTCGCTAACTTTCCCAAATGGAGACTGTCGCAGTTCGCCGGTTGCTGCGAATAGATCCCGGCTCCCGCTCCTTCCTCAGTTTTCGACCCATCCGTAAAGCTCATCAGTCCATCAGCCGGTAGGCAAATCGGCCAGTTTCCTAGCCAATCCGCTCTGTCCGGTATAACGATCTGGTATCGCCTCACAAAGTCGACCTGTAGAATCATGCGATCTCTGGGCATATCAAAGATCCTGTCGTTGATCATTTTCAGGATCCTTCCATGGCCAGATTCAAAACTCCTCATCCAGAGACCATTTTGCTTCAGCCTGTCTGCCGAGGCAAAGGTTCTTGCTTTAACGATCGTCTGGATGGGCGATAACGCAATGAGCGCTTCCATGGCTGCTGTGGCCGTAGTCTTCATAGCTCCTGTGACATAAATGCACACGAGCCTCTGAATTTCATTCAACTCCTTCCTCGCGCACTCCACATTGAGCCTAGGCCACTAAACTACGCAGCCATGGCTCAACATGGGTCTGACCACCGTCTCATAGACCATCTCAATATGGCTCTAGAAGGTATTCCCCAGTCCCTTCCAAAAGCCTTTCGACAGATCCAGAAAGCGGCCACCGCTTTCTGTGCTTTGTATTTAACATGCTCGATCCAGTTGGGCTTTTGGTCGAGAGTAACCCCCAGATACTTCCCCACTAAATTGTGTCTTGTGTTCCTTTTACTAAAGAGCACAATGTCCGTTTTGTTGGGATTGACCTTCAAGCCCCTCCTCCACTAACCTCAGCGAACTCCTCAAGCGACTTCCCAGAGTACTTTCGAACTTGCCTTTAACTAGAATTGTCAGGTCGTCCGAATAACCCTGCGCATGAACGCCTGTCTCATTCAACTTCTTGATCAAGGAGTCCACGACCATGCACCATAGCAACGGTGAGAGTATCCCCCCTTGCTTTCAGCCTTTCGATACCCAGAAGCTGGACTTGTGGCCGCATACGTTGGCCTCCACGGTCCTGCTTCTGAGCATGTTGCCAATCCACCTCGTTAATACCGGTGCTACGTCCCTTTCTTCTAGTGCTTGCTGAATGACATCGAGCCGGTGTTGTCGAATGCTCCTTCAATGTCCATAAAACATCCAAGAGCAATCTCACCGAATTCGAATGACTTTTCTACCCCGGCGTGCAGAGCCGAGTCCGTCGATTTACCCACCTGATATGCATGTTGCTTCTCTTGCAGCGGGTATCTCGACAGGATTTCGTCTCTGATGTAGAAGTCTGCGAGCTTCTCGAGAGTCTTTAATATAGCTTGTGACGCCAGCCAGCCAGCAGTGTTTGCCATTGGCTTAGTTAATTAAATAAATAAATAAATAAATATAAAGGAGGTGAGACTTTTGGGTCGGAAATCTTTGGCTTCGCAATGTGAGGGCTTTCCCGGCTTTGGTATAAACGTCACATTGAGTTTTTCCCAAGCCTTTGGGACATGATCAAACACTAGCGAACTTTTAAGAACTCCACAAAGTGGTTCCAATAAGATCTCTCCACTCTCTTTCAACTTCGCAGGGAATATTCCGTCCTCCCCTGCCGATTTGAACGGCTTGAATCTACCAATGGCCCACCTTAACTTGTCTATACTAACTATTCGGCTAGCCAACGACCAGTCCTCCTCCGACGGAGGTGGAGGATCAGGTACGTTGCCTCTGACCTTTGTATCACTACAGCCAGGAAGGTGTGTCTCTAGTAGATGGGTGGCGGTCTCTTTCCCGCAGCTCGTGAAGCTATTGTCCGGTCTCCTAAGCGAGGTCGGTAATAGTCTCGAGTCTTTAGATAGGACTTTATGAATCCTAGCATAATCCGGAATCTGCTCTACTTCAGCACAGAACCTCCTCAACATCGTTCTTGCTTTCTGGCCTTATTCCAGGCCTTCCGGGAATCTCTTCTAAGCTTCTCTAACTCATGACTCCATAGTTTTCCGTCCTTCCTTCGGACCAACTTAACTTCGGGACAAGAGAATTCATAGGCTTCTGTCAGTAACGATAATATGCCGTCCACTGCCCTCTCCAATTCGTCAGTCGAATTAGGGATTGCTGTAGATAGCCTGTTCTCGATATGGACCTTCAGAAAACCTCTAAACTGGTCCCAGTTCGTTCGCCTGGGGTTCCTGTATCTGATCACCCGCGGTGCATAACTTCTCAGACTAAAGTGTATAAACCTATGGTCCGAAAAATTATGCGTCGGGGATACTTTCCAGGAACTAATTCTGTCAGCGATATCCTCCGAGGCTCAAGTTATGTCTAGAACCTCTTCTCTATTTCTGGTGGAAAGATCCTTGTCGGCTATAAATTGAAGCAACATCGAACCTCTCGGATTAATGTCTGTACTACTCCATACCGTGTTATGCGAGTTTGCGTCGCACCCTAGGATAATGGGTACTCTATTGCTCAATTGCTTCCACCAGCAGGTATGTGTATGGACAGACTTCGGTGTCAGGCATATAACAAGACGCTATTAGCATATCGCCTCCGTGCTCAGCTGCTCTCGTGATCCTAACCACAGTCGTGTCTCTGTCTGAGAATTCGTAGAGCAACATCGCATGTAGTTTCGGCGTCACGTAGATGGCTGATCTCGGATTCATGTCGGCATTGGCTTTAAAGATCCTGTTCCTGTAAAGACCAAATCCAAGTACCTTTTTAGCATTACAGGGTACGTGTAAAAGAGACAGTCATAGTATGGCGATCATCAACGCATGCCATAAATTCGGTGTAGATCCAGGAATAGTAGTCTGCAGTAGTAGCATCATTTGAAAGATAATGAATTGGCCTAAAATGAAAAAATAATTTCGGAGACCTGCCCCTAATTGGGTTTCTTAAAGAAGGAGAAAACACCGCAAAATGACGAAAAAGTGACTTTCTCGATTTTCCGAGGAGAAGTTTTTCTCAGAAAATTAAATAAAAAAATGTTGTTGATGTTTTTGCATCAGTACAATACTTTGTGTGAAAGAAGAAGCAATTTCATGAGATTTTTTTGAAAAATAAGTTAACTGCATGTACTGCATGGTTATAGACGGCCTGATAGAATCGCTCAATAGCTTGAGATATCAAACTGAGGGATTCTCAGATGACCTAGTAATATCATACCTTTACTCTGTGAAGTTTTACAAAGAGTTCTAAACATGATTTCAAAATGGAAATGAACTGAATATTATCCCAGTAAAATCTGAAATGATACTAGTAGATAAGTAGACTTTCCAGAAACGGAGTAAAAAATGTTAAAAATACTGGACACTCGGCAATTTGGCAGAGATCAAAAGACTTGCTTCCAATAATACACATGAAATGTGATTAAATAAACCCAACAGTCAAATTCGAAAGTAGATTTGAAACTGTTACTCTTTGGGAAGATAACCTTACTGCGAAAGCTTTCACACAGAAGGCTTTTGATCAATTATTGAACTGGAGTATATCACGCACCCTCGACGGTACTGTCTATCCCACTAAGAATCCACTGTTCCATTTACCTAGCTGAACTCTCAGCAATAATTAAATGCTGTCAAGAGATAGAGAAAATGGTAATATTTGACTAAATAATATCCCGGACAATTATTGTGACAAAAATATGAGGTTTCTCTGGGTGCTTTTCGTTGAAAAATTTTCTGAAATCATTCGAGAGCACCTTGAATGTTCAACAAAAGCTTTAATGACTCAACTTGCACGGAATTCAATAAAAATGAGTAACGGCACGTTTACCTGTATGCAAAAGATGTTTTCATGTTGTCTTTAGTCAGCACAAGTGTCAATCTATTTCTGTAATTAGAATATGGAAATATACAGGAAGTATTGAAGTTAAGCGAGCCGTCATAAATACCGTCTGCGTTTGGGGGAGGGGGGGGGGGGCTAGGAAAACAGACACTTAATATAGTAAATCTTCATTTGTATTGAACATTGCAGACAAGGGGGAGGGGAGG
>CM055404.1:140577811-140619129 GCA_029228625.1 Pseudolycoriella hygida
GGGGGGGGGGTCTAGGAAAACAGACACTTAATATAGTAAATCTTCATTTGTATTGAACATTGCAGACAAGGGGGAGGGGAGGTTCCCAAAACCCGGAAAAAATGCAGACGTCATTTTTGAGCGCTCCCTAACTTCATCATTTCATTATTACGATGTGTTAGAGCTTTCGTTTGTTCAAATGTTTTTTAGTTGCGGTGCATTGTAATCAGCATTTAAGAACCATAAAGTGAAATATCATAATGAAACCTGTAGTTACAAGCAACTGAAAGTGATGAAACGTGTCTATGTGTAAAATGTGCAAATTATAAATTTCTTCATTGTAAAATTGTTTTTTGAACACAAACTGTATTCCCCAACAAACGGAAACGGAAAAGGCAAATTTGACAGATTGAATGACTTTTGACAAATGGATCGAAATGAATTTTGAATGTGAGCGGCTCTTTTTAAATACGAAAGTTGTGAAATGAAATGAAAATAGCTGATTTTAAAGATGTATGTATTTCATAATTTCGTTGCGAACTTATAAAAATTAAAAAATTAGGCCAGATATTCGCGTAATTCTGGAGGACTACTTTCAAAATAGTCCCCAATCTTTTTCTAAAAAATTTAGAGATGTATGACACGACGATATACTGACGTGACTTGCAAGGACAGGCAAATTTTGAAGATTAATCTGAGCTATAACAGTAAACATGACAATCATCATGATGAGAGTGTAAAAATGTTAACATCTGGTTTTATTTCAAGCCCAATTTACGACAATCCTACACTAAGGAGACACCACTTTTCCACTTTGAACAATTTTGCAAATTTGCCTTTCACAGTGAGCAATAGCGTGAAAGACCGCAACATACCTCAAAAACTGTAGCTTCTACTGCTTTTGCCCTCGTTGCTTTAGAAAGACCTAGCAGATAGATTTCCTTGGCTCTGTAAGGGACCATCCATAAATTACGTACGCTTTTTTCAGTGCAAAACTGCCCCCCTAAATTGGGGGTCGGCCATACATTTGACGTCTTAAAAGTGAATATTTTTCAAGTAATTGTTGATTTAAATCTGCTGATAGCACTGAAAAAAGCGTACGTAATTTATGGATGGTCCCTAAGTTGATCCTGGCTCAAACCAGAACGTTTTGGAAAACCTCAGATTTATTTTCCAAATCTGCACGTGCAAGAGCTAAAGAGTTACGAAGAGTATTAGGGATCCAATTGAAGTTACATTCTCGCTTTCAGGTTGAATTTTAATAAGATTTGACATGCGGGAATCCGTCACAAGCAAAACTTTACTTCATCTCAATTTGGGAAAGTGACCATCAGGCCAAATGAAAGAATCATTCCGTTGAAATTGGAAACTCCGAAAGTTCTTTCTATTGTATGGTGTAACCTAGTGATATAAACGGTTTGGTGAGAAAGTTCATAGCTGAATTGTCTAATTTATCGTGTCTACATACTTAAGAAAAAACGCAGTTCACAACTTACGTATTTAAAAAGAGCCGCTCACATTCAACATACATTTCAATCCCTTTGTCAAAAAGTCATTCATTTTCTGTCAAATTTGCCTTTTCCGTTTCGGTTTGTGATGTCGTTGGGGAATATAAGTTTGTGTTCGAAAAAGCTGACGCTCCCTAATGAAAATCTTTGAAAAAACCGAAAGTTTTTGAAGGATTTAAAATTGTAAAAATCTTTCAAAAAATAGAAAATTGTGGATAGAATGTCATGACTAGTAAGTCGGGTAATCATCAAACTTTCATCTTCTAAAAACATCTGTATCATAGGTTCTTGGAATACTTGCAGGCGTTTATTTGACTGCATAAACAAGCAAACAAAAATATCAACCAATGCACTTGTCACTTAATTGTACTCCTACACTGAAGTTACAAAGTCAAATTGCGCAATTAGTTACATTCAGAATGTCGTACAAACTAGATTTGCGTAAGCAAGTCGCCAACTTTTTTGGACCGCTCGAAACGAGTGAAATTTTTAACGTGTTCAAAGACCAGCCAATATCAAAAACAAGGTTGGTCAATCAACACGCAAATTAGGTCGAAAATTTAGCATTTCAAAGTATTCAGTCCATTTAATTTTGTCACACCGAATTTGAAAAAGTTGCTGAAAAGTGAAATTCTTCTCAAAACTAATTGACGCTAATTGTTGATTTTCTCAAATAACGAAATGCATATTACACATCTATCAATCGGATCGTCCAATATCATCAATATCAAAGGAATTGTGAAAATTAGAGAATACAACGAACGTAATTGATGATGTGTAACCGCCTTAAGAGTACACACTGCTTACTAAAGAGCCATCTGTCGGAATATTTTCAACTAATGAAAATTTGTATGGAAAAAGTCGTAATTTTCTGTAACGTTCTCTTAAAGTCATAAAACGAATATGTTGTCATCACATACTTAACCTATTCCCAAACAAAATTGCGGAAAAACTTTTGGAGAAAACATTTACATTTGCTAGAAATGTGAATTCCAATATTTCACTCCAAATGTCAGCCTTTCAGCTTTTCCAAAAAAACTCTTCAAAACGCATAATTTTTTCGACCAATGTGTTTGCTCACTTAATCTTTAACTGAATAATCAATTTAAATGACAGAAAACATTTTCTACGAGTCAGAAATGGATAAAAACGTTTTGAGTTGATACATTTGCAGATATTTGCAAACGTCAAAAGCCAACAAAGATGGCCGCCATTTTTATTTGCAATCATCAACTCAAGTTTTTTGGTATCAATTTCTGACTTTTAGAAAATGTTTTCTGTCATTTAAATTGATTATTCAGTTAAAGATTAAGTGAGCAATCACATTGGTCGAAAAAATTATGCGTTTTGAAGTGTTTATTAGGTGGAAAAGCTGAAAGACTGACTTTTGCAGTGAAATGTTGGAATTCATATTTCTAGCAAATGTAAATATTTTCTCCCAAATTTTTTCCGCAATTTTGTTTGGGAATAGGTTAAGTATGTAATGACGAGACAAGCATTCGTTGTCATTTAAGGCTTTAAGAGAAAAACGTTACAGAAAATTGCGACTGTTTCCATCCAAATCGTCATTAGTTGAAAAAATTCCGACAGATGGCTCTTTTGTAAGCAGTGTGCACTCTTAAGCGAGCATTAAAATGCACAACGAAACAAATAAAATCTTATCAAGCATGAAAAACTCAATACATCACACGAACATGTCCTTGTGATGTAAATGACTACTGCTAATCGGAGATTCATCATTTTGGATGATGAATCGTAGTTCACTTTTTCGCATCGCGACGGTTTTTATACTGACAACATTGAAACAACATACCAGACAATGTTAAATATGCCAGCAAATCGAAATTTGAGCTATTTGGGCATTTCATCGAAGGGTATTTCTGTGCCGTTAAGTCTAAAAGCGATCAATGCTGACGTTTACACCGGTCAATGCTTACCGAAATTGAAGCGATTCGTCGACAAATATCACGCCAACGACGAAATAATGTTATGGTCGGATCTTGCAAGCTATCTTTGTGTCAAAACAACGTTGGATTAGTTAACAGAACAAAAACTGCTATTTGTACTAAAAAAAGACAGCATGAGGCATTCAGAAAAAACTAATTTTTTCCATACAAATTTAACGTTTTGTCACCGACGGAACAGTTGAAACTCGGGGCGCCCTCAGCTTTTTTGTGGCTAATATGTGTAATAGGCGCTTGATTCATTTGATTTTTCTATTTCACATATATTGGCCACAAAAAAGCTGAGGGCGCCCCGAGTTTCAACTGTTCCGTCGGTGACAAACGTAAAATTTGTATGGAAGAAATTCGTTTTTTGTGAATTATTCATTTTGTCATATCACAAAAAACGATGCTTCCCCGACGAAACAGTTGAAACTTATGTAGTATTGCCTGATCAGACGTGAGGCAAGACTTGATCTATACGACTTCTGTTTTTTTTTTTGTCACAAACCCGTTTTCGTCTGTATTTAATGACCACCGTCATCTTAAATACAGACGTAATTTGTGAATGCTCCCTACTGTTATTTTTTTTGGGCAGGCACGTGTCCCGACCTAACCATTTTTTGATAAATTCTATTCAATCTATTTACATCAACTTTTGAATGTTTCGAATTTGCGATACGGTAGTGTTAGCTACGAACTCAGTGAATAATAAGCTCTGTTGATTCTAAAAGTTGCTAAAATTTGCAAGCATTTTTTCAATAACCGTACGTGTATAGGGGGTACATGTCTATGTTAATTATAAAGCATTTAAACCATCTTGAGATTAAATTTTTTTTTGGAATAAATGGAATAAATTTATTTATTCCATTTTTTAACAAAAATTCTTTTAAGTTTTCAAAAGTTGGTTTTTTCACTTTTTGACACATTAGTATGGTTTGTTGTGTGCGTTGCCATCAAAATCAAGTTAAATAGACTTGACGAATTTGAGAAAATTATCATTTATTCCATTAATTCCAATATTTATTCCATTTATTCCCATTTATTCCATTTATTCCCATTTATTCCATTTATTCCATAAGCCGCAGAAGTGCGTCACCTCTCGGGTTCTTTACTTTATATTTTCTTATTCACTACAGTGCTTCCCTAGGGCGTTAAATAATACATTAATTGTTGGTAACAAACTTTGTTTCGTTGATTTGTTGCTTTGGTGAATAAAATAGCAGATTCGGAAATAGCTATTTGTGTACCTGTTTTGGACGATGGATGGAAGCGAATCGTCCAGAACAGATACACATACAACTTTACATGCAAAGGGGGGAAATCCCACAAAAATTCAAAAAATGCCTTCATTTTCGGCCCCGTCGCATGTAATAATTATTACGCATCTGCGGGAAAATTTATTTATCTTCGATGAGGAAGCTTGTTTCCCGAGCCGAAGGCAAGGGATATAATTCTCCGAAAGGATAAATAAATTATCCTGCAGAAACGTAAGAGTTTTTATACACCGAAGCAAGAAATCAACAAAACAAATTTTGATACAAGCCAGTATTGTATGACTTATCTCCCTAGACAGCCACTGAGGTGTATAAAATTTATTTTTCGGTATGCGTGAGAGTGCATTGGTTGTGAAGGAAAATATTTTCCCATCACTTGGGATGAAAAGTTGCTTTTCGCGGTATGTGCACCAACACACTCTCACTAATTACAGAAAAATATCTTTCAAAATACCTCAATACACACTCGATGTGTACTTTTCGCTTGGGGTTCGCCTGTGCGTACGTACACATCTCGTGTGTATTGGTTATGTTGAAATATACTATTAATCGATGTCCCACCGAAAACTGGTCATTACATGTATATGTGCACCCCACGGAAATTATTCATTACATGTATGTTAGGGAAACTTCTCATTACATGTATATCTGCATATAATGACGCGTTTTCGGATGGGACACCGATTAAAATAGCATACAGTGGGGAGTGCTTAGTAAGTCATCCATTCAGGATCATTTCGTGACATTCGCAAACTCATTCGTGTATTTTCAAGCAACTCGCTTTAAAGACTTTTTTTTGACGAGTGTAGAGTTTGTATCCCGAGCCGAAGGCGAGTTTTCAAGGCTTTTTGCTTAAAAACACCCTCTTGAGTTTGGCCCCTTTCACAAAATAGATCCCTCATGTAATGACTTACTTCTGCACCCCCACTGTAATCTACTATATCTACCCGGGTGATCCCGAGCCGAAGATAAAAAAATTTCCTCGCAGGTGCAAAATCTACTATGAATGTTAGGTATAATGCTAAAATTACAGTAGAATTAATTTCTAAATGTTACAATTTGAATTATATATCAATGTAGATTTACATTTTGGAAAGTGAAAGTGTTACATTGAGAAATTAATTCCACTGTATAACAAAAATCATCGTTTGAAAATCGATTTTTTAGAGAGTTCTTAAGTTTTATGGAAAACTGTCGCTCACGATCCATTGAGCTGCCGTAGTGCATCCTGTTCAACACAGAATTGCTGAACAGATGCTGTACATTATACAATAATCAATCATCAAGACAATTCTAAAATTTAAAAATAAACTATAGACATGGATATAGTAAAGTAGCGACTGAGTGAAGGGTAAAAATAGCCAGCGATAGCTGGCTACATTGCACTGACGAATTGATCGAGTTTCTTCATCTAATCTTTATTAACCGCAACAGAACATAACATAAGAACATATCTGCATTAAGTAAAGCGTTAAATAGGTTTCTCTACACTCAAACGTTTTATTTTGTTACACTTTGACCTTTTTCTATGCAAAAAACAATTGCAGAAGGTAAAACAACAAAATAAAAACGTTCGTCTGTAGAACTTAACAGAACAGGAACCACGTCACGAAACGGCGGAACATAAAGTCTCAGGCATTAATGTCCATCTCATTTTGTTTGTAGCCTTACGGCCAAGGGGTTATCCACTGGTCAAAAATTTGTACCAAAAATTCCAATTCCATAAAAAATTCCTAAAATTCCACAAAAATTCCAAGAAATTCCGAAAATTCCATCGAAATTCCAAATTTCCACCAAATTTTCGAAATTCAGAAGTTCCGAAAATTCCAGAAATTCCAAAAATTTCACAGAAATTCCAAAAAGTCCACAGAAATTCCAAAAATTCCACAGAAATTCCAAAAATTCCACAGAAATTCAATCGAAACTAAAAAATTCCATCGGTATTCCGGAGGTCAGAAATCCCGGAAATTCCAAAAATTACAATAATTCCAGAAATTCCATCAACCTGTACCAAAAAAATGAAGTGGATAACCCCTCGCTTACGGCCCACTTTATTAAGAAAAAAAAGTGCGCGAGCGATAATACCAAAACGGAGAGGTAAATAATAGGGAAAAAATGTATGGACCAGTCCTTGTACGGATAGACACCACTTCTTCAATTTCTCCCTAAATCAAACATAAAAGTAGAGATGAGCGGGTTGCCCGAAACTTCGAAAAACCCGACCCGAACCCGAATTGTTTTTTTCGGCTTCATGGGTTTCGAAAATTTTAATCGGGTCGGGTTCGGTCCGGGCCGAGTTTGGAAACAGTTCGGGTTTCGGGTTTCGAAAAATTTTATCGGTTCGGGTTCGGGTTCGGTCCGGGTCGGGTTGTTGTATCATTTTATTCGGAGCCCGATCCTTTACTGACTTTTTATATTTGACAAAACTCGTCTAAATTTTATCATCTTACATTACACGAATTTTGTTTTAGTCTGAGGTCCGTGAAGAATGCAGACGTTGGGCCTTGAAATAATTTTTGTTTCGAAGTAATTTGAGTTGTGAGTTTCGAAAAACTTGAGTGTCTGGTTCGGTCCGGGTCGGGTTGTGAAACAGTTCGGGTTTCGAAAATTTTTATCGTGTCGGGTTCGGTCCGGGTCAGGTTTTCGAACAGTTCGGGTTTCGGGCTTCGAAAAATTTAATAGGGTCGGGCTCGGTCCGGGTCGTGTTCGGTCTGGGTCGGGTTTTTGAAACAATTCGGGTTTCGGGTTTCGAAAAATTTTATCGGGTCAGGTTCGGTCCGAGTCGAGTTTCGAAAAATGGTCGACCCGCTCATCTCTTCATAAAAGTCATTCTTCCTCGTTACTGCAGCATTTTTTGGTTTATTTCAGATCTATTTTAACTCTATTACAAGTATCGAGAACAGATTTTGAAATGTGCGATAAATTAAAAAGGTCAGAAAACGGTTCAGCGACTGCCATCTGTATGAATCATCACAAATACGGTAAAACCACGAATTGATTAACGCAATTCTTATACAATTTTAACGAAATTTCTACTCTCTCTTTGCAATGGTAGACGCTGTTACGATGAGCGATGTCAAGGCAGCTATTTCTGAAAAGGTTAGACAAATGGTCGCAAACAACATTCTCTTCAAATTTCTTAACGATGAATCCCTCTCTGCTACCGAACGCCTACGCCGCATAGCGCCACCATTCTCCTACTTTGTTCTCGCGTTCCACGACCTTCAAGCTCACGTCTTAAAGTATCCGGATGAAGAAACCGAAACGGATCACATCAAAGCGGCTATCAACGCTCATTGTGCCGACGATTCAACTCATTGGCCGATGTTTGTGACTGACCTAAAAACGCTTCGAGTGGATAAGGAGACATCATATACATCTGCTATCAAACACCTGTGGGGAAAAAGGACACGAACACAGCGACATTTGTGTTATGACTTAGCGACCTTGGCACATGAAGCCAACGATCCAATCCTAAGGTTTGCATATGTGTTAAGCTTCGAAATTAACGGTAGCGCACTTTTCGGCAAATTTCTTGAACTCGCTGAGAGGAGCGAAACGGAAACGGGAAAGGAATTACTGTACTTCGGACGCTGTCACTTCTTAAGGGAAACTGGAGGTCTACACGGACAAGAAGATGCTGAAAATGAATTGTTAGAAATGGAGTTGAGTTCCAAAATGAGAGCCAAAGCATTAGAGATAGCAATGAAACAACTGGAAATTCAAGACGCACAATGGAGTGATCTAGCCATGGCAGCCTTCGCTAACGAAAAATGGTAACAAATTCACTTGTGAGAATCTTCTATGTATGCACCTTTAATATTTGCTATTTTAAAAATAAATGAAGAATTTTAACCGAAAAGCCCACGTAGTTCCACTGACCAGAACGCAAATGAAGGGAAGTCTCAGATTTTTCATAATTAATGAACTTTCAAATTGTTCACACATAAAAACAACTCAGGAGTCACCAAACAAAAATAAATTCTTTAGACTTCTGGTGACTCCCGAACAAAAGTTTTTTTGGCCAGGAAAATCCTAGAAGCTGCATCTTATATTTCAAAATTATATTCGACAAAATTATATTTTTGATGTAAAAATAATGTAAATTTTGTGTATATTTCATGGAAAAGATGGATGATTGATGTAACAACGATGTATTTTCCTACATTAGTTTTCCATCCTAACATTTCAAATTGGAAAAGTGTTTGCATCATTTTAACATGATTCACATCATTTCATCATTGTTTACATAAAAAATGTTACATTAATGAAAAATGAAATGTGAAATCATGTTAAAATGACGTACAGAGGATGGAAACATTGTGTAGCAAATCCATCGTTGTTACATTAATTATCCATCTTTTTTACATCTTCTTCACGTCTTTTTTACATGATCTACATAAATTTTACATAATTAGCCATGAACTTTCCTCATTTTTACAAAAACACACAAAAATATAACTTTGAAATATATATTCTTAAGACAAGCTATGAATCAATAATATAATGAGACATGGGTAGTACGAGGCTGGCTTTTTGTGGCTCACAAACAAAAGTAGCTTTGACCATTTTCGCCCTCTTAAAAGCTCGCGTTCAACAGTCACAAATCACATAGACCAGGGAGTGTTATAATAATAGAAAAAATTACCCGATGTACCCACCAACCGTTTCAGAACCCGTTACACCGAAAACACTCTCTGTTTCACTGAGCGGCACATCTTGGTGATGTCTCACAAATCGATGGCGTACTTTGTTACAGTTTTTCTGAAAATCTACTAAACATCCAGCAATTATAGTTGTTTCATGCACTAGTTTGATCCTTCCTCTAGTGCATGAAATTACGGGATCTAAAATCCGAAGTACGCAGCTTTCAGAAAGTTGCAACAAGTGGAGGACTGCATTTTGGGCTAGGAAGCGTGGGATCAAAAAATGATGTTAGGCAATAGCGAGTATTTTATATTAACATGCTTTTCAATTTGACACGAGGCTGCGTGATTCAAGGTCAATAAGAAGGCAGCATTGTGTTAAAAATTGAAGTATATCACTAATACGGCATTGACGAATGCCTTACAACGCACTAATTTTCGTCTTGACACCAGGCTGCGTTCTTGAGGTATGTTTGTTTAAATGTATATGGCAGCGGCATCCTTGTGTCAAGTTGAAATTTAGTGCGTTGTAAAGCATTCATCATTGCCCCGTCACGGTGATATGCTTCAATTTTCAACACCAGGCTGCTTTCTTTTTCATGGTTCAATGTCACAGAGAGGGCAGTCTTGTGTCAAATTGAAAATTATTGCACCCTAAAGTACCCGCAATTAGATTTAAATTGTTCATACATCCATTTTTGACACCAGCCTGCCTTTGCGGACTTAGTTACTGAAGCATGACCTTACATTTACTGGTATTTGTGAAGCAAGATCATCTTCTGAAAATTCCTAAGTTCCAGTTCGCCTCCTTTTACACCCGTACGAAGAACGAAGTTCTTCGAAAAGGCGTCTATTGCGCTTACCACGACGTTTGTATCCAGTCGATTTTCGATCCGAGAGTAGGGGGTGAGTATCGGTCATGATCCTTAGATAGCGAATCAGCAATAAAAAAAACACGCTAGCTCGAGTAAACCGATTTTCAAAAACTTTTTTTTCCTGAAAGGTAAATAATAAACCTTTTTTGGGATTGAATCTGGGCACCATGAGCTAGGGCCGTTTAAGTGGTTTTTGGTCTTTTGTGCATAACTTACTTCAGTTCTTCCGATTTTCATAAAAATTTTGTTTGAAAGATCTTGGCATGGCCGACAATTTATGGAAGAAACGTTTTTGGATTTGAGTCCTTGGACTTAGCTAGGGCACTAAAAACTAGTCTTTGCTAGGGTCCTATGTGTTTTTTGTATATAAATCGAGCAATTTTCTGATTTTCATAAATTTGTTTTTTGATGAAAAGATCTGGGGCATGGCCGACAATTTATAGCAGAAAAGTGTTTGAATTGAGTCCTTGGACATAGCAAGGGCAGTAAAAACGAGTCTCTGCTAGGGACCTACGTGTTTTTCGAACATAACTCGAGTAAATCTCTTTCGATTTTCAAAAAAAAAATCAATCAGAAGATGTAGGAATGTCTCAACTTTTATGGAATAACATTTTTTTATTAGAAGCCCTTGGACTCAGCCAGGTCCAAAAACTGAATTTCTACTAGGGCCCAACGTGTTTGTTTACATAAATCATGTAAATCCTAACCGATTTTGTAGATTTTTCTTCTATTTGAGAGGTAAACGAGTACCGAATTATATTCAAAAACAAATTTGGGAACGGTGCCTGTGCTGAGGGCTCATGTGGGGCTTAGGTCGGTCGGCCCTAACCAAAGAAAATTTTTTTTTCTTTGTTGCAGAGCAAATTGAGGGAAACATTTTTGTCTTTTAAATTATGTGTCCGAGGCCTCTACTTAGGGCACTAGGTCGGTACTAAGGTCGGCCCTAGCCAAAAAAATGGTTTTTTCTATGTTGTAGAGAAAGTTGAGGACAACATTTTTCTCTATTCGGAGGTCAATTTTGTGCTTTCGGAAAATTTTTTTACTCCGTTTCTTCGGGCGGGTTTTTCAATATTGCCCTATCGACAATTTCCAATTGTAGTGCGACTTCCTATGAAAGACCGCTACCTCCTCTCGTTGGCTATTCAAGAAATATTAATGGTACGGTCTAACAGTAAGGCGCATACGCTTTTAACACTCTTGAATAACTTTATCAAATAAAACCAGCAATCTAGGCTTTCAACAATGTTATTGTATTTCGACTGTCTATGCCGAGTAAGATACATACGACAGTAAGATACATTCCCTTTAACGGTGGAAACCAAAGTGATTTTGCATGAGTCCTGCTTCGCCTTTTATAGCAGCAGAACCATCATGGCTGCGTTATCTGGAAAGTTCTCGAACTCGTGTATCGTGATTGTGTGTTTTGCAAGTTTCGTTGCTTGATATGGTGTGATGTTTTGTTTATAATTTGATGTTTTGTTACACAATACAATTTAATGTGGACCTAAGGCAATATTTACTTAGATACGTTCGAGTCTTTTCGTAACATCAACCTCTTTACGGCATCTACTCTCATACGTACGGGTCCCTTCATGGGTTTTCTATTGCTGATTCGTCATCCAAGGACCATGATCGGTGCTCCCCCCCTTAACCCCCTTATCCCAGCTCGAAATTCGACTGGTTACAAACCTGGTAGTAAACCAGTTCGATGAACTACGTCCAGTAAAAACAAATGATCAAAGTGGTCAATTTTTATGGTTTTTGAAGTATCTGGGAAGATATGAGAGATAAACCATCAGTTCCTTTGGCAAAGTCTCAGACTTTTGTAAGTAGAAGTCACCAGCATTTGTGAAAATGTCGGGCTGTTGGAAATATAGTCATTTTTATGCTTTGAGAAGTATCTGCGACTGAGTTTCGACAAGCACTTGAACGGTATTTGGAACGAGATTTGAAACGGTATGTGAAACGGGTTGTGTAACAGGATTCAGAACGAGCGGCACAGGCACATAAAGCGCCAGGCACATAAAGCGCCACAGGCTAACAATTAGGGAGTATAAAAAATAATTTAAATTGCCCTCGCGCGCACCGTCTCAAAGCTTTATGGGTGCCCTCGCACTCACCGTCTTTAAGCCATATACCCTTCCAAATTGATCTTCCTGTTTTTAAATGAAATAAGAACCTTCGTTGAGTGTTTCGGGTTGTAGAGCTTATAGAGAGGGTCTAACTCGTACTACTAAACCGAGTACAAGGTTTTTTGTGAATTGCATGAACAGATTAGGTATGAGGTCGAGGGAAGGTTAGAAGGGGGATAAATAGTTGATTGCGTTAACGTATGCTAATTACGTTCTACGGGGAGCGTTCGAAAAGTTGTCGGCCTCACCAAGAAGACACTTAATTTTCCACAAATCGTAATTTTATTTTTCAATATAGTCACCTTGCAAGGCGGTACATTTACTCCAACGATGCTCTAACTTTCTAATACCTTCGGTAAAATAACTTTTCCCAAGGTCTGCAAAATAGGCTTCGGTCTCAGCTTACACCTCATCATCTGATGTAAATCTTTGTCCACTTCTTCAAGTTAGGGAGCTAAGTCTGGAGAATACGGAGCATGTGGAAGCACTTCAAAGTGCAGTTCATGCAATTTGGCAGCAACAATCGCCGACTTGTGTACGGGCGCGTTGTCATTATGAAAAAGATTTTTTTTCTTCGCAAGATGTGGGCAAGTTTCTACTGAACGGCAATCTTCAGTTGGTCCAATAATGAAGCATAATACGTTCCATTGATGGAATGGACAGTTTTTGCCTTCTTCGGTGCCTTTTCACCATATCCAACCCACTGTTTAGACTGTTCTTTTGTCTCTGGTGTGTAATGATGAATCCATGTTTCATCTACCGTTATGGATCGTCGCAGAAATTCACTATGATTACGATGAAACAAGTCTAAAAATTCCTGAGAAATGTTCACTCGAGTACGTTTCTGGTCGACGCGACGGTTAACAGACGCGGCATCCATCGTGCACAAAGCTTTTTCATGTCCAAAACTTCGAGAAGAATTTGGTGAACACGGTCTAACGAGAACTTGGCAATGTCAGCAAGCTCTCTGATCTTTAATCTGCGATCACTGATTATGGCATTGTGGAGTTTCGCCACAATTTCATCGGTCGTAGCAGTTGCTGGCCGTCCTGAGCGCTCATCATCAAAGATAGATAATCGACCGCGCTTAAACTCCGCAGACCACTTTTTAACAGTCGAAAGCAAAGGAGCATTGTCCTCTAATGTTGAAAGTAACTCACTTTCTATTTCCATTGGGGCTAGACCTTTCAAATAAAAGTACTTTATCACGGCACGGATTTAAATTTTTTCTATATTTTAGAAAGTGCTAACCATTAAGTCTTAAAAAAATTAGAGCAATTCAATGACCGAATGTGTGTGTCAGAAATTTTTGAAATACGTTTGCAAGGTAACTATGTTCAAAAATAAAATTACAATTTGTGGAAAATTAAGTGTTTTCTTGGTGAGGCCGAGAACTTTTCGAACGCCCCTTATAAACAAATCAAAGTAATTCATAGGCTTTTCGTGGAATAATTTTCTGGTTCAATCCAATTAAAAAATTTAATTTTAGTCATTAAAGTTTTCGCGATTATCTAAAATCACGTTGAAGTATCGTGAGTGTTGAACACAGAGGCGCTGTGTGTCTTTTTTCCTGTTGGGGCAACATTTCCTCTTTACTACTTTTGTTGCTGATGTTTGATATGTGCAAACGTGAGTTGTCGTTTTTATGCATCATATTACGACGCTATGACACATAGACATATGTAAAAGCAATTTGTTCGCAGGTCAATCAGATTTAGCATTAGAACTTCTATCTTTTATTCAGAACTAGTCAACGAATTTATGGTAAAAATTGGAAAAAGACAATTAAAGATTTAGAAAGCATTCTAGTTTCAAAGCCTAACCTGTACTCAAAACAATAGCGACTTTTGTCGAATATAATAAAAATCATGCTGAGGACATAGATCTGGCAAAAACTCTTTTCTGGGGACAAAACTCTTTCTCACCCGCATAACTCGGCGCCTATGGTCAAACAAAAGTTTTAATGACCTGACGGTCACGGTGATACCTGTATGTAAAATACATTTTAACGTCGTCATTAGTTATCACAGGTGTCAAATCTTCTTCCGCAATTAGGGTATGTACACATCATTTATTTATTTTGATATGTTTGAGCTTTCTGTCGTTCGAGTTTTTCTTAGCGCGATGCATTGTTCTCAGCCACCGCCGAGACACTACCGTCAACTATGCAAACACTTCTAACCACCTGTGTAGGTTACTAATTTTAACAGACGGAGTTATTTCAGCACATTGTGTTTAGACTAGACCCGTACGAAGAAGGAAGTTCTTCGCAAAGGGGTCTTATGCGTTTACCATGATTTTTGTAACTAGTCGAATTTCGACCCATGAGTAGGGGGGAGCTTCGTTCATGGTCCTCAGATGACGAATAAACAATAAAAAAATGGCCGTCTGTCCGTCCGTCCGATTTTCAAAAACTTTTTTTCCCTGAAAGGTAATCGAAAAATCTTTTTTGGGATTGAATCTGGGCACTATCGGCCTTAGGGCCAATGAGCTAGGGCCGTTTAGGTGGTTTTTGATCTTTTGTACATAGCTCGAGTAAATCTTTTCCGATTTTCAAAATTTTCTTTTTGTTTGAAAGATCTGGGCATGGCCGACAATTAATGGAATTTTTGGGTTTGAGTCCTTGGACTTAGTTAGGGCACTAAAAGCGAGTCTATGCTAGGGCCATACGTGTTTCTTGTACATAATTCGAGTAAATCTTTTCCTATTGTTATAAACGTTTTCTTGTTTGAAAGATCTTGGCATGGCTGACAATTTTTAGAAGAAACTTTTTTGATTTTGAGCCCTTGGACTTAGCTAGGGCACTAAAAACGAGTCTCTGCTAGGACCCTACATTTATTGTACATAACTCGAGTATAAATCTCTTTCGATTTTCAAAAAAAATTTTAATCGAAAGGTCTTCGCATGTCTCACATTTTATGGAAGGAATTTTTTTGATAAGATGCCCTTGGACTCAGCCAGGACCCCGAAACTAGGCCCAACGTATTTTTATTTACATAAATCGGGCAATCCTTACCGATTTTGTTGATTCTTTTTCTATTTGAGAGGTAACTGTGTACTGAATTATATTCATAAACAAATTTGGGCTCAAAGGGGCTTGGGGCTCAAGTGGGCCTCTGATCGGTCCTAAGGGCCGCCCAACCAAAAAAATATTTTTTTGTCATATTGCAGAGCAGATTGAAGGAAACATTTTTGTCTATGGAAGTATGTGTCAGAGTCATTTCCTTATGACCCCAGGTTGGTCCTAAGGTCGGCCCTTAACAAAAATTGATTTTTGCTATGTTGTAGAGAAAATTGAGGCGAATATTTTTGTCTATTTGGAAATCAATTTTGTGCTTTCGGGAGGGTTATTTTCACCGTTTCTTCGGACTGTTTTTTCAATATTGCCCTCTCGGCAGTTTCCAATACAATTTAATGTGGACGAGAGTAAAGGCAATATTGACTTAAATACGTTCGAGTCTTTTCGTAACATCAACTCTGTTTATCACATCTATTCTGATACGTACGGGTCCCTTCATATGTTTTTTTTTTTTTTTTTTTGAGAGGTGTGTACGGACCAGACATTTTTCGAAGAATTGATTTCCTTTCAATCTATTTTTATCGACTTTTGAGAATTTCATATTTCATTATAGTGTAGCCACTCAGTGAATAAGGAGTTCTGCTGATTCTAAAGTTGCTTCCAATTTGTAAGTATTTTTTTTTTGAAACCGTGTACAGGGGATTGATGTCTAAAATTTACACTTCCTTGTATGTGAATGTGAACAATGGATTTCCTACTAAATTTTCTAATAAATTTTTACGTCCTTTTCGGTGGTAAGAATTTCCAGTTCACCCTCGTATAAACAAGGAAAGTTCTGCATGATACAATGGCTACCATTAATAAAACAATTAGGTCGCTCAATATTAAATGTGTATTCAGTTCAGCATTATGTGGTCGTTAGACCCGATTTTTGGGTGTGATTGTGCAGTTTTTGGTAGAATTATTTCAATTTTGAATTCTGAATTCCGCCTCTTAATTTGTGAGTTTTAGGGCCGAAAAAAGTTCCCCATGGAAAATCATTTTTTCACCCAAATTTCTTCATAAATGTCAACATAAGAGCCTCGAGAAGCGATTTCAATAAATTTGCGAGTATAATGTTCTTCTTAATTTGTGATTTGTCCCACGACATGGGGAAATGCATTTTTACATCAAAATCAATTTTTACATCAACACAGCGATGAAAAGAAGCGATTTTGCCTAATTTCCATTAACTCTGACGAAAACAATTTTCCGAAAATTTTCTTTTTGTTTTTTCACTTAAAATGGTGCTACACATTAGACAAATACTTTTCTGCAATTCAATGTCGAAATACGACAGTTTTTAATACTGCTTTGAGTGTGGAAAAGGTCAACTTTTCCGCACTCAAATTTGAGTGCGGAAAAGTTTTTCAGCATTCAAATTTGAGTGCGGAAAAGTTTTTCAGCGCTCAATTTTAATTGACTAAAATTGTGATCGAAATAGAAATTTGATTGTTTGGTTTTGTCTATTTCGGCATTGAATTGCAGAAAACGTTGTTCCTACTTCGTTTTGTAACTAGATTATTTCAGCACACGTCCTATATAGTGTCCACACTCGCCTCTGGCTCGTGCGAACACTATTTAGGACTAATGCTGAAAAAACCTTAAGTTTAAGTTACAAAACTAGGTAGGAAAATTACTATTACATACTCGGCGAATTTTTTTCCACCTGTTTCTGCTTTGTAATAATACCAAATATACATGGGTGGTGATCTGATAAATGAAATTCTGAAGTATAGATATGACACTACATTTATCAGATCACCACCCATGTATATTTGGTATTATTACAAAGCAGAGACTAGTAGTGTCAACAATAGACATTTTTTTTTAATATTTATTTGCTTGGTGGATGCAGACGAGCCTGTAATAGTTCATCTGAGCAGTAAATTTTTTTACCCAATTTCAAGGTCCTATTTCGTGGTGAAAATTTCGAAATCGACATCCACAAGCCTCTTGCCCCACTAATACAAGACTTCCTCTTTCCAACGACACTCATATTGCCTTTGTACATTCTAAGTTGTGGGAAAAAATCGCATAAGGAAAATGCATGTTTTCGACTTTCAAAGGGATTAGATTTCCACAACTGCGACACAAAAAATGTTTTGACCACGGTTCTGACGTTTGGGGACCAGTGTGTGTTTGGCCGCATAAAAATAATTGCATAAAAAAAACGGCCGATTTTGGTAGACCTTCTATAAACAAAAACCCGACCCGCCCCGAACCCGACCCGATTCAATTTTGAAAAACCCGATAACAAGAAAAAAACTGAAATAGATGAAAAAAAATCGCTAAAATTATTTTGTGTGACATTATCTACAGAGAGAATTCTCAAAGGTATCGGTTTTCATGCTGAGAAAACATGAAAATTTGTTGAGAAGTGCCAAACTGAAATTATCAAACTTTTAAAGCAATTGCACCAAAATGCGGTGTTTTACGTGTCTGTGTTAAGTTATGATCACTTTGTTAGTAACTAGGATCTTAGGATACATCATTCTTACTTGCAAGATCTATTTGATTGACAATGAGTATGACATTTCCAACATATAGTCTGACAACTCTAAGCGAGTATGGAAAATTTAGACGTGTGCTACAAAAATCACTTATGCAACGAGTTGTACACTAAACTTTGTGCCAAATGCCTGTATCACAATGAGATAAAAATAAATTTTTTTTTATTAAAGGTAGTTGTTCTAATTGTTCTTAGAACGCGGAAGGGGGCCCCCGTTTGGGTCCATTGTACTAACTACTTAATGGACCTACCAATTAAGGTGGAATCCGAACCACCATTAGGAGTCATTTAGACTTGAAACCTTGTGTAGCTCAATTCCTATCATTTTTGATAGATGGAGTTACTGTGTTGGTTGAATATTGTTTTTTTAGACTTCTGTCGGTGTGAGTGTTTCGCAATGAGAAATTTGTGTTTCAATTTATCCAATCTTTGTGAGAGCTTGCGGCCAATAGAGCTCAGTGAGCATTGACTAATCATCGTCTGACTAGGAAAAACCGTATGGACAAAGTTTGTACCGGGAATCGAACTAGGGAACCATAGGCTATGAGTCCGATGCTCTACCGATTGAGCTACTTGGAAGCATAAATTAACATCGAACAATCAAATTTTAAACAAAACTTTCACCCATCAATTTACATCGGAAAATATTACTATTACCCTATCCCATCATACACTATCTCAAAACGCTAACACATACATTCATCAAAAATATCTAAGTCTTGGTCTTGAGACTGCTTTCTCTTACTTGTATCGAAATGAACATTTCATTTCGATACAAGTGCTGAAAAGTATATCATTTTTACTGTTTTAAATTGTAAACTGTTCGGAAAATTGTCCGTCTCAAATCTTTTACTGCGATCGAAATCTTTCGAATTATGATACGGCATGGCACAAATGTTAATTTAATTTATTCAATATATCCATACTAGTACGCGTAACTTTCTCATTATTAACTTTAATTTTACTATAATTTCATGAAAAAAACCTTACCGGGGTTTTTGCCAAATAATTACAAAAACCCGACCTGATTCGATTTTAAAAAACCCGTAACCCGTCAACCCTATAAAATTGATTCGGGTTCGGGTCGGGCTCGGGTCGAGTTCGGGTTCGGATCGGGCTCGGGTTTTTCGGGTTTTTTCGTACATTCGGGTAACTCGCTCACCTCTAACTTTAATGCAAAAATTTTTTTTCAGTCATTCCTTTTGCTTCAAATGTCGTAGTAGTCCAATTTTATCGAATGACTAACAATGCGCATTTTCGTCTATATGTTCATGTTTTGTGTGTTTAATTGTTTAAATTTAGGACGGGAAGACTTTTTCGAGTACCCTCTGCACTGGGTGCTATTTTTTCCAACACAAACAGTTTTCAAATACAGCGCGTGAGCTAAGCTTTCAAACGATACCTCATTTGCAACAATCCGTCGTGTAGTGTTAGAATAGCGTTGCGTCAAAATGGCTATTTTTTCCTGCGACGCCCAGCACGAAAATAGTCGCTATCGAAAAACTGTTTCCGCCGACAAAAAATACGTTCTCTCGAAGGAATTTCCTCTTTTACAAAATCCTCAAACAACTGAGCGCACGTCGACTCTTATCGTTACGTCGGAGACTCGGAAAAAAAGCTAGATTTGAACCGTTTCGACTTGGCCTACCATCGATTAGCAATCACTGTAACATGTATCGTTATGGGCGGCCATCCTGACGGGGGGAGGGAAGCGACACCCATTTGTATCAAAAACATACACACGATTTTGCTATCTTCTATTTTGTGTTCTAAAACGTAATAGATATGTACGTATACTAGGGTGGATCGAAAATGACTTTTTTTGTCATTTTTGTTAAAATCCTACTTCGCCCTCCCTGTGTCTGACCCTCCCAATTTTGACCTCGCAGGCGAAAAACACACATTAGCACACGTTCTCTCTATCATATAACCTACCTAAACGTATACCTATACTAGATACGCTAACATTTAGCTAAAACATACACTCTCCCCTATGCCACGAAAGAGTCTGACAACGGGGCGAAAAGTACTAGTTATCATATTGTGTTATATGCTTGGCTGTGTGTATGTACATATTTTCTCAACTATCCATAACCTACCTGAAATAATGAAGTTGCATGCACTACGATCGAATGATACACGTACATTATGCATATAAAGCGGCCAACTGTTTTTTTTTTCAAGAGTAAAGTCCATGTACTCTATTGATTTGCGCACTATTTTTGTAATTAAGATAACACTATTTTTGTACTTTATTTTCAACATCTGTATTTGATGTGTTGTTTTTTACCTTTTACGTAGATGGAAATTTTTATCTAAATTTAGCAAAAATATACAAATTTAGAATTTCTAGATTCGTCATGAAAGACCGCTTCCTATCTTGTGTCTTCGGATAGCGTGAGTTCTACTTACTCGATGTGCCCTAGAGCTCGAATCACTATTTCGTTTTCCGCGATTTTTTTTCAACCCATATAAGCAGTTTCCATGCGGAAATGTATTGGGAAAAGTTATATCAAAAAAGTTATTCAAATACTTGTTACGGAACAATTTCACCAATTTCAGGAGCGCCGATTGCAGTACACTGAGGAAAATATTTACAAGTGACGTAGGAATTGTGTTTATAATATACCCCGCCGACGTATTTTATCCACCGTGCACGTATTACGAACGCCTTGCACGTATTAGGTGAGCTCATAACACGTACCCAGTGAACTAAATTCTTCCTTTTGCCTCCTTCCTATTGCTTCCCTTTCTTTCTACCTCTTTCCCTCCTATGTATGTTTGACATTTAAAAAAGAAACAAAACATATGACTTTTCCGAATTTTTAAAAAGGAGGAATTTGGTTAACTGGGGTATGGCATACTACACAATACTTAAATAAGGTTGATAACACATTCACTGCGAGGTAATTGCTACTGAGACTTCTTCCATTGTCTGCGCTGCTACGATACTACCGTCGTCGTCAAGAAAGGAAACATCGCTATCATCAGTCACATCATCATCCCCGTTGTACAATGTATGAAAATGCTCTTTGAATCTCTCCAAGACATCATGTTTTGCAGTAAGCAACGTTCCGTTTACTGCTTTGCAGATGATTATTCGGGGGTTGAATCCTTTTCTTTGATTGTTTATACGTTTGTAGAACTTTCGTGACTGATTTGCGCTACACAATCTCTCTAGCTGAAGTAGCGTCCTATCTCCGAGCTCTCTCTTCTTGCGGCGGTGCAAACGTTTTTCCTCCTTCCTCAGTTCTTTGTATCTCGCATCTGCAGTCACTTTTTGTTCTCTCGTACTTAATCGCGCAGCGTTTTTACGTTCTGTAACATCAGCACACTCCGCATCAAACCAGGTATTGAAGTCATTAGGTGTTGGTCGCTTCTTGTTTGATTATTTCACTCACCATTGCCAGTCGAAAGGAGTATCATCTGGTTGAGCTTGTTGAAGTTGAAGCCGCTATCTGTGGATCTCTTAGTTTGTCCACTGCAAAACGCCTCACAGTTTCTCGTTGGCCATTATGAAACCAGGCAAGATGTGATAGCAGTGTTGACACCACAAGATAGTGATCATTTGCTCTCCAACAAGTTTTGACGTCAATTACATCCGTGAGGTGTCTTCCACTAATCAATAGGTGGTCGATTTGATTAGGTGACAAGTAACCCACCAATCGACCTTTTTTCGAAGAACTTTGTATTTTCGCACGGGACTTCTTCAATTTCTCTTTAAATCAAACCTACAAGTCATTCTTCCTTCTTACTGCAGCATTTTTTGGTTTATTTCAGATCTCTTTCAACTCAAGTATCGAGAACAGATTTTGAAATGTGCGATAAATTAAAAAGGTCAGAAAACGGTTCAGCGACTGTCATCTGTATGAATCATCACAAATACGGTAAAACCACGATTTGATTAAAGCAAATTTTCTACAATTTTAACGAAATTTCAACTATCTCTTTGCATATACGTGCAATGGTAGACATTGTTACGATGAGCGATGTCAAGGCAGCTATTTCTGAAAAGGTTAGACAAATGGTCGCAAACAACCTCATCTTCAAATTTTTTAACGATGAATCCCTTTCTGCTACCGAACGCCTACGCCGCGTAGCGCCATCATTCTCCCACTTCGTTCTCGCCTTTCACGACATTCAAGCTTACGTCTTAAAGTATCCGGATGAAGAAGCCGAAACGGATCGCTTCAAAGCGGCTATCAACGCTCATTGTGCGGAAGATTCAACTCATTGGCCGATGTTTGTGTCTGACCTTACAACACTTCGTGTGGATAAAGAGACATCATATTCATCTGCTATCAAACACCTGTGGGGAAAAAGGACACGAACACAGCGATATTTGTGTTATGACTTAGTGACCTTGGCACATGAAGCCAACGATCCAATCCTAAGGTTTGCATATGTGTTAAGCCTTGAAATAAACGGATATGCATTTTTAGGCAAATGTCTTGAGCTCGCCGAGAGAAGCAAATCTGAAACGGGAAAGGAATTACTGTACTTCGGACACACCCACTTCTCAAGGGAAGCTGGTGGTCTACACGGACAAGAAGATGTTGAAAATGAATTGTTAGAAATGGAATTGAGTCCCGAAATGAGAACCAAAGCATTAGAGATAGCAATGAAACAACTGGAAATTCAAGACGCACAATGGAGTGATCTAGCCATGGCAGCCTTCGCTAACGAAAAATGGTAACAAATAATTCACTTGTGAGAATCTTCTATATATGCGACTTGAATGCTTATTTTTTATGAAATAAATTACCAATCTTAGTCGAAAAGCCGACGTAGTTCCAAAATTAACAGAATGTAAATGAAAGCATCAGATTTTTCATAGCTAATGGACTTGTATATGTCCACTTATGAAAACAACTCAGGAATGACTAAACAAAAAAAAATTCTTGAGACTTCTGGCCTTTTTTCTCCAAGAAAATACCAGAAGTGGATCGTCGGAAGGTTGCTTTGAACCCATACGTGCTCTTAGATTTTGAAGTTCTGTTAGATAAGCTATCAATGTGGATTTTGGATATTAATTTGAAAGTTGAACAAAGCACTTCACCTTTAAAATCTCAAAGAAAAATTCGTTAGAAGTTAGGCAAATCTAGCTAATCAAAATAAAATCAGCTGAGGGCGCCCGAGTTTCAACTGTTTCGTCGGTAACAAAACATTAAATTTGTATGGAAGAAATTCGTTTTTTGTGAATTATTTATTTTGTTGTTTTGTATAAAGCGGACCATTTTAAACGAACATCCATCGTCATTCATTTGGTCCGCTTAATTAAATACAGAAAATGATTAATTCGTAAAAAACGATGTTTCCCCATACAAATTTAATGTTTTGTCCCCGACGAAACAGTTGAAAATTATGTAGTATTGCCTGATCAGACGTGAGGCAAGACTTGATCTATAAACCCGGCGATCGCTATGGCATTGTTGCAGTTGTATGGTCTCATTGAATGACAATAAATCAGTACTTGAGGTCTCGTTAAACTTATCAAAGAAAAAACAAATAATCAAATTTCAACACAACCTCAAGCCAATTTCAAGAACAATTTCATTGTTAATTTTATTTTTTGAACTTCTTTAAAATGAACTCACAGTGGAGTTAAATAATTTCATAACTGTGCAAATTTCAAGATGTAGAAATAAAGAATCAATCAATCAATCAAGTGCACCAGTTACGAGCCTCGTCCTAGTTACAAGCCTTTCTTTTGTTCATTTTTAAGAAAGAAAAGGAAAAGGCAATAGGGGACAGTAACTAAGCCAATTTCTAAACAGGCTCGTAACCGGTGTTTTATCCCTAGCAGTCTATAAAACGTTAAAATGCCTTAGACGCTTAGTGTGTCACCCTTTTCTTGCTAGAGAAAGCCACCTTCATCACGAAACCATAGGAAGCCTTATTGGATGGCCTCACTCATGCCGAGAATAACCGAGAAATATCAAAAAAATTGATGGAAGTTGAAGAGTGCCAGAGAAATCCACAATAATCCCAGGATTAGGCCATAATTCCCCAAAACTCTGAAACATGCGTCTGCTTACATTTCGTATTCTAACTCCACCTTTGAAAGCATCTTCCTAACTTTCATAGTTCTAGAGAAATAGGTCATCCCCCAATTCTAGAAGTGGCCGTATCCCAAACCTCGAAACATGTGTTCGCTAAAATTTAATTCTCTACAACTTTGCCTTTTCAAGCAACCTTCCAACTCTTATAGTTTTAGCGTTATTAAGTCATACTCACAAAGTCTGAAAGCGACTAAATCCCAGAAATCCCAGGGAGAGTCAGTTTTTATAGGAAAACTAGCGCTGGTTCCCGGCCCTCGGCTGGTCGTATTGGTACCCGGAGATATCATTACACAGAATCGCCAAAATTTTCATATATGCTTTTGCGCATTAGTGCCTTCGGTGTGAGGTCTTTATGTCGCAACTCTAGGAAGGTATATCACCCTCCTTCATGCCTTCCTGTCGTTCGCCAAGGACATGGTTCGTTCGTCCAGTGGAAACTCCCTGCCTTCTAAATCTGATTTAGATGAATCTACAAACCTATTCCTTTGTCTACACTTAGGCCTACAACACAGGACATGTACGTCCGAGTGCCTCTTCGGTAACCTGTCATTACCCATCCTTTGAACGTCCGCGAACCAGCGCATACGGCTGACCATTGCCACCTCTTCCACCAAAGAAACCATAGAATTTCCACCAATAACGTCATTCCTGATATGATTATCTCACTGTGTCCTCCGAATTTACCTCTTCTATATTCCTGAGAACTCTCATATCCGAAAACTCCAGAGATATCCGCAGTTCGACCAAATTTCACTACCAATTGTGTGCCTGAAGATTGATCCGTGGACAGCTAACTTTGCTACTAAGTCTTCTATTTTTACATTTTCCTGCAAATTGTCCTGCTTGATGATTTTGTCCATGAAAATTATGAATAGAAGTGGGAAGAATAAATAATTTTAATGGCTCCCAGCAAACTCCCATTGATACCGCAGTCGTTAAGATCCTCGAACAACTTTCACCTTGGCACGCGGTCGAATACCTTTTCCATATCGATGAAACATAAAGCTTTTCAATAGCCTGCCACTCTTAATTTCATACAGTACATCTTCCACTAAGTTCCTAACACTGTCTGTGTCTACAAGTACACTCGCGTATACCTTACCAACCACGCTCAACAGCCAACACCCCTGTATTTACTACAAACCTTACGGTTGATTTTCTTCTAGTGAATTAAAATCTCCAATAAACTTTACTCATGAATAATAATTTCTCGTGAGCTACAGACGTCATTGCAATCTACTGCTTCGAATTGATTTAAAAACAATTTCCTTACAACTTTCTTACACCAAAGTGTACCAAAGTGCAGCGTGTGCATCGAAGTGGGCCGTGGTACACACTAGGTGCAGTGAGGTGCACTAAGGTGAAGCGTGGTGCACCAAGGTGAAGTGAGGTGCACCAAGGTGAAGTGAGGTGCACCAAGGCGAAGTGAGGTGCACCAAGGTGAAGTGAGGTACACCAAGGTGAAGTGAGGTAGACCAAGGTGAAGTGAGGTGCACCAAGGTGAAGTGAGGTGCAGTGATAGACTATTTTATATAATAGAAAAAAATACGTGTCGACTAATTTTATGATCTGAAGAGCTACCCTCAAAATTTCAGTAAAACCGTCGGAGCCGTTTCCAAAATCCTAAAAAGTAACAAATTAGGAAAGTTTGCAAAATCGGTCATTTAATAATATCCGATTTTCCCACATTTGTATAAGAGAATGAATATTTCAAAAATTCGTATCTTCGGATCGATTGAGTAAGCACTTCGGCCTAAAATTTTTCGTAGAATTCGGAAAAAATATTTTCTGGGAGGTACGTCGCAACGGGGGGGGGGGGGGGGGGGAGTCAGGTGGAAGTTCTGTATATATGTTCCTTAGTCTACGAAAAAAATTTCTTGTGAATTTTTTGGCGTGTAAGACTTGCGTCACGGCCCCTTGCTGCCGTGGGGCCATGATGTAGCTTGCGGTCAAAGTTCAATTCTTTAAAACAATATACACAACAAAATTACGTTGTGTTCAAAAAATCGGTTCACAAATGCCAGACCCGACGACGACGTAATAATTTTTCAACACTTTCACTTTTCCCACGCACAAATTTTGATTAACCCAAAACAATTTTCGTAAAAATAAACAAAAAAGTACGGAAAAATTATTACGCTGCGCTGGTGGGTCTAGCATTTGTGACGCGATTTTTTCAACACAACGTAATTTCGTTGCATAAAAAGCAGTTCATTTTCAACCAGTGCAAACTTCTCAACAAATAATTTTACTCTTCTCTTGAATGTGTCTTTATTTCACTAACACAAAACACAAAATGCAGCACATAATTTTAGATTCTCCTCCTAAGCTATCTACATATCAAAATTCATATTAAAATGAGCAAACAACTCTTTGATGAACTTGAGGATAATCTGAAAATAGAAAATGATTAAAATGCGTTCCAAAGGCATAAAGACATTTTATAAGCGTACCGCCATCACACCTCCACTGTCTTTTTTCACACCACCCACATTTGGCTTTTCATCTGCAAATGTTCCTCTTGATAATTTTGCTTTAGGCATTTCGTCAACATCGAAACCATCAGGCGATCGACGAACGCGACCACTATTGGAAGGATCGTTTTGAACGGTCCTTAACTGATTGAAATTAACTAAAAAATAATTACAGTTAGTGTTGCTTTGCCATAACACGATTACAATTAGCAGAAATCACCAGAACTGATAGCTGCACTTGATGTTGCAGTGGCCGCTATAAGCAGCAAAAGAAAGCAAAAAAATATTTTCATGTCTGAAGTGTGCGAATATTTTTAAGAGACTGAAATTTCATCTCGAGTTAAGCATCATAAATACCACAAAAAATATCTTGCGATATGCCTATCAATTATTCAACGCGGTATTTCCAAAATAGTCCCTTTCGACCAGTGTGGTATCAATTCTTCTAAATTCTTTTTGTTTAAATAATATTCTAATCACAACAAAAACCCTTTTAAAAGGGAAATGTGACGCAAGTCCTTCTTCCTCCTTCCAAAACAACTGATATCAATTTGGGG
The DNA here is from genome assembly GCA_029228625.1 of Pseudolycoriella hygida. NCBI lineage: Eukaryota > Metazoa > Arthropoda > Insecta > Diptera > Sciaridae > Pseudolycoriella > Pseudolycoriella hygida. The sequence goes on from CM055404.1 coordinate 140,604,835, forward strand.
TGACGCTTAAAGCTTTGAAACGCAAAAATTCTTTTGGAATGTTTTCATTTTTGATTAAAAAAATGCGTCACAAATGCCGGACCCACCAATGTTATAGTTTTTCTGTTCTTTCAGCTTTCACAACGCAAAAATTTGTCATTATGTATGGCGTATTTTTGAACAGGAAATCAAATTTTTGCGTATGACCGGACAAAAAAATAAATTCAAAAACCCGACCCGGCAAATTGATTCGGGCTGGGGTTGGGTTTAGGTTCGGGTCGGGTTAGGTTCGGGTCGGGTTAGGTTCGGGTCGGGTTAGGTTCGTGTCGAGTCAGGGTTTCGGTTTCGGTTCGGGTCGGATTTGAATTTTTTATTTCGGATCGGGTTTCGGCACGAGACGGGTTTGAATTTTAATTTTGCTTCGTTTTCGGTAAGTGTCCAATTTGAAAAAAAAGGTCGACTTGTACACCTCTAGCTTACACGTCGTGTCGCTCTACAAAGAAAATTCCTTCTATAATGAAATGACAGGAAATTATTCTATTTGACGCTATTGACTTTTTAAAAACGACCACTTTTTGGACCTGACCACTTTTTGGACCTGACTACTTTTTGAATCCGACCACTTTTTGGGCCTGACTACTTTTTGAATCCGACCACTTTTTGGGCCTGACCACTTTTTGGACCTGACCTTTTTTTGGACCTGACAACTTTTTTGGACCTGACCACTTTTTTGAACCTGACCACTTTTTTGAACCTGACCACTTTTTTGGACCTGACCACTTTTTTGAAACAGACTACTTTTTTGGACCTGACCACTTTTAGGACCTGACCACTTTTTGGACCTGACCACTTTTTGGACTTGACAACTTTTTGGACCTGACCTATTTTTGAACCTGACCACTTTTAGGACCTGACCACTTTTTGGACCTGACCACTTTTTGGACCTGACCACTTTTTGGACCTGACCACTTTTTGGACTTGGCCACTTTTTGGACCTGACCTATTTTTGGACCTGACCACTTTTTAGACCTGACCACTTTTTGGATCTGACCACTTTTTGGACCTGACCACTTTTAGGACCTGACCACTTTTTGGACCTGACCACTTTTTGGGCCTGACCACTTTTTGGACTTTACCACTTTTTGGACCTGACCTATTTTTGGACCTGACAACTTTTAGGACCTGACCACTTTTTGGACCTGACCACTTTTTGGATCTGACCACTTTTTGGACCTGACCACTTTTAGGACCTGACCACTTTTTGGACCTGACCACTTTTTGGACCTGACCACTTTTTGGACTTTACCACTTTTTGGACCTGACCTATTTTTGGACCTGACAACTTTTAGGACCTGACCACTTTTTGGACCTGACCTATTTTTGGACCTGACAACTTTTTGGACCTGACAACTTTTAGGACCTGACCACTTTTTGGACCTGACCACTTTTTGGACCGTAACTTTATAAGTTCTTGACCAATTTTTCTTCCATAATCGCTTTAATGAAAAACATAGCTAAAGACCCGTACGTATCAGAATAGATGTTGCAAAAAGACTCGAACGTATCTAAATATAAAATTACCCAAAGGCCCTACCGAAGTACGTCTGAGACCATTGATTTCGAATGTTCTCCACCATATCATAACGAGGACCAACGTAGTTTCTCCAAGAAATCCTACTATTTTCTCTAAAATGTAATTCTCCCAAACTTTGCCTTTTCTAATTGCCATAAATTTATAGATATTCGTCATGCGTTCCAATTCTAGAAGTTTCTTTATCCCGGGATTATGTCATTTTTCCCTAAACCCCTGAAAGGCATGTTCTCTATCATTTTATTCTCTTCAACTTTTCCTCTGGAAGCAACTTTCTAACTATCATAGTTCTAGAGCTAGGAGTCATCCCGACCAATTCTAAAAGTGGTCATTTTCCAGGATTGGGTCATTTTTCCTTAAAACCCTGAAACACGTGTACCCTAAAATTTTATTCTCTACAACTTTGCCTTTGAAAGTAACTTTCTAACTTCCACAGTTCTAGATATATGGGACCATCCCACCCTAGAATTTTGTTCTCTACAACTTTGCTTTTGACAGTAAATCTCCATTCAGTCCATTCCATTGGTTACTGTGCCCACTGACTCGATTTTCACAAAAAAAAATTTTCCCAGTTTTCTGAGATCCAATGCTTTCATCTGATAACAAAATGAACGATTTCCGTGCTCTACTTGCCAAAATATTTACGAAAAAGTTTCACCGATGCTTGAAAATCTATGCTCGACCTTCACTTCTTCGACCATATCTTCGGAAACACTTGACCGATTTTGCTCATCTTCAAACTCGAATCATAGGACAGTAGGAAAAACCGCTATCTTTGTGTTCATAAATCTAGTACTGTTGAAACATTTTTGACATAAATGCTAAGGTCTCGCTAAAAATTACTTCATAATAATAAAGATTATTGGAAAATTTAAGAAAAATTTTGACTTTTTGAAAAATCAAAAATCCCGTAACAGTTTTGACGGATTTCTTATAATATAGACGTCAAAATGTGAAGATTTAAAAATGTACTAGATCGCAAATGGTAGTTACATCGTGTGGGACGCCACATGCGGGTATACTCTAGCCTCAAGTTACCTAGATATGTCTGCTCGTCAAGCCAGCCGCACAGCTGAGTATGCTTCTCGAATAAAGCACAGGAAATATTCCAAGATGAAGGCAGATGGGTATATTTTCAACGCCTTTGCCGTAGAAACATTCGGTCCATGGTCCGCCGATGCTCGACTCCATATCAACAAGGTTGCGCATATCCCTCGCAGTTCAGAGGGCTAATGTCTCCTGCATCTTAGGCACGCTTCCTGCCACTTCGACCCGTTTGGACCAGATATTTTACCTTTAGTTTCCATATTTGTACACAGAAAAGTATTTTTCAACTTCTAATGAATATGACTTCCCTAGATCGCCTTTTTACCTCTTTCTGGAATCATTGTCACCTTGTTCGCCTAGATAAATGTGATATTTATTGATTTGAAGAGTAGGAGAAATTCATGAAAAGTTAAAGTCATGATCTAATACATTTTTAAATTTTCACATTTTGACGTTTATATGCTAGAAATCTGTCAGAAGTGGAGTGGGATTCTTGACTTTCCAAAAAGTCGAACTTTTTCTTAAATTTTCCAATAGAAAAATACGGTTGGGCACCAGGAATGTAGTATAATCATCATATATCGGTTCGTAGCAACTTTACTCTAGTTACTGTTACAGTAACCTGATTATAACGAAGTTGGTTGCAGTTGACATAAGAGCAACGAAGTGTTAGCATAAAGTAATTTTAGCGAGACCTTGGATATTATGTCAAAAATGTTTCAACAGTACTAGATTTAGGAACACAAAGGTAGCAGCTTTACCCACTGTGGGACATATATGTACCCTTCGAGTTGGACGGACAGACGAATATTTTTTTATTGCTGATTCGTCATCATTAGATCATATAAACGTATCACCCCACCTCCTACCTCGATCTACTCCATGTTACAATAAAGTTGTTTGTAGTAAACGTATAGGACCTTTGTACTTCGACTGGTTACAAACGTAGTGGTAAACCCAACAGAACCCCAACAGCTTAAAAATTCATACGAGTCAATCTCCCTTGTTATTAACGCAACAGTGTCACAATCGATGAACTTTCTCATATGTAGATGCGACTCTGGTACGGGGAAAATCCTATCGGTAGATAAAGCGGTCGTTTATAGCCTATGTAAGGTCATGTTATGGTATGCTATGGTATAAATTGCGAACATATTTTGCTTATTGTGACAGTGTAACCTTTAGAGCTCGTAGCAAATTGTGATTGAATTTTCGAATTTACAAAATGTTCAACTCAAAACTTTTTGCTATAGTTTTACTTCTCGGATCAGTTACCGCATTCGTTCCATTTGAAGATGGCATGCAATACGAGTTCAGATTTAAATCCAAATTAAATCTGTCGCCAATATTTTTAACAGGCCAATCGGTGAATGCAACGTTACTCGTAAGAAATTTTGGAACCGATGGATCATCACTGGTTGTTCGCATCAAAGATTCGGAAGCTGAGGGTAAAAATGTTAACTCAGAAACGAAAGGGGTAGTAGAAGGCGTCTTCGGTGTTAAGCGAAACCGCACTGGTACAATTACTCATATCATTTCAAAATCAAATTCTGCAAAGGAAGTATTGACAAAGAAAAATATTGTTGGCATGCTGTCCGATGACTTCAGTTTCTTTGATAATTATGTAAGACACGCTTCGTCAAGGAAAAGGCAACAGCGAGTGGAATTATCACTCGGTCCATGTGATAGCGATATATCTGCTGAAATTGACGAGAACAACGGCCTGATCAATGTATTAGCTCAATCACAATTAGGCAAATGTGACGTCAATCAATTAACTATGAAAGTCGGTCAATTGTTGCTACAAGGAACCACAAAACCGATAGCTCGAACTGGTGACGACAGTAACATCGGAATGAGCGTCATGTACGACATAAAAACAAAGCAAATGTTGGAAGTGAATAAGTTTACATTCCTCAATTTGGAAGTACTTGGAATCGAAGTTCAAGCCAGACACAATATGATCTTGGAGTATGTTGGCAAACATCCAGTTACTAGCGAGACAAATTTCGGAACGCCATATGTAAGTGACTTTAACTTAAAAGTAGACTGAAAAGTTTTACAAAAATTTAATTTCTTTCACAGTTTGCGTTTTCAAACGACGATATTGATGAATTTGTAAGAGAGCAAGAAGAAAAAGAATAACCAAGGAACCCTCAATAAAATCTTATTTTGGTTGACTTTTGCTTCATTTAAATAATGTAGCAACAATTCTAAGAAAAAATTACAGTCAAAATAAAGAAGACGAAAAATTATTTTTGAGTTTTTATTTTCTGAAAAGAGCACAATCACTTGAAACCACACTGAAGCATTTTCTTATGGTAAGCAATCCAGGCTTTTAGTGAACTGTCAAATTATAGTCAATGCCACGTCAAAAATAGTATTTTGTTATACGTCGGGAGAAAATATTGAATTCCAACAAGAGCGAAAGTTTCGGGGGTCAGATAGAAGTCTCCTAATAGCATCGTTCTGAGCGAGGGGTGACGCACTACTGCGGTTTATGGAATAAATGGAATAAATGGGAATAAATGGAATAAATGGGAATAAATGGGAATAAATGGAATAAATATTGGAATAAATGGAATAAATAATAATTTTTTCAAATTCGTCAAAACCTCAAATAGACTTGATTTTGATGGCAACGCACACAACAAACCATACTAATATGTCAAAAAGTGAAAAAACCCTCTTTTGAAAACTTAAGAGAATTTTTGTTGAAAAATGGAATAAATGGAATAAATAAATTTATTCCATTTATTCCCAAAAAAATAAAATTTAATCTCAAGACGGTTTAAATGCTTTATAATTTGTGCAAACCTTTTTTTGAACTTATTTGTCTAACATGTGATGTGTTTGGTTCAGATATTTCTCAGAAACAACAAAAAAAAAATTGGGAATAAATGGAATAAAAGAATAAATGGAATAAATGAAATAAATGAAGTGCGCCACCCCTCGGTTCTGAGACCTTTTAAATTAATAGGCTAGTCAAATCCGATGTCAACCTTGCAAAAATTAGGACAAAAGCGGGATTCGATAGTGCAGAGGGATGTCTATCATCACCCGAAACTCCCAAAAAATCCCTCTGTAGGGTTTTGAGAAAATCGGGGAAAACCCAAAAAATTGAGGTTATGTGCAAGGTTTTTGTTGTTGTTAAAGGAAAATCGGAGTTTTCCAAAATATTTTCCGATTACTATTTTTCCCAAATTTATGATAGTTCAAAGTTTCTAAAACACTTTACCTCATCAATTTTAGTCATTTTTTGGTTGAGATACGATTTTTCAAAGTCAAAATTTCATCGAAAAAATTACCTCCGCGAAATTTTTTTTCGACTTTATACCGGTATATCGAAGAAACCTTGCTCCGAATTTGGAATCCACAAATCTCAAAAACATCTTTGGAGTATTCTAAACATCTCATATTAACATAATTTTCCTTTTCGAACTCGACTAAAAATTTCCCTCTAATGTCGAAAATTTCATTACACTCTGAAAAACGTCTACGAGAACCAAATCAGTATGAAAAATAATGAATGTTTTTGTTGAAAAAAATCGTTTTAAGTCAATTTTTTGATTAACAAAATTGTTTCTTGTGCTCTTGTGGGTGATGGGGCGACCGAAAAAAATTGCCAAGTAGGCCATGGTGGCGCCACCAGCGCTTTTTAGTAAAAAAATTACACCTTGTGCGAAATCTATTAATCATATTGGGTTGCTATGAAAGACAAAGTTGTCCTTTGTTGTGTGAGGGTGGTGGGGTGATCAAAATTATGGCTGCCGTTGATGGGTACATCGTATTCCAAGTCCACTGAGTGCACACCTGCGCCCGTTCCTTCATCTGTCTTCGATCCATCTGTGTAAACCACGACATCTGTCTCTGCTGAAGGTGTCCCTAAATCTCATTCCGACTTCTTTGGCAGGTGCGTTTCGAAACTTCTTTCGAAGCTGAAAGGCGCTCTCATAGAGTCTTCTGGCATATCTATCTCGCTGAACTCCTCTTTGAGTTGCGAGAGAATATTTGCATGACCAAAATTTAGATCATGTGCAATCCAATTTCCACCTTTGTATAGTCTATACATTATCATCTTGGCTTCCAGCGGCGGTAGTGACAGTAGTATCTCCATCGCCGCTGTCGGTGTCGATGTCATAACTCCAGTTATGCTCATGCATGCTAGCCTCTGTATGCTATCGACTTTCTTTTTCGTAGCGCCTAATTCAGCACGTGGTGCCCATACCATACATCCTTAAGTTAGTATACTCCTTACTATGGCTTTATACATCCAATACAGAGCGGATGGCCTGAGACCCCACTTTTTGCCAAACGTGGCGCGACACGTCCAGAAAATTCTCAGCGCTTTCCTGACTCTCTCCTCCACATGCTCTTTCCAATCCAGTTCACCGTCTGGAACGACTCCAAGGTACTTGACCTTGTCTGTCAGCTTGAGAACAGTTCCGAAAAGTATTGGCATTCGCATTGGAACTAATCTCCGTTTCCTAGTAAAGAGAATGAGACCGGTCTTGTCTGTGTTTACCGACAGGCCTGACGTTCTACACCACTCTTTTACTACCCGAAACGCTTTATTCATCAGTGAACACAAAACTTCCTCGAAAGCACCCGAAGGATAGCGATATCGTCGGCAAAGCCAACTGCTAAATATCCTAATTCGTTCAGCTTCGTCAGCAAGTTGTCCACCGTCATATTTCAGAGAATTGGCGGTAAGACTCCGCCCTGCGGACATCCTCTGTCAACTAAACCGGTTAGCAGTGCGGGAGCATCTAGTCGCTTCATCAACAAGTCAAACGCGAAAAAGGCACACGCGTTAACACGACGCCTTGCTAAAACCTTTAGTCCAATTGATTTACACCTGTCAACATAAGGCTGAAACCTGTAGTCTTCGTCCCGTTGCACAGATCTCCTAAACGCATAAATTAAGCATTTTTTCTGAATTGACTCAATCTTATCGATATACGTATCGTGATATAGATGCCACACAACAGAAGCATATTCGAGGTAGGAACAAACATGGGCAAAATACACACTCTTAAGAGCTTGTACGCTTCGAAACTCCTTGCAGATTCTCATTATAAATCCCAGCATAGAATGTGCTTTTGCAACAATATTTTGGACATTCTTTGAGAAAGTCAGTCTCTCATCCATCAACACGCCCAACTCTCGAATTACTGCCACACATTCTAACGGAACTGTACAAATCTTGTATCCGAATTTGATCGTTGACCTTTTGCGAGTGAACGATATTACACGACATTTGCTAACATTGAGACATAGATCATTGGTGTGACACCAAAGATCACGGCTGTTGGGATCACGATGGAGTGCTATAGCGTCTCGAAGGGAGCGAACAACCCGACAGATTTTCAAATCGTCTGCGTACAACAAATACGTAGATGTCGTCGAAAACACCGTTGTGACATCATCCATAAATAATACGAAGAACAATGGGCCGAGATGACTACCTTGTGGAACTCCAGATGTCCGCGAAGTCCGACCCAACATCATACTGAGAGCGACCGGTCAAGTATGAATTCAGCCATCCGAGAAGGCTTGAGTGAACACCCATCAGGGATAACGAATGTTTAACCCTGTCAAAGGCTTTGCTAAAATCAGTGTAAATGACATCTAGTTGTGCTCTCGACTCCATGACGTTAAGGGCGTGACTTACAAATTCAAATTGGTCGACGTAGACCTTCCTTTGACGAGCCCGGGCTGAGTTTTAGAGATAATGCTCCTAAATTCTTGCATCGAAATGTCGCTGACAATAGATTCATAAAACTCCCCGAATGTTGGCAAAATCGTCACACCACGATAGTTCTCGATGTTACCTCTAGCACCACTCTTGAAAATAGGCGCTAGATATGAAGTTCTCCACCTTGTGCTTGCGCGTGAGAAAACGAATGTTTCACAACAAAATGTTCATTCAGTGTAACGTGGGAGTGGTGAGAAAATAGCATAACCCAATACACACGAGATGTGTACGTACGCGCGGGCGAAGTGTGTAGTCGGTATTGGGGTATTTTGAAAGATATTTTTCTGTAATAGTGAGGGTGTGTTGGTGCACATACCGCGGAAAGCAATTTTTCGTCCCAAGTGATGGGAAAATATTTTCCGTCACAACCAATACACTCTCACGCATACAGAAAAATATTATTTCTGGTCAATCAAAAGGATTTTTTCAGTCTATCAGTTTATTACCACCCATTAATTTATTTGTTTTATTTAGAGGTTGATTTATGCCTGCGGTGGGATCAGACACGACTTGCAGACGGCCACACAAGCATGGAGCTCTGCCACCTGAACCAAGCAAAGAAAGATATTCCCCCTGACCCCTGAGTAGACTGCCTCCCCTTGCTAACGCGTGCGGATTTTACATACAACATTGCATGCCTCATTTTTAAACCCCCTCCTCTCCCCTCCTTGTAGACGTCATTTGTGGACGACCCCCTAGACGCACAGAATCGATAACATGAACGCCAGTCTCCAGCCTCCTCACCGAAGGTGCAGGTGCAGTTGGAATCATTAGAGAGTCCCATTTTAGCCAGATGCTTGCTCAATCCATAGTGCCAAGTGATAGCACCCACCACCCTCTTGATGCGTTTAGCCTGTTTAGCAATTCTTTAACCCATTTCCCATCAGGCGCCAGGAAAAAACGCTTCGTGTGCATTCCTCCATCGTAGGCACTCCAATAGTCAGCGAATTCCGACCTCACCCAAATCTTTTACACACGCTGAGTGTGGTATGGGTATATTTGAAGCTCTAGCCTGCATTTTGATGTTGCCGAGCCTTTCCTCACCAGCTCATCCACTTTCTCGTTACCCTCCACGCCAGAATGTCCGGGAACCCAGACCAGCTTTACACGATATCTCAGTCCCATCCGGTTCAGGGTTTCCTTCAATTCTTTTACTAGCTTGGTTGTCACGACAGGCGAGGTGATGATTAAGGCTCTCAATCATCACCTCACTGTCAGAGCAGACTGTCTGTTGTTCGTATATCTACGCCTTCAGATAGGTTTTACATATCTGGACACTAAACGCCACAACTACTCAAATTTCGAAGCTTGGCTACGCTTAAGAACGATACTTTTATGCTGAATCCATATAATATATTCTTGGCAGAAAGCTAGTACGTTACCATTGAGACAATCATTCCATTGGGTTACAAGGTTTAGTTATCGAAAGATATCGAAAGAAAATCGACGGTCATCTCATTTTGCCTTTACTAGCGATTGCATCATAGTCTATTTATTTTTCTCAATTACATCGGTGGAAATTCCGTCGAATAAAAAATCAAGTAGATAACAAGTAGAAAGAATCACAAAAAAATTAGAAAAAATTTTGATAGTCATAACCTATTGCCTTCGTATGGCAGAGTTTTCCCTGTTTTTATAAAGAAATTATTTACTAATATTACGAAATAATTTGTTATCAACAGACAGAAAAAGTGAAATACTGAAAATATATGCAAGGGACCCGTACGCAAAAGACGAAAGATGTTCAAAGAGAAACTCAAATCTAAATAGATATTGAAATATGACATTACGTCTGCATTAAATTGGATTGGAAATTGCCGAAAATTCCGTCCGGCGCGGCGCAACTTAACTCGTTTCAATACTTTTACGAATTTGTTACATCTGCGCAAGTTTTTGCGGTGTTAATAGCCTGCGCAGAAATAAAAAGTTCATAAAAATGTTGAAATGAGTTTATTTAAGGAAAATCGTCGGACCCTCATTTAATAAACGAAAAGGCTCCTTGCACATTGTGCAAATAGTCTCTTCTATATATTGTGCAAATAGCCAACAATATATAAAAGAGATTATTTGCACAATGTGCAAATAGCCAACAATATACAGAAGAGAGTATTTGCACAATGTGCAAATAGCCAACAATATATAGAAGAGAGTATTTTCACAATGTGCAAATAGCCAACAATATAGAAGAGAGTATTTGCACAATGTGCAAATAGCCAACAATATATAGAAGAGACTATTTGCACATGGGAAGACGTAACATTCAACCAAAACTCTTACACAAAGAATAAAATGTCATGAAAACTATGTGGCCTACGAAACTAGGGAATTTGCGCTTTAATGAAACGTCACGAAAAGCTAGTTGCCTAACGAAGCTAGGGAACTTTTACTTTTACAAAATATCACAAAAACTAGGTGGCTAACAAAGTTGGGAAACTTTTCCTTTTACGAAATGTCGATAAAACTAGGTGGCCAACGAAACTATGGAATTTGCGCTTTAATGAAACGTCACGAAAAGCTAGTTACCTAACGAAGCTAGGGAACTTTTACTTTTACAAAATATCACAAAAACTAGGTGGCTAACGAAGCTCGGGGACTTTTCCTTTTACGAAATGTCACGAAAAAGTGCTATCAAAGCTAGGTAGGTAACGAAGGTAAGGAAATTTTCCTTTCACAAAATGTCGCAAAAAGTTTTTGGGTAAGGAAACTAGAATTAGTACTACGTCTAAGTGTGCAAATAGTCTCTTCTATATATTGTCGGCTATTTGTACATTGTGCAAATAGTGTCTTCTATATACCTTCGGCTATTTGCACAGTGTAAATAGCCAACAATTTATTACAATAGAAGAGACTATTTGCACAATGTGCAAATAGTCTCTTTCTTTATTAAAACGTATTTTTTTTGAAGATTTAATTATTTAGAACGCAAAACGCAACACTAACCAAATACCGGGTCGAAATTCCCTCAGTTACAACCAGGGCCTAACATTTTAGAAAGAATTCCATAATTTCCCTAATTTCCCTAAATTTCCTCAAATTTCCACAAATTTCCATAAATTTACACAAATATCTACAAATTTCCATAAATTTCCACAAATTTCCTCAAATTTCCCTAAATTTCTCAAAAGTTTTCGCAAATGTTAGGCCCTGGTTATAAGTGTAGTGGTAAGCCTCAGACCTCTTTTCGAAGCACTTTGTTATTCCTACGGGTGAAAACCAACATTTAAACCAATAATAATAGCTTTGTTCTCGTGGCTAGTACACTAGTACATTAAACTTGTCTCGTCGTTATATCGTTCTACAAAACTCATTTGTTAATCTTCAACGGGGTTTTTACAACATGCGATACGATGGCGCTTCGAACGTTTCAAATTTGAAAAATGGTGGAAGAATCACATTTTTATATGTTAACTCGGCCAATTTTCACTCAAAAAATTCAAAAAAATTTTTTTTTTTTTTGTTGTGGATTTCTACAATTTTTTTTTTTTTTGCTTCTGATTGACTTTGCCAACGCATCTAATTCTATTGACCGTGATGTTATGTTGGCTCAAATAAAGATCAAAGCACCCTATTTGTTCAAGTTCTTTTGGCAAGCGTATTCTTCTTCAACAAACCTTTTCTTCGGGAACAAGATCATTGCTTCACAAACCGGATGTCAGCAAGGAGATCCAGCTGGTCCTTTGCTATTTTGCCTGGCGATCGATCCAATCATATCGTCACTTCTGTCAGACTTGGTCCTATTCTACCTGGACGATGGTACTCTCGCTGGCGACGCTGAGTCAGACTTACGAGATTTCGAAAATCTAATCGACAAATGTCGCACGATCGGGTTACATATTAATCCTTCAAAATGTCAACTATTTTTCACATCGCAAGTTGATCAGGACGTCGTCAATCGTTTTAACGTGCTCTCTCCAGGTATCAACGTCACTACGGATCTTACTTTCCAAGTTGCACCCATATCTAAAGAAGCCGGTGAACAATGTTTCGCCAAGAAGATCAACGAACTACGTTTGGTGTTTGAGAGATTGAAGTCCCTGCGTAGCAATCGCGTTTCTTTTTATTTGCTCCGTCATTGTTTTGGGATCTCACGGTTGACCTACCTCCTTCGTTCCTGCCCGAACTGGCTTTTCGAACATCATTTGAATACGATAGACTCAGAGATTAAAGCTACAATTGAAGCTTACCTATTGAACTTGGGGGACTTGGAATAAGACGTACGATCGACATCGGCTTATCTGCTTTTTTATCACCCGTAAGCGCTGTTTCGTCGCTACTTGGTGTGATGTTGAATTTTGACCATGATGTGGTAGCCTCGATTCCTTTTTACAACGATGGCTTAGAACGGTGGAATAAGATCAATGGTGAGAATGTACCCCAGCCAGTTTGCTCCCAGAAAAATTGGGACTCAATAAATTCGCTTCGTCTGTGTGGAACTCAATAAATATCGTAGGGGATTTCGAAAAAGCACGAAGCTTAGCAACGACACGTCCGGCTATACGCTTTACCAGCTCGCTCAATTGGTACTCTCCTAGAGAACAATAATTTTCGTGTCAGTGTGGGCCTTAGACTGGGGTGTCGTCTATGCATTCAACATTGTTGAGTTTTGTAGTTTGTCTAACCCTACATCAAATCTACTGTTACATGTCCTTTGTGTGATATGCTCTTTGCATACCAGTTTTAGTCTTGCTAGAGTCACCGTCAAGTGCATACGTGTAATAAAGTTCTTGCATAGCATTGAACTGAGCTAGTTGTTTTATTTTACTCCGGTAGAGACATAAGATCTTACAAACATCGTTGTTTCTGTGGCGACATGGTTTCAGAATAGGGCTTACATGGTTTGTCGTGTTTAAAATCGGCTGGACGTCACTCATGCCATCGAGAGGTCAATAACATCATTTGGCGTGCCCTGAATTCTGTTCATTTTCCAAGCCAATTGGAACCACCCGGTCTATTCCGCACAGATAAAAAGCGTGTAGACGGTATTTCGTTGGTCCCCTGGTCAAACGGCCAATGTTTAATATGGGATGAAACATGTGCGGACATCATCGCGAAAAGCTGGTACTGTCGCTGAAAACGCCACCCGGTTGAAAGAAAGGTTATATTCTCCTGTAATAGAACAAAATTTTGTTTTCATTCCAGCAGCAATCGAGACAATGGGGCCGTGGTGCCAAAGAGCTAGAACTTTTTTTTACTCGTTGGGACATTTACTTTCTGAGTCATTCGGCGACCCTAGATCAACACCATTCTTTTTCCAAAGGATAAGTTTGGCTATCCAGCGTGGCAATGCCATCTCAATTATGCGCACATTACCTATTACTAAATTTATCAGTGTTTATCATTTGATGTTTCTTCTTATTCCTTTAATAAACCATTTAAAAAACGAGAGAAACCTGTTGCGTTGAATTTCGTTGTTCAGTAACATAAGGGCAAACGTGCGACTTGAGCTCAAACTGTGTGCCAAATTGCAGAAGACTAGTGACTTATCAGTCCTAGAGGTCCATAGTCAGTTGACCATAATTAACCTTTAGTTACACTACCGATTTTCGACATAGAGGAGGGCCTTCGTCAGGGAGATCCTCTAACGACGCTGCTTTTTAATCTGACACTTGAAGCAGCCGTGCGCATCATGGACATAGACTCCAGTCGCTGGAGTCCAGCGTCACCATTTTCACCAAGTCCTGTCAGTTACTAGGTTTCGCAGATGACCTGGACTTACTTGGACGAAATATGGCCTTGTAGAGGTACGGAATATATGTCCAATCGATATCAGGAGCAAAATGGTCAACAAATTTGCATACCTTGAATCGGAGGTGAACACTAATAACCAGGGAATATTTTGGGGAAATGTTTTCCCTATTTTCCCAATTTTCCCTAATTTTCCCATTTTTCCCTAATTTTCCCAATTTTTCCTAATTTTCCC
>CM055404.1:140619629-140682028 GCA_029228625.1 Pseudolycoriella hygida
GACCAAGGAGAAGGTTTATCGATTCAATTAAATCAGATTTAGCAGTTAGGGGACTTTCTCTGGGCGAACAAACCATCTCCTTGGCGGGCGATAGGAGGGCATGGAGGACGATAGTTCACCAATCTGGGGTTGCGACAGAAAGACCTCACACCGGAAGGTACTAACGGTCTATAAAGTTTGATGATGATGATGATGATTTCCCGATTCTCTCAAATTTTTCCTATTTTTCCATATTTTTCCAATTTTCCCAAAAATTTGCATGCTTGCTCGGAGAAAGTGAAAATTTTCTCCCTTTTTAAGCGCGAGAAATTGGAATGTCCCTTCCAGCTAAAGGCGATGAGAAAAAATTATTGTTCGAAAACTAGCTTTTTGCCCACCTGAATATAAAATATGCAGTACATATTCGGACGGATCCCTAGAAAATTTGAACCACCCTCGTTTTTCACCCTTGTGATATAATATACTATTAAAACACAGAGTGACGAAAATCAGAAGCGTAACGTGTATGTCTTCGAAAAGCATCCTCTTTACGAACATCTATGTCAGTGTACGTTGTTCGAATATTATTCAACACTGGCTACAAACTAACTATAGCACCACAGTAGAAAGCGGTCATTCACACTCTCAAGGGCAAGGGAGGAACGGAAGCCAACCCTAGGCTGCGGATCCCTCGAAATGAAAAAGCACGTAACTCGGAGTATTTGTTTTAAGGCTCACCTTCGAAATCAGAGGCGTCAAAATCAGGAGGCGTCAAAATCCGGAGGCGTCAAAATTCAGAGGCATCCAATCTCAGAGAAGCTTCCGGATTTTGTAGAGCCCGGATTTTGTAGCGCCCGGATTTTGTATCCTCCGTATTTTTAGTGATACGAACAATGTTTTTGAGCCTCGTTCAATAAATATATAAATTGTTTACCCTCTTAAGTTTTCCAATTTTTTCCGACATTTTCACAAATTTTCCCATATTTTTTCCTAAAATAGTCCCCGCTAATAACAACATCGCGGACGAAATTAAGAGAAGAGTAATTCTGGGCAACCGGAGTTCTGAAAATCTTAAAGTTCGAGTCAGTAAGCCGAAATTCAAAATGCGCAATATACAAATCTGTAATCAGACCGGTACTTACGAATGCATGATCATTATATTCCGAAAAAAATCCTTAAAACCAGATCGGAGGGCAAGAGAGGTGTAGGGCGTCCAAAATCCAGATGGTATGATGCAGCTCTTACCGACTTAAAAACTCTGGGAGTATCCAGCTGGGAAACGTTAGCTGCGGATACGCCCCGTTGGAGAAGGCCAAAACCCTTAAAGAGTTATTGTGCCGGTTAATAAGTAAGTAACACTAGTCAGTGCATTGTATTTTGGGACTCCCCAAACAGCAACGTTCTTATTTTTCCCATAATTTAGCGGCGGCGCTGTAACTCTCTTTTGAACTCTCTCTTGCCACAAGAGATGAAATATTATAGCGCACCAAATCCTCAATCTTACAAATCACCTAACATTCACCTAGCTCTGCCGTAAACTCTGCTAGAGCCATAGCCTCTTAGACCTCGCAATGGTAATAAAATGGAGAAGACTGGGAAAAGGCGAAATTCAAACATCAAGTGTGATCAAAGCATCGCATTTTTTTCTTCGAGATAACTGTGACCTGACCTTGTGACGAATAGATTTTTGTATATTCCCACGCTGTTTTACAAACTTGATAAATTTTCCCTAAGATAACCTTTCAAAACGAAAATCGCTATAAAATTCCGGTTGTTCGACCAAAACAGCAGTGCGTGTATTTCCATCGCCTGCCTTCGAAAACATTCTCAGTTCAAATAATGATTTTTCTTCGTTTGCGTTCTGACTCATTTCTTTGGTTTTTGGTGTCATTGGGACTCGCTGTTGCCTTCGTGCAATTTGAAGACGATAAAGAATACGAATTTTACTTTAAATCAAAATTTGTGCTTGCACCTGAAGAACTTGAGGGCGGTCAAAATGTAACGGCTACAATTTTGGTCAAAAAGTTCGGAAGAGACAGTTTAATTTTTCGTATAAAAGATTCAACATTCGTAGGCGCTAACGTTCACGCAAAATCCAGATCAGACATTGAAGGAACATTTGGAGTCAAACGCAATGTAGAAAATGGGGCAATTACCCATGTGATATCAAAGTCGACTAGAGACATGGAAATTTTGTGTAAAAAAATGATTGTCGATATGCTGAGCGAGAATTTGAGTTTCTTTGAATCGTACGCCAGAAATTATGTAGCAATGAAAGGACGTTGGCAACATCGGGTAAAATTGGCTGTTGGTTGGTGCGATGCAGACGTTACAGCTGCGGCAGACACAGAAAACAATCTGGTAGAAGTCCTGGCGCAGTCACAGAAAACTGATTGTGATATAGATCCAGTTATTCTTCAGGCCGGACAGTTGTTAATGCATGGAACAACAGCTCAAATCGGTCGTACTTTAGATAGTAGTAAGTTTGGAATGAGCGTCTTCTTCGATGTCAACACTGGCAAAATTGTAGAGGTGTCGAAATTTACCTTCATAAATTTGGAGGTAGTTGGAGTTGATATACAGGCACGACATAATATGCTCGTTGAGTATGTGGGAGAGCGTCCAATCAGCCGTGAGCTTAATTTTCAACCGCCTTACGTAAGTTTTGATTTGTTACATTTGTGGGATTATTGATAACTAATTTGCCTTTCCAACTGCAGATTTCATACAGTAAGGAACACATTGACGAGTATGTTCTAACTCATAAATAAACATTCCTCATGGAATTCTACAAGATTTGCAATATTTTGAAAACACAAATAAAAACGCTTCCAAAATGATTAACGACTTTTGCGTCATAATTTCAGAATTTATTGGAGAAAATGTAAAACAAGAAAATTTTCTTCATATAGGAACTTAACCAATAAAATGATGTAAATAAAGCAGTCAAAGTGACGAGAATTGCCAGACCGGCTAATAATCCGTAAATTGCAAAGTCGCTTTTCACACCATGAACGTTTGGGTTTTCCTCTGCCAGTCTTCCTCTTGGAATTTTCGCTTTCGTCATTCCTTCCACCTCGAAACCATTTCCCTCTTCTTCAGATGGACTTTTTTCTGGTTCTATGTGTTCCGCAACGAGTTCACTCTCAATATACACACCGTCCGCCGTGTTAGGTAATTTCGTTTGGTGGTGAATCGACCGAGACATTGCAGAAAATCCCTCGGCACCCTACCAAAGTATATTGAACGAAAAGGTGACAATTACCCAAACATTTGCTCATCCAATTTAAAAATTACTTGTAAGAATGCCAACCATAAGCCAAGCACATAAATAAACAGAAAATACGCTATCATGTTAACTTCTTAAATGTCGACTTTTGACTGAAGATAAAGAGTGTGTAATGTCTGCGGATTTTACAGCAGTTACAGTCGATGTTTGTTTTACACAGCCTTTGTGAACCCTTTAAGAGTGATATTGCGAATTCACCAAACGACTTTTTGTGTGGGACGAATGTGGAAAAATTCGGCCACCATGGTCTGGCATTCCAATAGCGCAGTGCGCTTATTATGGACATACACTGAAATATTGTGTTGGGAGTTCGAGGGTTCGAAATCGCTGACTTAGCATAAAAAAATTATGGGAATAGCTTTTCAGTCATATACAGAAAACAGAAAATCCCCATAAATTTTGCTATGATAGTGATATTGGAGCAACAAACGACAGCAGGTGTGCATGTTAATACTGGTATATTAATAGTGCTAACACCAGTCAGCAAAAAGGCACTTTTACAGGCGAAATAATACCTCTCAACACCATGGCACGAAGATTTATCATGTTTGGGACGGCTTAGAGTCAGGCCACATTGTCCAGTTACCCACGCCACCGTTCTCTGATTTCTCAGGCCTAGTTCGTTAAGGGTCTCCTTCTCCTTGAACTCTTCCATTGGTTTGGACGTTGTGTCAGGTCTCGACAATCGCTTCGCTATCAGAAAGTATGTTAAGTGAATAATTCTACCACAACAAAAACCCTTTTAAAAGGGAAACATGACGCTTACAACTTTGAAACGCAAAAAAAAATTTTTAGAATGTTTTCATTTTTGATTAAAAAAATTTCCGGCGAAAAAAAAGTCCGGCGAAAAAAGGTTTTCAGGCGAAAAAAATTTCGAGCGAAAAAAAATTTCCTTTGACAACAAAAAAAAAATGCAAAAAAAACTTAATTTTCCCCCGAAGTCCGTCCCATAATAAAAACATTTACGAAAGAAAAAATTTTCGGCGAAAAAATTGCCGGCACAAAATTTCAGGCAAAAAATTTGCCGGCGAAAAAAAATCCGGCGAAAAAAGTATTTCAGTAAAAAAAAAAACGTTCAGTGCAAAAAATTTTTGGCGAAAAATTTACGGCGAAAAAAAATGTCCATGAAAAAAAAATATCGGTGAAAAATGTCCCGCGAAAAACCATTCGGCGAAAAAAATTTCTAGCGAAAAGAAATTTCCGGCGAAAAAAATTTTTCCTTTGACAACAAAAAAAAAATTTAACTTTTCCCCTAAGTCCGTCCCATATGTCCCATAATAAAAATATTCGGCGGAAAAAAATTTCCGGCGAAAAAACATTTCAGGCGGAAAAAGATTTCCGGCGAGAAAAAATTTCCTCTGACAACAAAAAAAAATTAATTTTCCCCCTAAGTCCGTCCCAGGCGGAAAAAGATTTCCGGCGAGAAAAAATTTCCTCTGACAACAAAAAAAAATTAATTTTCCCCCTAAGTCCGTCCCATAATAAAAAGTTTCGGCGGAAAAAAAAAAACCTTCGCGAAAAAAAACGGCGAAAAAATGGGTGTGAAAAACATAGTCAGTGAAAAAAAATTTCGGGCGAAAAAATTGGTTTCCCGCGGCGGAAACAATTTTCCGGCGAAAAAAGTTTCGGAGAAAAAAAATGTCCGGTGAATAAAAATTTCCGGCGAGAAAAAGTGCCTTTGACAACAAAAAAAAAAGTCAAAAAAAAATTAATTTTTCCCCCTAAGTCCGTCCCATATAAAAATTTTCGGGCGAGAAAAAATTTACCGTCGAAAACATTTTCGCGAAAAATTTCCCCGCAAACCAAATT
Source organism: Pseudolycoriella hygida (assembly GCA_029228625.1). NCBI lineage: Eukaryota > Metazoa > Arthropoda > Insecta > Diptera > Sciaridae > Pseudolycoriella > Pseudolycoriella hygida. The sequence goes on from CM055404.1 coordinate 140,624,707, forward strand.
TGCACAAGGCGAAAAAAATGTCGGCGAAAAAAGTTTGTCGCAAAAAAGCTTTTTTAGAGGAAAAAAATTTGGCTCGAAAAAAATTTACCTAATGAATAAAAATTGTTGCCGCGGTGAAAAAATTCCGGCAAAAACCATTTCAGAGAAAAAAATTTCTAAGCGAAAAAACATTCGGTGAAAAAAATTTTCCGTCGAAAAAGTCTTTTTTCCCGGCAAAAAAAAATTTTTCCCTTACAAAAAAAAATTTAACTTTCCCCCTAAGTCCGTCCCATAATAAAAAATTTTCGCGGAGAAAAATTTTAGTGAAAAAAAATTTCGGCCAAAAAAAATTTCTGGCAAAAAAAAATTTCTAAATTTCGAGTCTGTTTGCCACATCTATTCTGAGACGTACGGGTCTTTGGTTAAGTTTTATTATGTATTAATATACCGTCGACTGCACTTGTCAGACGTTAAAATGATGCTTCGAGATTCGACTAGTTACAAACGTCGTGGTAAACACAATAGACCCCTTTTCAAAGAACTTCGTTAAAAATTTAATTATTGCTTTTTAATAAATTCACATTAAACTTTCGCATACTTAAACAACATCCTCGCAAATCAATCATTTATCGCACCTCCCCGCACGGTTACGGTCTGAAGCACCAATCACTATTCTAGCACGAATGATAAATTAACATTTCTTCTATTCGTGAAAGCTTTCTGGATTTCTAGGACATAAAACAGAGTTGACTTGACAATAGCTTTCTTCTGATAATCTTTCGCGTTAAATAGTCATCTTTCAACTGTATACTCACGCCTGATCGCACTTGATATGTTTGCACACGTACGTCTCGATCACCGCGTACAGGTCTAAAATCACCACTTAATTCTTACAAATTTCTTATCACACGGTATGAGTGACTACGCTGGGTTGGACAATCGAAAGAACATTTTTATGTGACGGTAAACGGCAATGACCAATCGAAAGAATGACTTGCGTTCTGTTAAAACTAGTTTCATTGTGAATTATTTCATTCAATATATTTCCGCTGACACGTGTTTCAACTAACATCTGAAAATGGGCTCATCGTAAAATAATGATTGAATAAATTAACAACAAAATTCTTCGATATTTAAAAGATGAATAAACTTTATCTAGCCACGTGAGGCATAAAATTAGGATTGATTTTTGAGAATGCATAAGTAGGTAGACGATATATTTTTTGGTGGCAGATTCAGTATTCTCATCGGAAGTAATAGTAGATTATTGAGCAGGCCGGTAAGTAACGCGTTAAATAATTCTTACAGAAATAACATACAAACAAATAATTACGCATCGAGGAATGCTTTTAAGCAAAAAGCTTTGAGAACTGTTTTTGGACGAGGGTAGTGTTTAGATTCTGGGCCGAAGCGAAGGCGAGGAATATAACTTCACGAGTAAACATTGCGTAATTGTTTGTTTGTATGTTATTCCTGTTTATTCAAAAAAATTCTTTAACAAGGCTCTTACAATGGCTTGTTCAATATGCTGGTGTAGCTGAAAAAGCGGTCGGTATAGGTGAAACAACCATTATTTCGGATTCACAGTACTTTTCATGTTGCGCAAATTGGTATGATATGCATGATCGTGTGCAACGGTATTTGCGATTTATTTCAGCGTCTACATTCGTGAATTCTTTTTATGAAAATCTCAAAAATTTTTTACAATTCATAAAAATCACGAAATTTGTGAAAATTCATTAAAATGTTTTCACGAATATGGGCAATGACTTGTTCAAAACTACAGCTTTACAAAATTTATTCCTTTTTACATTCAGTCATGCACCCCTGCATAGAGTCGTTTTGCTATATTTTTTCACGGTGTTCGTTAATCAAAATTAAGTTCTGTTGAAGAATCTAATCAGAGTCATCTGATATCTAGTTTGAACTCATTGTGGATCGCTCTTTTCATTTCCAAAGCCTGATTTAAGTTCTTGAGAGTCCATCTCTTCATTTCTTTAATCAGCTCGTCGCGTGGTCGGAGCATTTTGATAAAACTTTATTTTGGTTCAGGAATACGTCATTCGTACGAAGTAACTAAAATTTTGACTAAAATCAAGTAATTTTTTTTTCAAATAACGATGCATTTATCGGCCTATTTTGCAGCCGATAAATACACCATACAAGCCGCTTTCAGATAAGAAGTATTTTAGATCTGAAAAGAAGTAGGTCCCACCTTTTGGGTTGATTGGTCCCCTTTTTGTGGTAAAGGCAAGATGCTTGTCAAAAACAGTCAAACGTCAATTTTCTCGATAATCCGATTTTCAAAATCTATTTTCCCTCAAAGGTAATCGAAAAATCGAGTTCAAGTGGATCGAGGTGTAGGGTCCATAGAGTGGACGTAAATCGCGCTACTCGACTACTAGATAGTTGAAGTATCCACAGGATGCCGCCATTATAGTTTAACTACCGCCACAATAGCTCAATTATCGCCACAATAGCTCAACTATTGCCACAATAGCTCAACTATCGCCACAATAGCTTAACTATCGCCACAATAGCTCAACTATCGCCACGATAGTTCAACTATCGCCATGATAGCTCAACTGTCGCCATGATAGTTCAACTATCGCCACGATAATTCAACTATCGCTACAGTTCATTCAACTATTGCCGCGATAGTTCATTCAACTATTGCCGCGATAGTTCATTCAACTATCGCCACGATAGTTCATTCAACTATCGTCACGATAGTTCATTCAACTATCGCCACGATGGTTCATTCAACTATCGCCACGATAGTTCACTCAACTATCGCCACGATAGTTCACTCAACTATCGCCACGATAGATACGGTAACATCGCGATAGTCAAAGGTCGTCTTCCCACAACGCTTACGAAGACGTCACACGTCACAGAATTACTCAACTTATCGTGCGCGCAACAACGCACAACATTTAACGTTCTTCATAACATTTCATTCATACACATTAGGGGTGATCGATTTTCTGGAATGGCAATGAAACGGGTCTAGAAAAAATTCTTTTAGGCTAAACGATTCGGAAATAACAATTTAAAAAAAAAAAATTTATTATCTTCATATAGCGCAATTTCATTTTCCGAAAATTTGATAGTTGACCGTCTTCGTTCCATTCTTAACATTGTACGAAGTTTTTCATGAGATGGGTTCATCTGTCTTTTGTCTTTTTTTACTTTTTAGGGTTCATACTATTAGAATTAAAAGGAATTACTGAAAAAAGTTTCATGGTCTGGTTATGGCATACGATCAAAGTTCCCAATTGCTACCGTTTCATAGAAAAAATTCAACTTTGATAGTACGAAACCATGAATTAAAGAGTGTCAATATTTTTGCATATAGCTCATTTTGTAGCCTCTTTAATGTACATTTAGGAATACTAAAAACTTTTTAAAAAATGTCATATAACAGTGGAGGTCTCGTACGACACTTTTCATTAAAAACCAAATCTCATCTTTTATACGAAAGTTATGTTTTATTACCGTAGTTTTATGTACAAAACTGATTTTTGTGTACGAAATTTGGCATTTTCTCTCGAGATGCCAATACGGTACGAATGTAGCCATCTCTACGTAGTGAGTCTGCCACACGAAGTGAAGAATCTGTCACCAACTTCACACATCTTTCAACCGCTTGAGCGTGGAACGGAAGTTTGAATACATCGCTTTCAAATGTTGCTACCATCTTTCTCCAACAACAAAAGTTGCTCGTCAGAAAATGTTTTAGTGAGAGGTGGCTCCGTAACTTCAATACACTTCCAGTCAATGATGCCATAGTAATCTGTCGCATTGAACTGAACGGAAGGTATTGTGCATTTACGTACTCCGATTATTATAGCTGTTTCCGAGAGGACCCTGAAACTAGGCCCAACGTGTTTGCTTACATAAATCGGACAAATCCTAACCGATTTCGTTGATCCTTTTTCTATTTGAGAGGTTACCGTGTATCGAATTGTATTCATAAACAAATTTGGGCCTGTGCTTGGGGCTCAAGTGGGTCTCTGGTCGGTCCTAAGGTCGGCCCTAACCAAAAAAACATTTTTTGTCATATTGCAGAGAAGATTGAGGGAAACATTTTAGTCGATGGAAGTATGTGCCAGAGGCATTTCCTTATGGCCCTAGGTCGGTCGTAAAGTCGGTCCGTTAAAAAATATAAGATTATTGCCATACGTGGATAACCCGAATTTTATTGGTCAAGTGGGTATTAAACGACAACGAGCGTCAGCGAGTTAGTTTAATACACACGAGAACAATAAATCCCTTTCCCCTGTACACTCTCTTTGGAATTGTATAAAGTAAAACTTTACTTCAAATTTCTTTCCCTCAAGTGGACAATAGTGGACTGGTAGTGCTTTCACAACGATTGAAACGTTATTGTACTTGGAAGTACACTAACAAACCTATCAATAATTTCAACTAAAAATTAATGAAAGCAAGCGATAAATGTTAGCAGATCTCCATTTCCAATCCAGAATTCACCATCTATCCAAAGTAAGTTCGATTTAAATCATTTCCTGAACGAATATTCTTGCAGCGCGATTCAAACTTACTCCCGAACATTCAACAGAGCTATTGAAATCAACTGTGACAGAGATTCGCTTACTAAAAATGTGCTATGAAAACATAAAAAGGTCGCATAATCAGGTTTTATTTTCGAATCATCGAGAATTTAGCGACAAATGAAGTAATGTTCATTCATTCAAATAAAATACAACAACTGTTTGTCGAAAGCTCAGCAAATAAAATTTTAAAATTCACTTAACCACGACTCCAATTAACTAAATATCATACAATATAAAATATTCAAAAATAGATAAAAACTTTTTACTTTGATCACATTTCTTGCATTCTTCCTGATTTGAAAAAATTGAAAAACATCGCGTTCTATTTTGACATTAAACGTTGCCATTGAAACTATTGTATGTCGTCCCTGTCAAATCATAAAAGAGAACATCGGATTTATCCCTCTAGACAGAGGAATTTATCCCTCTAGACGGATAAGAGTAATGACAATAAAGTAACGTTTATCGCCTCAAAATATTGCGTTTAATGTGAGATTTACTATCTCCTACGCAATAAAAATTGTTTTTCGCTATGTTGTAGAGAAAATTGAGGCGAACATTTTTGTCGATTTGGAGATCAATTTTGTGCTTTCGAGAGGGTTTTTTACACCGTTTCTTCGGACGGGTTTTTCAATATTCCCCTATCGGTAATTTCCAATACAATTTAATGTGGACGTAATTTCATACACTTAAGAGTTAAGGCAATATTTACTTAAATTCGTTCGAGTCTTTTCGTAACATCAACTCTGTTTGCCACATCTATTCTGATACGTACGGGTCCTTTGCATATGTTTGGACCCGTACGAAGTACGAAGGTCCTATACGTTTACTACAAACAATTTTAATGAAACAAGGGGTAGATCCATTTTCCAAACGGTTCAACCGATCACCCTAAACTTTTTTTCCCTGAAAGATACATGCCTCCCATGATTCAAGTTCGAAGATGAGCAAAATAGATCAAGTGGTTCCGGAGATATGGTTGAGGAAGCGACCAAAAATATGAAGCTTTTTCGCAAATATCTCAGCAAGTATCACACGGAAATTGCTCATGTTGGTGTCAAATGAAGATTTGATGTCAGAAAATTGGGAAACAATTTTTGTGGGAATCGGGTCAGAGGTCGAAACACCGGGACCAATGGAAACGACGAAATTAAGTTTCTTGGCCATATACGAAAACAGTTTTTCGTACGGTTAAATGTTTTTATTTTGTTACACAATTGATTCTGTCTGACAAACCTAAATTTTAGTTCCCACAAGTTATATTTTGTATAGTAAAATTTCGAATTTTAACGCGCCGTTCGGAACTTTTGTATGCAGAATAAAACTTGTGGGACCTGAAAATTGGATTTGTCTGAAGGAATGGAATTGTGTAACAAAATAAAAACGTTTAATTGTATTTATTTTCCTAACTATGCAATATGGAGATTCACTGTCAAAGGCAAAGTTGTAGAAAATAAAATTTTAAAGAACACGTGTCTCAGGATTTTGGGTAAAAATGCCACAATACTAGGATATGACCACTTCTAGAATTGGGAGGGATGATCCATATCTCTAGAACTATAAGAGGTAGAAAAATGCTTCCAAAGGAAAAGTTGTAGAGAATAAAATTTTAGCGAACGAGTGTCTCAGGGTTTTGGGTAAAAATGCCCCAATCCTAGGATATGACCACTTCTAGAATTGGGAGGGATGACACATATCTCTAGAAATTTAAGAGGTAGAAGGTTGCTTCCACAGGCAAAGTTGTATAGAACAAAATTTTAGAGAAGACGTGTTTCAGGGTTTTAGGGGAGAATGGCCGAATCCTTGGATATAACCATTTCTAGATTTGAATGGTCTGAGATGTACTTCGGTAGGGCCTTTGACATTACCTTGGGTAATTTCTATGGATCTTTGAAATTCTTATAGTTATAAAAGTACATAAAACGTTGGATTGTTTGCATATTACTATATTAAAATACGTTCGAGTCTTTTTGCAAGATTTGTTCTATTTGCCACATCTATTCTGATACGTACGGGTCTTTGTCATAAAAAATACGAAAATTAAACTATTTATGTAAAATAAGTAAAGACACTAATTAAGATAATATGAATTAAAAATTATGTTAAAATTATTTATTCCGTCAAAGAATTAATTCATTGGAATTGACATTTCTTAAATATTTTTGTTCTCTATATCAAATCCCTAATTTAAATAAACGGAACTATTACTTTGTACTAGTTGTAAAATTGATTCGTTAAGTTAAAAATATATGCATCTGTCAAGTAAAATATTTATTTGTCAAGTCAAAAATATTTTTTCGTCAAGTTAAATATTTATTTGTCCGGTCAAAAACAATTTTTTGTCTAGTAAATTATTTATTCTTGCCAAGTTAAATATTTTTTTTAAAAGAAATGTTTAATTGTTCAGTTATTGTATCTACCTTGTTAGGTAGACACTTCAGACCTTACTTTGCCAGCTTACCTTACCACGGAATCAAAGAAGAAGAAGCAGCGCCGCAGGCCGTAAACTTAATAGAAAAATAAAAAAGCGGGGTCGAGGGGCGGCAGCCCGCGCAATGGGGGGTCGAGGGGGGTATAACCCTCCTGCGGGGTCTAAGGGCAGAGCCCCTAGCGGGGTTTGGGGCAGAGCCCCATGCACGTAAGGCCGCTTGCATGGCGTAATTTAGCCCGCCGCAGGCGAAGGGGTGAGGGGGCAGAGCCCCCCCCCCACACACACACAATATACACAAGGCTGCCTGTAGAATTATGCGTATCCCGGCGAATGTGTCCGACACTATTTCTAACTTGACACGTCAGTATTTCTAACTTAACACGTTTCTAATTATAACTTGACTTGTTAGAATTTCTAACTTAACGTTTTAAAATATCTAACTTGACAGTTTTGAATTTTCAACTTTACAGATTTGAATTTTCAACTTGACAGATTTGAATTTTCAACATGACGGTTTTGATTTTTCAACTTTACGGATTTGAATTTTCAACTTGACAAATGAATATATTACTTAACATTTAAATAGACCCTTAAATAAATAAGACAGATAATAATAATACTCATTTCCCATTCATAGCCATTTCCCATTATTTTTCGTTGAATAGTCAATTCCCATTATTTCCCATTCATAGTCAATTCCCATTTTCCCGTTCATGGTCAGTTCCCTTTACTTTCCCTTCACTAGTCATTTCCCACTATTTCCCGTTCACTACTCATTTCCCGTTCTGTATTCATTTTTCCACCGCTGTATACGAGGTTCAAGCAAAGTTTTCAGTCGATTATAATGCAAAGCTTTTTTTCATTATGTTCCACAGTGGCACGTATCTTACTTTATTAACATCGTTATGGCCAACGAGATAGAAAAATTGAGTAGGAAGCCTATTCCGATACTTAAGCAAATCCTCAGTCTTAATGTCATCGATCGCCATTTTAGTGAGGTTTCGAATGAAGTAGTCGCCATCGCTGCTCCCATTGTCTAATAGGTAGGTGATCCACACCGCATTTCTATCGATGACGTCGATAATTGGTGGCTGTCTCCTCCAATATGATTCCGGAATCAAAGAATTGATCCGCAGTCGTGCGATCCCCGTCATAAAAACGTCTTCATGTGTGCACACTCTCCCCAGAAACAATTTCGAAATGCCTTTGGATATCCGATCGACCACGTCCATTGATGTAACGTAGCCCATTCCAGCGACATGCTTCGGAAATACGCCACCTGGTGTATCTATTGGCGCGGCGTAATAGAGACTCGTTGGATCTTTCACTGTACCTTCTTTGTAGTGAACGGGACCATAAATCTTTGCTGATTCGTCGTCGACCAATACAAGTGTGCTCAGTGCTTTCGTTAATGCGAAAACGTTCACCAGAATGTCGTCGTCAGTTTTCACCACAATTTGAGCCTCTCTGCAATAAGTCGACAGCCAATCGTATGCCATAATCGTTTTTCGGGTTAGATTCCTGTAAGAGTCCACGAAATCACCCATGACCATGTCACCAAATTCCGCCATTTCAGCGTGCAGTTTTCCAGTCGTCTCATATGCCTCAGTTCCCTTTTCGATTGAATTTCCCAACATGAAAACCACGCCCAAAATCGTGACGTTGTTGGCGGACTTAACGGATCCATACGTTTGACGGATCGTGTTTCGACTTTCGAAATTTTTCCGTGCCGATAGCACGAATATGACTGCAGTTTTTTGGCCGTTATTGTCTGATGCGCAAAAACTTTCGTTCATAAAAATAATTCTTGTTTTCGGGCGAGTAGGCGTTTCGTCCTCGTTAGTGGCGTACAAAATTTTCACAGCAATCAACATAAGCGCCTGCAATAAAATTGATTTGCCGATTTATATTTGCGCACGGAGTAACGTTCATAACTTACGTCGCGTTCTTTCAATGTTGTCATAAAATCAAGGACTATTTTGAGTAAATTTTTTGGGAGCTAGAAAATTTGGGAAAAAAGGAAAATATTGGGAAAATGAGAAAAGAAAATTGTAAAGGAAAACAGCAGACTATATTCGATAAATGTTGTTCTTAACTTTAGTCAGGATGACTCAATAACCTTAAAAAGAGTTTTGGGTTTTGGGGAAATATGGCTCAGTCCTTGGGATATTGCCACTTTTACTTTTCAACTTCCATCTGGTTTTTTTTATATTTTTCGGTTGTTCTCGACATGAGTGAGATCATCCAATGGGGTTTCCAAGAATTTTGGCATGGATGTGGATTTTTCTAGCCCTTTCCTTTGAGTTTTTTTGATATCTTCGGTCATTCTCGAAACGTATAGGGACTTTTGACGAGAGATAAGTTTACAAAGGCACTGATATCCGCGCAAAAAAAACTCCTTACAGGGAGGTGTGACGCAATTTTGTTGTCCACTTACAAAAGGTCTGAAATCAGAAAAGTGTGACGCATTCAGCTTCGATACGCAAGAACAATTAAAGCAAAGTTGCGCTGTGTTTCTAAAAAATTGCGTCACAAATGCCAGATCCAACAACGAAATAATTTTTCAACACTTTCAGTTTTCGCACACAAAAATTTACATTTGCATAGTACATATAATAATAATAATAATCTGCCTTGACAACCCATGAAGGGTTAGGGGCTAGATCATTATTTACTAGTTTCGCTACTTTTTGTCGTTCTACTATTTGAGATGCTTTCATTACCGGAAAGTTTTTACTGTGCCAGTGGTAAGCTGTGCGACACATACAATCCTCAAAAGTCAAATTTTTACAGTGTAAAAACTGAAAGCATAGAAAAATTATCTCGTTTTTGTAATAGTTATTTTCATGACAAGGGGAGAAAATAGAAAATTGCTGAACAAGGTTGATGTCTGTGGCCAAAGCAGAGAAAATTGCAACGAGAGTGTAGCCAGAGCGCAGCGATGTACCTGCATATCAACACCGTTCAACGATAATATTGCAGTTTCAGGAATGCAAGGTTTACGAAAGTGCACAAGCTTCGTTTTGTCCAGATTGAGGGTCAGTTTAATTAATCGAAAATACTCGGAAACAACGACAAGATAGTTCGAAATATTTGAAATGTTTTCAGAGACAATGACTGAGGAGACGAACATATTTGAGTCATCAGCAAAGCCAAACGGAGACGAATTGATAGAAATTGTAAAAGTCGTTGATAAAGATGAAAGACAACAGCGGAGACAAAACTCCACCTTGAGGTAAACCGACATCCACATCATCTATTGGTCTACAAAAACCATTACACTCCGTAAATTGTTTTCTGTTCGACAAATAATTTTTTATCAAGTCGAAAGCCATCCCTCTAATACCAGCGTATTCAAGTTTGGCTAAGAGTAACTTATCACATCAAAAACCCTTTCTAAAAGGGAAACGTGACGCAAGTTCTCGTCTCTTCTTCCAAAACAATTGATATCAATTTGGGTTACGCTTACAGCTTCGGAACGCAAAAAATTCTTTTGAAATATTTTCACTTTTGATTAAAAAACGCGTCACGAATGCCGGACGTTGTTACAGTTTTTCTGTTCTTTCAGATTTCATACGAAAAAAAATTAAGTTTTGCGTGATGTGTGGATTACGGGTAGGCAAATTTTTGGCGTGCGAAATGTGAAACCGCAGAAAAATTATTCTGGCTTTTTAGACGCATTTTTCAAATCAAAAGTGAAAATATTTCAAAAGAATTTTTTGCGTTCCAAAGCTGTAAGCGTCACCCAAATTGATATCAGTTGTTTTGGAAGAAGGGACGAGGAATTGCGTCACGTTTCCCTTTTAAAAAGGGTTTTTGTTGTTATATCAGTAGTTTTGGAACGAAAGAGGAAACAAATTTTGGAGAAAAAATTTTCGGCGAAAAAGATTTCCGGCGACTAAAGATCTCCGGCGAAAAAAAATTTCGGCGATTAAAACACGAAACATCTATTTCCAACAAAAAAAAATGTAAAAAAAATTAATTTTCCTCTAATTCCGTCCCATACTACCGTCGGCCATTTTGTTGGTCACCCTGACACATTGCACACCCAACCCATCAACTTTTCCTTTGACACCAATCATCTATCTCCATCCTAACACAGACCAAAAATTTTGCTCATATTTGACTCATACTTTGAATACACTCACACACACATACAAAACATTCTTTTATATGGGCTTTATATGCCGCTTTCTAAGAGCCCTGGCACCCAAACGAGGCTCTGGAAATAACTAACTAACTAACCCACTAACTAACCAACGTAGGATGTTTCCATAAACTTTGGCTTCTATGAAATAGCACATTTTGTATGGAAAATGACGATTTTCTAAAGGTCATATCTTCGAATCCACTGGACCGATTTTTATGAGTAAAATGTCGATTTCAATTAAAATTTTACGTACTAGGTCACAACGCAAGGGAAAAAAGTCAAAACTTAGCTCTATATGGAGTATCACAACAAAAACCCTTTTTAAAAGTGAAAAGCGATGCAAGTCCTCGTATCTTCTTCAAACAGAACTGATATCAATTTGGGTGACGCTTCGGAACGCAAAAAATTCTATTGAAATATTTTCATTTTCGATTAAAGAAATGCGTCACAAATGCCGGTATTCACAATTTTATAGTTTTTCTGTTCTTTCACGAAACACGAAAAAAATGTCGAAAAAAAATTTCGTCGAAAAAATTTTCATCGAAAAAAGATTTTCGGCGAAAAAAAATTTCCGGCGAAAAAAGTTTTTCGACGAAAAATTTCCGGGCGAAAAAAAATTTTCAGCAAAAAAATTTACCAGCGTGAAAAAAGTTTCGACGAAAAAAGTTTCGTGTCGGACAAAATTTTCGGCGATTAGAAAAGCTCCGGCGAAAAAAAATTTCCGGCAAAAAAAAATTATCTTCGAAAAAAAGTTTTTCGGCGAAAAAAATTTCCCGGGCGAAAAAAGATTTGTGGCGAAAAAAATTTTCAGCGAAAAACTTTTCAGTGAAAAAAATTTCCGACAAAACAAAATTGTTTCAGCAAAACGAATTTTTAGCGGAAAAAAGTTTCAGCGAAAAAAAAGTTTTTCAGCAAATAAAAAATTTCATCGAAAAAAAATTTTCAGCGGAAAAAAATTTCGACGAGAAAAAGTGTCCTGCGGAAAAAAGTTCGGCAGTAAATCGCATGCGAAAAATTGTTCGTCGAAAAATTTTCAGTGAAAAAAATTCCGGCAAAAAAAAATTTTCAGCGAAAAAAAATTTCAGCGAAAAAAAAGTTTTCAGCGAAAAAAAAATTTCACGAAAAAAAATTTCTGCGGAAAAAAAATTTTCAGCGGAAAAAAGTTTCGACGAGAAACACACTTTCAGACAAAAAAAAATTTCAGCGAAAAAAAATGTTCAGGCGGAAAAAAAATTTTTCAGCGGAAAAAAGTTCGACGAGAAAAAGTTCCTGCGGAAAAAAATTTTCTGCGAGTAAAAATCTCACGGCTAAAAAAATTTTTCTGCAAAAAAAAGTTCGTCGAAAAAAATTTTCGGCGAAAAAAATTTCCGGCGAAAAAAATTTTCAGCGAAAAAAAGTTCAGCAAAAATAAAATTTTCAGCGAAAAAAAAAATTTTCAGCAAAAAAAAATTTTCATGCGAAAAAAATTTTCGACGAAAAAAAATTTTCATCGGAAAAAGTTTTTCGGCGAAAAAAAATTTCGACGAGAAAAAGTTTCCCGCATAAAAAAATTTTGGCGAGTAAAAATTTTCGGCGAGAAAAATTTTCCTTTGACACGAAACATCTATCTTCAACAAAAAAATTTTTAAAAAAAAATCAATTTTCCCCTTAAATCCGTCCCATACCACCGTCGGCCATTTTGTTGGACACCCTGACACACAACACACCCAACCCATCATTTTTTCCCTTGACACCAAACATCTATCTCCATCCTAACACAGTCCAAAAATTTTGCTCATATTTGACCGATACTTTGAATACACTCACACACACATACAAAACATTCTTTTATATGGGCTTTATATGGCGCCTTCTAGAACCCTGGCGCCCAAACAAGGCCCCCCTCTCCCCCTCTCCCCTTTTTAAAATCTCATGGACCGATTCTAATGAGTAAAATGTCGATTTCAATCAAAATTTTACGTAGAATCCGAAAAACTAGGTCTCAGAAGGGGTTGCGACACAAGGGAAAAAAGTCAAAATCTAGCTGTATCTATGGTTCCGCCGTCTACGAAAAAAAAGTTTCTTCATTTTTTGTACGTATGTGGACTTGCGTCACGGGACGGGCGCATTGCTACCGCGCGCCCATGATGAAACACCGTATCGAACGCTTTGGAAAGGTCAATAAATAAACCGGATACAACCTTCTTGTTGTCAATGTCTTTGATGATCATATTGACCAATTCAAACAGAGCGGTATGTGTCCCACTTCCTTCCCTGAAACCATATTGTTTTGCACTAAAAAAACTTCAACAATCTGATTATTTATTAGTCGCAATCCAAAACAAACATAACAAACTTCAGTTGTAGTACGTACTAAGTGTAATCAATAGTGATCCTATTTTTGTAAAGAAACAACTGAAGTTTGTTATGCAAATTATTTCTTATGGAAATTATTTAAAGAAAAAGTTTCTTATGAAAATTATTTGTTGGCACTTTTCAATGTTTTTTATGAAATTAAAATTCTTAAAAAAAAACCAAAAAAAAGGTGTGACTTGTTTCTTAAGAAAATAACGGCAGATATCTTTAGCTGAAAAGACTCTAACATAACGACCCATCAAAACGAAAGCTACGTTGTAGTAACCGGCCCGGTAACAAAAAACGTAGACAATGATTCGATGGGCAAGCCATTAATGCCCATTTCTCTTGCTGCTTTTTCGTTTCACAAATTTTAATATTTTTGGTAATTTATTTATCTGTAAACACTCAGATGTGAATTTAAAATAAAAATTTGAAAAAACTGTAAAAAATTGGGAAAAATCAGGAAATTTGGGAAAAATCGGGAAAATGAGGACAATTTTCCTCAAAACAGTTCCTGCATAAAATTGTATTCAGCGTAGAAAAGTAAAATCTTCGCGTGGCCACTCAAAAAGCGTGACGAATCGAACGATCCTGAATTGAAAATCGAAAAAAGAAAAATTCACTTACTAAGCCACTAAAAAGTAGCGCAGTTCTCCACTTCAGTAATTTGTGTCGGAACGTTGATTTTGCAATAAATGCTCCCATTATTCCTCACTACTTTTATCAAATTTTCAATGGATTATCACCTATAAGGAGGGCGGGAATTCAAAATCTCCCTAAATCAACGAAAAATGGAAGAACTTATGCCACGGTGTCTTAATACAATCTTGTTCGCTTAAATGTAACAAATGAAAAGATCTGAATTAGAGCGCGTCCAAAATGAAACTGATAAACTGATGTTTCAAACAAAAGATTTTGTGCGTTTCGCATGAAATTCGTTTTGCACGCGTTGTACAATTGATATTAAGACAAGATTGATATTAATACAAAAGTGTGTGAGAGGACGCGCAAGAGTCTGATATGGGTGACTTGTTTGCCGTTAGCTCAATGATCAGAGTAGTTTTAATTCTTGACTGGCGTCTCTTTCTTGCTATGAATAATAATTTTGTTGTTCCGATTGAGAGAGCTTTTCATAAAGCTTTAGATACGTGTTACGGGTTTCGAAAAATTTTATCAGATTTTTTTCTCGTCATGCTTTCATATATCAAGTTTAGGTCCCCGTTCTTTCATATGTGATTTTTTATTTGTAACGCATTTTTTTGTCACGTTGATCCAACATTCCTCTTATATGAATAAAGAATCGTAGCATTGAAAATACACTTTTTCCTGCTTTAAAACCATGTAATTAACAAACAAACTTTATTTTTTAACTTGACAAAAGTAGCTAATTTCCTAAAATGTAGCTTAATGGATGTTTTGCGCATGGTAAACGTTCGTGCGTAATTCACCAACCTAGTTCCATAACAATGATTGGTTTGTTGTGTACTAGTAATTACTTGTAATTAGGGGGGGGGGGGTGTCTGCATGGAACGTGACGTCACGTTTTGTTGCAATAAAAAGGAAAAATTTTTATTAGACATTCAAAACATAAACTTCGCGGAACCGTAGGAAACCAGTTCAATCGATTCTGGTTGCAAGGATTTCCGTTCTATTCAATTACTGAGTTGTTTTGATCGAGTTATTTACAATAAACCCAAAATTACTAAAATGACCTTCGCCGAACGGTTTCTGGACATATATTTCCAAGTAGGGGGGGGGGGGGGGGTCGAAAATGTGAAGTCAAACGTTCGAGAAAAAAGTATGACGTAATATGTGTACGACCCCTAATGTCTTTTATTAAAAAAGTCCCAATAGAGTGTGGGAAAACTAAATAAAGTTATATGGAAGAACTTGCAAAAATTGGGAGAAAAGCAAACGAAGCGGGGTTAGCTCGGTCATAGACAAGGCCTATTTTTGTTGAAATTTGTGAATTTTCGTGAAATTCGTAAAATTTCGTGAAATTCGTGGAATTTCGTGAATTTCGTGAAATTTAGTGAAATTAGTGAAATCTCGTGAAATTAGTGAAATCTCGTGAAATTTCTTGAAATTCGTGAAATTTCGTGAAATTAGTGAAATTTAGTGAATTTCGTCAAATTCATGAAATTTTGTGAAATTCGTGAAATTTGTGAAATTCATGAAATTAGTGAACTTTCGTGAAATTCGTGAATTTTCGTGAAATTTCGGAAAATTCGTGAAATTCGTAAAATTTCGTGAAATTCTTGAAATTTCGTGGATTTAGTAAAATTCGTGAAATTCGTGGAAAGCAAACGAAGCGGGCTTAGCTCGGTCATAGACAACGCCTATTTTCGGTGAAATTCGTGAATTTTCGTGAAATTCGTGAAATTTTGTGAAATTTAGTGAAATTAGTGATATTTAGTGAAATTTCATGAAATTAGTGAAATTTTCTGAATTTAGTCAAATTCGTGAAATTCGTGAACTTTCGTGAAATTTCCTGACATTCGTGAAATTTCGTGAAATTATGTGAAATACGTGAAATTCGTGAATTTATTTTTTTTTAAGAAAAATGGTAAATATGTCTGATCAGAATTATTTGCTCAGAGAATAAAAGTTACTCATTCACCATTCAAGAAAAAATAGAATTAGTCAAAAAATCGATGAAATGGGGCCAAAAAAATTAATTTCTGTGGGTTTTAGACCATTAACTTACCATTCAGTTTGAGGAATTTCTGTTGGTGATGAGAAACCTTCCTCGCACTCTCTTTCGCTACAACCCTTACTACATTTTCATTGCCTGCTCGCGCTCGCTCTCAAGTTCGAAAATTTCAAAGACGTTCACGCTCTTGCTTTGAACGCCGCTCACGAGCGGTGCTCTTAGACGCTCATTTTTATCCCTCCTTAATTTGAAAACTTGTGATTTTTGGATAAATTTGTTAGTATGATGTACTCCACACACTTGATGAAGCAGACAGGATTACATTCACAGCCTGAATTGATGTCTGTGCCTCTACTTTAGTTAAGACATTTTTGTTAAAAATTATTGATAGCAAAAAAGCTTTCTTGGTAGTTTCCTTGATCGTGACAAAAAATGTAGTTGGGAAGTTTCTCAATTTGTCGATCTACACGGATCGACAAATTGAGAAACTTCACAAACATAATTTTTGAAAAAATATATCTTACGGACTCAACTGCCTCAGATCTACTTGCATGCTTTCGGTAGTACTGTGATAGATGCCACAATCTTAAGCTCGTCTTTCAATAAAGTTAGGCACTGACGGGCATCATCTATCGAATGGTACTTCATTGACGTCACTAACTTTAAAATTCTAGTCACAGAAATAATGAAACGAAATGGATTTTATTCAAATGACCTCAGAATACAAAATCTCGGGCTCTCCTTACTTCTCACAACTAAGGATGAGAGCCGTTCAGAAATAAAAGGAAAGTTTATGCGCTAGGAAATTCAAAAAAAGTTTGTTACTTAACATTTCGGTCAAACCTACGACTGTTCCCGTAAAATTAAATCAGAAAATTGTGAAACCTACCGCTGGTGTCGTTACATGCTTTATGAATCGTCCCTAACCAATTTTTTTAATATTTTTTGAGCGATGAGAACGTAAAATTTGAGCGTCACGTTGTCGCTCGCTCCCACGCTTACAGCTTTGAAAAATTAGCGGCGCTCTTGACAGCCTTGCCTTTCTTGATAACTATGTCCCCTAGCTTTTTGTAGAAATCATCCGAATGGCGTGTATTGCTACATTCGCACTGGCCGTAAACACTGATTAACAGAGAAATACCTCATATAGTACAACATACGAAATTCTATGTATTCAAAAGCCTGCAACTTTTCACGTCAAGATGGCTCTTTCTATAATAGTACACCGATTCGGACTGGCGCCTTTTTGGCGTCAGAAGTTACAGGCTTTTGAAAAAGCGGAAAAGGCCAGAAATTATTAGTTCTAAAGTACTATGAGGAACTCATATGATTTTTTCATTTATTCTATGGACGATTAACACATGACCAGTTGTTTGATAGCCAATCCAACCACCTAGTTCACCCTATAAGACTGAACTCCAAACATAAACTTTTTTTAGCCAGCCACCTGTTCTTACAACAGTCCCATAAGTCCTCGTTTATAGTCTGCGCGATTGCAAATCTCATCGCAGAAATACAAAGACGGAAAAAAGACAGCTGAACTAGACATCTCTTTTCGCCGCTTGTATTTCCACAAATCGCAAGGCAATCGCAAAATTATAAATATCGCCTTAGTTTTGGTGTCTACGTCAATATATGCTATCCACTCCACACTGTGATATCTATCCAGATCCATCAATTTATCCATGTGACACCGGAAACTTCCAATAAAATGAACAAACAATCAACCAATGTCCATTGCTGGAATGGTCGTTCGTTATGTGAAAATTTACAAAACAATAATAAATTGTAATTTACGATTTTTTGTGCAGTTTCAAAACATTTTGTATCGACAAACCTTCGCAATTAAAATTAGTGATGAAAAAAAATAATCGAGAAATTTCGTGAAATTCGTGAAACTTCGTGAATTTCGTGAAAATCTGACCCCTGCGGAAACGGAAACATTTTCTAAGAAGTGATACTTTCTACCTCATCGGAGAATTTTACTGAAATGTCGAAAATGTCCTTACACGGTGAGAAATGTGAACGAAGCCAACATTTAAATATGTAAAATATTCAATGTTTTTATGAGAGAGTTTGGGCAAAGCTATGAGTTATAATTTGTAAGTAAGAAGGGTTAGAAGCTACAAGGTTACGGTACAAGTTATAAGTTTATAGCCCAGATCCGTATTGTTATTGACTCGTATCAGTGCTAATCAGTATTGTAACTGACCTGAATCAGTACTGATCAATTTTAAAACTGATCCAAATCAGTACCTATCAGTTTTGAAAGTGATCCTGATCAGTACTGCTCAGTTTCGAAACTGATCCGGATCAATATTGATCAGTTTCAAAACTAATTTGTATTAGAACTTATCAGTTTTAAAACTGACCCGTATCACTACTTATCAGTTTTAAAACTAATCCGGATTATGCTGATCAGTCTGATAACTGATATGAATCAATACTGATCAGTTGAAAAACTGATCAGGATAAGAAATGATCAGTTTTAAAACTGATATGGATCAGTACTGATCAGTTTCAAAACTACTAATCCAAATTAGTTTTGAAACTGATCAGTTTTGGAACTGATGAGTACTGGTTTGTATCAGTTACAATATTGATCTGGGCTATAAACTTATAATGCTAACTTTTTACGTGAACTTGTAACTTATAACGGAAACATATAACTCAAAACACATAGATCTATGTATATCTTATAAATTTGGCTATAAGTGACTTTGCCCAAACTCTCTATTAAACAAATTCGTTTTATATCAATTATTATTTCAGCAAAATTGTTTCTCGTTGTCTGATTTATGTGAGAATTCGATTTTTTTCATAGAGTATTAAAGAGGCCGCCGCTAATGTCGACGCTAAAATCTAATATCGTCCGCTAATAGCGACTAGCGTTCCGCTAGAACCAGAATTAGCGACACAGAATTTATCACAATATTTAGGTATCAATCAGGCGATAATGTTGAGATAGTCTCTTTTATTAATCATGAATACTTCTCCCGAATTTATTGAAACTCATATACAACTCATATACTTCATATACAAACTTTCCCATGCGTCTAGTTGAACTCTCTTTCTAACGTGTTTGATTAACGACAAATTTTGCTTCGTTATGTCTGTATGGGGCGGATCATTACTCCAAACATGTAAAGCTATTGCTGATTTCTTAATCTGAATGTATTTAACGGCTCTGAGATGCTCGGAAAAGCGTTTTTCCACCCATATTTTCGATTGACCTACGTAAATTTTTGAGCAGTGAGGGCAAAAAACTTTGTACATTTGTACATTGTCTTTGGTGTTTCCAGGGGGACTTTTCAAGTACCCACCAAATCCCGCTTAGTCTGCTTTAGTCCCGATTTTTTGAATGGCAAAAGTTAATTTCACCACACTATAATAATCTAAAAGGAGGAAAATGGGGAACGCAGTGGCCAGTCATTTGAGGTCTCATGTGTTCAACAAAAAGGAATTAAGTAGCGACACAAAGTTAGCTATTCACAAATCAATCTTTAGGCCAACAATTTTATATGGTAGTGAAAGTTGGGTGGACTGCGGATATCTCGTGCATGACCTGGAAGTTTCTGAAATGAGGGTTCTCAGGAGCATAGCAAGGGTTAGTAGGATAATCATATCAGAAACGACGACATCAGGGAAAATCTAGGAGTAACGTCGGTGGAAGAGGCGGTAAGGGTTAGTCGCCTGAAATGGTAACGGGTACGTTCAAAAGGATGGGTAATATCAGGCTCCCAAAGTGGATATTGAATGCGCAGGTCTCGATCGTTAGATTTAGAAGTTAGGTGACTTTCATTGAGTGAACAAACCATCTTCTTGGCACACGATATTAGGGTATGGAGGAGGGTGGTCCAAGATCACCCGAATGTGGCGCGGCGTAAAGATCCCACACCGAAAGGTATAAACGGTCTATAAAGTTTGATGATGATGATGATGAGACCAGAAAGGTAGTCGAAAAAGTGATTTTTGGGTTGAATTCGGGTATTTTTGAGTCAAGTGAAGCAGAACAAAGGCCGCCTAAGTGGTTGATCGATTTTCTTCATTCTTCCTCTATTTGCGAGGTAATAGTATGCCAGATTCAAAGCCATGAAAAAGTTTCGATTACCTTTTAGGGAAAAAAATTTGAAAATTGGTGAGGGAAAAACTTAAGATTTCTGGTCAGGTGTGGGAGGGGGTGGTAGGTAGTGGTAATGATTGGGAACCACCCCACCACCAATAATCAGTAGTCATTTGGCGGCGGCGGCGGTCACCTCTCTGGAGAGAATGGGAAGGGAAAACAAAAATGATTTTTTTTCCTTTTTTTAACTTTTTTGATACTAGGAATTGTCGGGAAGTGCTAGGTAGGGCTTAGTAAGGCTGAATAGGGCTGGATGAGTGGTGAAATGGTGTTGGAAGAGTGGAGAAAGTGTGGAAATTACCATGAAAATATATTGGGCGCTTTAAAGAGTCTACATTACGCAAATTGGGCGCTCTAAAGAGTCTACATTAGGCAAATTGGGGGCTTTAAAAAGAAATTTTATCGATAATGTAAGCATTGGCTTGTGCGACAACGAAAACAAATTCTGAGGAAGGAAGAGTTGCAAAAGATCTATGACAAATAAGCAACAAATTATACTTGCTTCGATGTAATGGTACCGAGAGGGGTTTGGAGTCGGTAAATACTTCTGTAGTGACCGAGGGGTCCCCATCTCAGTACGAAGAAAAGGCCCTTTTCAGGGCCAATGGGTTACAAGTAAGCAGCCTCCACGCGGCGTATCCTGGGTGAGTGCACACAAAATTGATGTCCACTCAGCGAATGCTTACATTCTTTTTAAAGCGTCCAATTTGCCTGATGTAGGCTCTTTAGAACGCCCAATTTGCGTAATGTAGACTCTTTAAAGCGCCCAATATATTTTCATCATAATTTCCATTCTTTCTCCACTCTTCCAACACCATTTCACCACTCATCCAGCCATATTCAGCCTTACTAAGCCCTACCCAGCACTTCCCGACAATTCCTAGTACCAAAAAAGTTAAAAAAAGGAAAAAAAATCGTTTTTGTTTTCCCTTCCCATTCTCTCCAAAGAGGTGACCGCCGCCAAATGACTACTGATTATTGGTGGTGGGGTGGTCCCCAATCATTACCACTACCTACCACCCCCTCCCACACCTGACCAGAAATCTTAAGTTTTTCCTAGACCCTAAAGCGAAAAACGCACCAACTCCCGGGTCCTCATCCGGCTGGTTACAAATGTCGTTGTAAACGCCATAGACCCCTTTTCGAAGGGCCTAATGTTATTTCATTTAGATGTTATTGGATGAGTGCTAGTGATGGAATGAATATGATTCTGAATGAGAGATATGGATATTATGATGTTGGTGTAGTGAGTTGCATCGGTCACTACAGCATACAAGAAAATTCTGACATTGTTAACGCTTCCCGCAACTTTGAGAACGCATTATCATTAACCAGACCCGGTGAACACAGCCATAACTTGAACGACCTCCCTATTTTGCGAAACGTCATAATTTTATTAGTTTTTTTTTTGTATGGCGTATGTGCGCGGTGTGTTCTGCATATAGTTTCTTTGCACTAAATGATTTGTTTCGTAGAAATTTTGTATAATTTTCTATAAAATTGTGGGAAAAATTGCGAAAATTTTTTGCATTACAATTTGTAAACAGACGACGACGCACGTAAATCGTCAAACGATTTGAGAATTAAAGAAACTACGAAGTTACTCTGAGATTGTTTTTAATTTAAATCAAAATTTATTTATCGCGATAGTAAAATGGCGACTTCGCAAATACAAAACAAAGCTTCGACCGGTACCGGTTGGCCAAGATCGAATAATGATGAAATAATGAAACAGCACGAAAAAGCGGTTATGTTGAACAAAGGAAGCTCCCAGTCGATTACAATAAATCGGACGATCAATTTGTAAGGAAATCTTTCACCTTGTTGTTCCAATCGTTGAACGCATTTTCTCTGGACAGGTATCCATTGACGAACTACACGTTCGGTACCAAAGAACCTTTGTTTGAGAAGGATCCATCCGTTCCAGCCAGATTCCAGCGCATGAGAGATGAATTCGACCGGTAAGTCATTCTCGTTCATATTCTGGCTAAATTCTCATGCAATGATGTTGAAACAACAGAATTGGAATGAGGCGATCAGTTGAAGGGGTGCTTTTGGTACATGAGCATGGACTTCCCCATGTATTGCTTCTGCAACTCGGTACAACGTTTTTCAAACTACCAGGAGGCGAATTGAATGCTGGAGAAGACGAAGTTGAAGGATTGAAGCGTCTGTTGACTGAGGTGAGTTTCAATTAAAAAATTTTGTTTTCTTTCGGTAAGCAAAGAACGACATTTTATCGTGGCGATTGTGTGATGTTTTCTCTTGCAATCAACACTCCCAAAAGTATTGTCGTCGGTATAAAAATGCTAGTTGATTTTCACAATGGAATCCGAATCTCTAGAAATAGTTTTATGTGAAACTGAGTTAATAAAGAGTAGCCACTGGCTGCACGTGTTATCTTTCCCCGACCTCACAATGGGTTGAATAAAAAGAAACAAAATGAAAGAGAGCTCGGACTGTTCCCCATGTTACGTAAGGGATTTGTCGCTACAAGCGAAAGAGATTTGTTATAAAAATATACAATTTGGCACTGTAAGTGGAGGATAACGACGGTTTAATTCCTCGATCTGACCCCCAAATTTATTTTCAATACAAATTTGATGTAACGCGGTTCTCTTCAACGAAAAAAAGTTGTTTTTAGTGTATCCATCAAGTTTTCGTTGCGGTGGGCCCCTAGAGCCTTTGGGAAGCTCGGTACAGGCTACCACCAGCTTAGGGCAGAGACGAGAGCCGAACAAAAATTGGCATTGGCGTCTAGCCAAAGAAAATAGATGGGCGTCCAGCGACTAGAACGGCTAGGCCGTCGGCGTCTAGGTCCAGCCGCCGATGAAAAAGCCGACTGGCGAGGGCTGTAATACAAATTTTCATTGTTTCGAAAATAAAATGGTTTGAATATTGAAACATGTCGAAATCTAAGAACACATTAGGATTCGATAGTCTGGTTTCAGCTGCATTTTCCGTGATTTCAATGTTAAAAGACGTATCATGGGTGACGCAAGTCCAATGCATAAACAAAAATTTAGAAAATTTTTTTCGTAGACTGCGGAAAATTTAACAGCTAAGTTTTAACTTCCCCCCTTGCCACGTACCCCCGGAAAATATTTTTCCCGGATTCTACGGAAAATTATCCAGCGAAGTGTCCTTTGGATTTCTCTAGCACTTTTTAACTTCCATCAGGTTTCCTGGTTATTTTCGGTTATTCTCGACATGAGTGAGGTCGTACAATGGAGCTTCCTGTGAAATGCGAAGAATTATTTTCCTTCCAAAAATCTTAAATGGGATCGTCCCTAAATTACGTAACGCTTTTTCAGTGTTGCCACAAATTTTAAATCATCGATATCTCGGGATAGACGCACTCCAGAGAGGTCAAATGTATGGTCGACCCCCCCATGTAGGGGGTATAAAAGGGGGGTCGGCCATACATTTGACCTATCTGGAGGCCGTCTATCCTGAGATATCGATCATTTAAAATTTGTGGCAACACTGAAAAAGCGTTACGTAATTTAGGGACGATCCCAATTGTAAATCCTTCCAAAACTACTTATATCACAACAAAAACCTTTTTAAAAGGGAAACGTGACGCAAGTCTTCTTCCTTTCTTCCCAAACAACTGAAAACGCAAAAAATTATTTTGAAAATATTTGCATTTGTCTAAAAAACATATGCAAGAGACCCGTACGTATCAGAATAGATGCGGCAAACAGAGTTGACGTTACGAAAAGACTCGAACGTAGTTAAGTAAATGTTGCCTTAAATTGTATTGGAAATTGTCGAAAGGCAACACTGAAAAACCCGTCCGAAAGCACAAAATTGACCCCCGACATAGGGCCCTCAGGAAAGGCCTCGAGCAAATGCTTCCATAGACAAAAATGTTTCTCTCATTTTTCTCCACAACATAGGAAAAAAGATTTTTTTGTCTAGGGCCGACCTTAGGACCGACCTGAGGCCCACTTGAGCCCTATGCAAAGTCACCGGGTCCAAATTCGTTTACAAATATAATTTGGTACTCGATTACCTCTCAAATACGAACAGAATAAACAAAATCGGTTAGGATTTACACAACTTATGTAAACAAACACGTTGGGCCCTAGCATAAACTCAGGCCGCTAATCAACAAATTTTATTATTATTTTAATGTGACACATTCCTAGACCTATCGATTATAAATAATTGAAAATCGGAAGAGATTTACTCGAGTCATGTACAAAAAACACGTAGGGTCCTAGCAGCGACTCGTTATTGGTGTCCTAGCTAAGTCCAAGGACTCAAATCCATAAACGGCGCTTCTATAGATTGTCGACCATGGCTAGATCTTTCAAACAAAAAAAAAATATGAAAATCAGAAAAGATTTACTTGAGTTATGTACAAAATACAAAAAACCACTAAAACGGCCCTAGCTCAGCGGTCCTTGGGCTGACAGTTTCAATCCCATAAAAGATTTTTTGATTACCTTTCAGGGACTGATTACAAACGTCGTGGTAAACGCAAAAGACCCTTTTTCGAAGCACTATGTTCTGCGTACGGGTTTAAAAATATCTTTTTCATGCTAGCTTAGAGAACCGAAAGTATTTTCGGTCCTCTTACGAGGATCTTAAAGTACTTTCGGCTTTCTTAGCAAACATGAAAAACTCAATGCATCTCGCGCGAAAACGAGTAGGCCTTGTGATGTAAATGACTATTTGAAGGGCAAGAGTAGTTTTTCTTCCCTTCGTTTCGATGGAAAAATCATAATTCATTTCTAAGAAATTTGTTTACCGAATCTTTAGACCTTAAGTTTGTTCTTGAATGCACAATTACATTGGTAAAAATGCTCCCTGCTCCCCTCGACTTCCACTAGAATAATTCAAAAATTAATATGTGGTCCTTGGCTGACCATAGCGTCGACATGGAGGCCTTAAGTGGACAAAAATATTTCCTTCTACTTCCTCTGCGACGCTTCAAAAATAAATTATTTGGCCCTCGGCCAACCGTAGAACCGACCTTTGACTTATTGTACAAAAAGGCGCACCAAAGGTACAGTCAGGTGCATCAAGGTCCGGTCAGGTGTATCAAGGTACAGTCAGGTACACAAAGGTGCAGTGAGGTGTAGTCAGGTGCATCAAGCTGCAGTCAAGTGCATCAAGTTGCTGTCAGGTGCAGTCAGATGCACCAAGATACGGTGAGGTGTAGTCAGATGCAATAACTGCATTGAGGTAAGTGAGGTGCAGCAATGAGTAGTGGGGTGCACCAAGGTGCAGTGAAAGGCGATATGATGTTTCGGATTTACATTAGAAATAACTGAGTTGGATTAATGGATAGGCATTACTCTTGACTCAAAACTGATAAAATATGTTTTATCTATTATTGGTGTCTTAAGGGTAAGAAGCTCAAAGCTTTCTTATGAACCCATGATGACCTAGGCCTATCAGCGCTAGTACAACCCATCAAGAAAATTTAAATTTCCTGAATTTTGAGTAACAATCACCTGTAACAGAATACTACAAAAAATGTGAAAATGCAATTCTGTGGATTCGGGGTTAAGGATACATTCTTTCTCCGAAAAAAATTCTCCGAAAAGAAAATTTTCTAAGAAAAAAAATTTCTCCGAAAAAATTGTCTTCGAAAAAAGTTTTCTCTGAAAAAAAATTTTCTCCAAAAAAAAGTTTTCACCTTCGGCTGCGTCCGGACAGTTCGTGTCGCCTTTGTGACTCCTTCGCCTGCCTTCGGAACACTTCGTGTTACTTTCGGCTACCTTCGGAACACTTCTTGTCACCTTCGACTACCTTTGGAACACTTCGTGATACATTCGGCTACCGTTGGAACACTTCGGGTTACCTGCGGCTACCGTCGGAACACTTCGTGTCACTGATATATATAATTTTGCCGAAGAAACCAACTGTCTAGGTATTCTTATTCAGAATTTAGCAAAAAATCCATGATGGCGTCACTTTAAAAGTTGGCAGCCACTTTCATAAAATGCTAAAAAGTTCTCCTGACCAAACTCTATAACTTTCTAGAAGAAACCATCTGTCTAAGTAGTGTCACTAAGTAGTGACTTTGCCACATTCGTCTACACCAAATTTATTTTTTTCAACATTTTTGGGTCACGTGACCATAATCGTACTACGGCATTGGTTGATTCAGAGAAATTCTCTCATTTTTCGAAATGTGACAATTGAATTAAAGGTATGGATGGGTCCAGCGAATCGTAACGCAAATGATTACTAATGTTGTTTGTACCGAACATTTTTTTACTAAAACCCTCAAATTACAATCTCCACTATCACGTTTATTACAGCCAATGCGGACTTTTTGAGGCAGATGCCAACTCATTGTATTATGGAATTTGTGGTTTCAGTTCGATTTCAACTGTTACACATACTAGCTGTGTTACAATAGTCTCACTCTTTTAGATCCACTTTTTTTGTGGAACTAGAAAAAGTGGAACTATTGTAACAACAGTTTCCTTTTTTTAGTCCACAAGCTAGCGAAATTTAGAAATCGTCATTATGAATGCTATAAGTTTAGAAATATCCAAATCTCCTTAATTTTTCTATCTCAGTTTTTATTCGCATGTTCATATGTTCATATGAAAAATGAGAAAGAGAAATTAAGGAGATGTGGATGCTTCCAGATTTAGCATTCATATGACGAAATGTCTACAAAAAAGTGGATCTAAAAGAGCGAAACTATTGTAACGCTGGTGTTACACATATCGATTTCACTGTTCTATCTACAGATAGCAAATCGGTGAAATCATGGCGGTTGTGACGGGGAACTATTTTCGGCTAAGTGAGAGAGCACACAAGCTCGTCATTAATTCAGAGACTTTGTTCCGCAATCACGGTTACTACGTTGCTGGGATAGAATCTTCAGCTCTCTGATGTATGAAAAAAATCGGCTCACAATACCCCAGGAACAATTATGTAGAACATTAAGTGAATAGAATGTCAAATGTATCATGTAGAAGGCTCAGAAGTCTTTCAGCTGAAAATACTCGCACGGCTCTAATCTCTCTTAAAAAATATGGAGTGTTATGATGAGAGAACTATAACTTGTCTTGCGGAAAGTTCAGTTAAAGAAAGTGTCACGATAATACCGTACAATATTAATTTTTTGCGCATTCGTTTTCAATCCGAACCGGCTAGAGGTGTGCACCGGTCAATTTTTCTCGGCAGCGGCCAAAAGATTTCTTGAAGCTTTGAGAAAAATTGACCGGCGCACACCCCTAGGAGTGTGACGGTAAAGTAAGCACGCGTGGATTGAAATCGTTGGATAGGCTTAAGAGCACGTCGCAAAAATGTGAACTGTCAATTTGCGATGTTTTTTTAAAAGAGAATCCAGCGTAAATGACAATTATAGCTCATGTACTGTGAGTGGATGACTCTTACGTTAATAATAGATGAAACAGAATTCAAGAGATTTTAGCATGTAGGTACAAACATATTCTGAAATAACATCGCAAATGAACTAGGAATGCGATGATTTTTCAGAGCAACTTTCAACCTTCATACTCAAACTTTTCACGTTTTTGCGACTTGTCCTTAAGAGCACGCCATACAGAATGTCAGTTTTGATTTTGCGATGTTTTTCTATCTCACTTTTCGATGATAAAAATCTCTTTCTTCAAATTCTGTCTCGTACACTCTCTACAGACAACATTTCTGTAAATGATTGACAATTTAGTGTTTAAAATATTTGTTTCTTCACTTCTACATTTCGTAAAAAACATCGCATTCAGATTTGGAATGCGATACTCGAATAAATCTAGAAGTAAACAAATTACCATTTTCAATTCTGAAACGTTAATCATTTACATAAATGTGTTCTACAGAGAGCGTATGCAATAGAATTTTAAAAGAGACTTTTATCATCGAAAAGTACGATAGTAAAACGTCGCAAACGCAAAAAACTGACAGTTCCTCTGACTTGCTCATAAGAGCACGATGAAAAATGTGAACTCTCAAACTTGCTATGTTTTTTGTAGAACAGAATTCAGCGTAAATAAAAAATTATTCAAAATTATAGCTCATGCACTGTGAGAGGATGACTCTTACACGAATAATAGATGAACCAGAATTCAAAAAGTTTGAGTATGAAGGTCGAAAGTTGCTTTGAAAAATCGTCGCATTCCAAGTTCGTTTGCGATGTTATTTCAGAGCAAATTTGTAACTTCATACTCAAACTTTTTGAATTCTGATTCATCTATTATTTGTGTAAGATTCATCCTTAGATTTCTGCAAGACAAGTTTCAGTAACTGAGCTAAATTCTTCTCTCGTAACACTCTACTATTATGATTTCTGTGTCTACTACTAAAATCCATTGAATATGAAAATCATTTGAAAATCTGCGAATTTTAGCTGATGTCTTACGACCAGAATTGTTGGGTCGAAAGTTGAATTTCATAAATTTTCTCTCGTATATTTTTCTTACGTAGCCTTACGTAACTATTAAAACTCTTGTACTGAAAATGTATTTAAAAAAATATTTGAAAACTGTGGTGTGAAGCCGTATGATTTTTTGTTAAGTCGCTTGTAATAATCCTTCACTTTTAACACGAGAAAATTCTATAATTTTTTTTTATAATTTTGTTTCGATTCCAAAATGGAAAATCTGTAAAAAGTAGATGTTTCATGTAAAATTCATTCAATTAAATTACACACGTAACATTATCTGAATGTAAAACATTTTAATTTTTTTTTTTCGTCATTCTACATTTTAGTGCAAATAGAATTTAACATAAATATTTAACCGAAAATGACACAACAAATTAAAAATGAAATAAAACAAAAAAAAATCAAAATCAATCGTGTTGCTTAATATTAAGTGAGGATTACAGACTTTAGGTAGACAAGATGGCGTCAAACAAGATTGGATCGTCGAGGACACAATTGGAAATTGGTGGCGACCGAATTTTGAACCACCGCAGTATCCATATATTCCACCACACATCACGAAACCTAAGGAGCACAAGCGAATGTTTCTGGTGCAACTCCACGAAAAGGGTATGAATGAACAAAACGAAAATTGTAAATTTTATTTTTATTTATTTTATCATTTGAATTTTGTTTAAAATTAGTTTTTAAGATGTATGTGACAGACAATTGAAATCTCATTATGGACAAAAAGTTGTTTGCGGTAAAAAAATATATAAAATGTTTATAAATCTTGTGTCCTTGTTAAACAAATCTCACTCTCTCTCTCATACACACACTCATTCACAACTTCTTTTCTCCGCCTAATTCGGCAATCTGATCTCTACTCCAACCACCGATTATTGAGAAGGAAATCAAACCGCTCAAAAGAATCATCGGTCATTCCCCGGTGAATTTTATCGGTGTTTCGTCGGTGAATCATCTGTGTGTGAAGGGTGCACAGATGAACGGACATACTGACGGACGTGCAGAAAAGGCGAAAACATCAAGTAGTTATCGCTAATTAATAGAAAGTTTGGGCAAAGCCACTTATAGCCAAATTCATAACATGTATATAGCTATTTGTTTTGAGTTATACGTTTACGTTATAAGTTACAGGTTTACATTATAAGTTAGCATTATAACTTTGTAGCCCAGATCAGTATTGTAACTGATCAGTTTCAAAACTAATTTGGATTAGTAGTTTTGAAACTGATCAGTACTGATCCGTATCAGTTTTGAAACTGATTGTTTCTTATTCGGATCAATTTTAAAACTGATAAGTATTAATTCATATCTGTTTTCAGACTGATCAGTACCGATCCGGATCAGTTTTAAAACTGATAATTACTGATACGGATCAATTTTGCAACTGATCAGTACTGATAGGCTTTAGTTTCCAAACTGATCAGTACTGATCTGGTTCAGTTTCGAAACTGATAAGTACTGATACTTATTGGTTTTGAAACTGAACAGTACTGATCCGGATCAGTATCGAAACTGATCAGTACTGATCCGGATTAGTTTCAAAACTGATCCGGATTAGTTTCAAAACTGATTAGTACTGATTCGGATCAGTTTTAGAACTGATCAGTACTGATCTGGGTCAGCTACAATACTGATCTGAGCTATAAACTTATAACTCGTACCGTAAACTTGTAACTTGTAAATTATAAGTTATAACTCAATTATAACGTAAACTTGTAACTTTTGACCTAAACATATTACTTATTACTTGTAGCTATATGTATATGTTATAGATTTGGCTATAAGTCGCTTTGCCCAAACTCTCTAATAACTAGACAAGTTCGTACTTTTTGCAGGTGCGTAACTAGTCGAGTTATTTTCGATTAAGAGTTTGTATGGCAACACTGAATCGTGGACGTTCTTAATGGATGTTTCTCTATCCAATAGTGGATTTTGCTCTAAATGAGTGATGAACGTGATTGTGATATGTAGTTGTGCCATAAAATATTTACTGTGAGATTCAAAATCGATTATTTTCCCAAAGTGTTTCTTTCCATCCTTGACACTCTTTAAATTGATATAAAATAGTAATACATCAATGTACTCGTTTCTCCATCCAACATTATCATAGTCGAACTTTTCTGTTAAATTTGTTACCTGCACAACAAAATTTTAGAATGACAACCAATTTTTTGCGGACTTGAACGAAACCAAAATGAGAAAGTCTGGTAATGGAGATTTTCCGACGAAAAACTATTTTCAAAATTTTTCCTTCTGGTACTTCAAAAAAATCAGACTAACTGTAGTGTAGTGTGAAAAAAGTAATTTATGCAACTAGTGACGAGAAGTGGTACTTTTTAGCACTAGATGTAAAGTCATCAGAGCGAAGTGAGTGTTACACAAATAACCATTTTCGTAACGTGTGTTGTATTAACGACCTGCAAAAAGTGAACTTTCGACTAGGAATTTTTTCATGGTTCACTTTATTTTAATGGTTTTGCTTTCTATCACTGGTGACAAAAAGTATCCTCTGACGTCACTCATTAGAACCATGAAAAAGTACATTCTTCGCACCCTCTTTTTAAAGAGCTACAACACCACGAGAAACATTTTTCGTCGAATAATCCTTACTGCAAGAATTTCTTATTTAGATTTCGTTCTGGAGCGCAGGCTGTGCACCCTCCAAAAACATAAACCCGTAACTTTGTTAAGCCGAAACGACTTAAGTCAATTGGTTTTCCGCAGGGCCTATTGTAAGGAATTTAAAATTACTAAAACTTACTAGAGTTTACCAAATAATCTTGAATTATGTTTGGTAAGTTTTAGTAAATTTTAGTAATTTTTGTACTAAAATTTTGGTAATTTTGACACTAGATATTTTAGTAGTAAAATTTAGCATTAAAATGTTCGAAATTTTTGTACTAAAATTTTGGTAGTTTTAGTACTAAACTTTTGGTAGTTTTAGTACTAAACTTTTGATAGTTTTAGTACTAAAATTTTGGTAGTTTTAGTACTAAAATTTTGGTAAGTTTAGTACTAAAATTTTGTTAAGTTTGGTACTAAACTTTTGGTAATTTGAAAATCCTTAAAATAGGCCCTTCGTACTAAGAACATAATTTCGGTCGAAAACGACAGAAGACAAGGCCAATACAATTTACAACATTTGTTATCGAACCTTGTAATTTGTAATTTGTAAATCAGTTTTCATTCATTTTTTTCGCTATTGTATCCAAAGCAAAGTCTGTGTATTAAGAACGCAAATAAACATTCAATTTGTAACAAAATCATAAAATATGATTTAAAAATAAAAAAAAAATATAAAAATTTATTAAAAATGTTACATGAGAGGAATGTGAAATTAGGCAAGAGACTACGCTCTAAGAATTTTTCGTCAATTATTTGGAGTTACACTTAAGGAATCTCATGATTTCACAGTCGGTTCTACGACCTGACATTTAGGATATACCAACAGTCCTTGATGACGTTTCTATTGTATTCAATTTCGTATAATTAGAAATTGCATCGCAACAGAGGCAAAACGGACGATTGGGCTACCCTACGTCATTGTGCCGCTTTATTATGAATGACATTCCATTCGACGTGAAGTTAGCTGCGATTTCAACAGTTTTTCTTGTTTCTTTTGCTATGAAACAGGAATTTCACTAGGTTGTTGAGAAATGTCAAATTCTGCGCTCAGAGTGAAGTTGTTTGCAAGTTCACTTTTCGTTCATAAAATAGTTTACCTTTGCTGTGAAGTTAGTTGCAATCGTAAAATTTCATTCATGGAAACAAACATAAATCAATTCGTGAATCACCCAACCATCTCCATACTAAGAAACTAGAAGCAATGAAATCGCGTCGAATACTGACATTTGAATAATGAGCTACCCGATCAGCGTCTTGTATGTGTGTGTTTTTCGACCAGCTGATCAATACGGCTTGAGCAAAAGTTGCACTAATTGTGAGATTCGTCAAGTGTAAACGATGTAATTCTTAGAAAACGTTGAGCTTCTTGTCTAATTATCTTGTCCGGGTGTAAAATAAAGCGATCGTAAAAATTTTAATTGTTATACAAAATTAAAATTACAAATATTTTAATCTGTTAATCTAATTGATTCCTAAAAATCTGATTATAAATTTTGTTATTTCCTTTTTATAATCCGTTGTAATGTGTATACTTGATAAGTTTTTCTTAATTTAATAAAAAAAAAGTGTTAATTAGTCTCAGTAGTTGGAAGTAATGATTTTTTGTCAAGATTTTTTCGATTGTTTGGGGATCCCAAACGAAAACTCACAAAATGAAAGGATATGAAGGACTGTATGACGATTTTTGAGGTTTCGGAATGGTAGGTAGCCTTTTTAAACAACAAACATCAAAAATTGACCGATCTGTGGTCACTATCAAGGAACTTCAACCAAAACGTTAATTGCAAAAAGTTTTTACCGTATTCCGGAATCAACACTTTCAAAACCAAGTGCACCAGAATCATAATTCGGAATTTGTGATATTGTTACGTTTACTGGTTTAGTTCATTGTTTCGAAAAGTTTTGAGCAGGTCGCAAAAATATGAGTCGTTAGAGTTGTGATGTTTTGTACAATAGTAAAATACTTTTAATACTTTTACTGTGGCGAACATGGCATTCAGGCAACCGAAAAGTGAGTCAGAAATAAAAATTATTGAGTAAGAAGGTCTTAAAGTTACTTTCTTTCTAAACAACTTAAGAACACATCGCAAAAATGTGAACCGTCAAATTTGCGATGTTTTTTGAGAACAGAATCCTGCATAAATAACAAATTATTCAAAATTATAGTTCACGTACTGTGAGAGGATGACTTACACGAATAGCAGAATCCAAAAAGTTTTAGTATGAAGGTACAAATTTGTTTTAAAATAACATCGCAAACGAACTTGAAATGCGATGATTTTTCAGAGCATCTTTTTAACTTCATACTTAAACTTTTTGAATTCTGATTCACCTATTATTCGTGTCACAATTTTGAATAATTTGTTATTTATTTGTTATTCTCTTATAAAAAAACATCGCAAATTTGACAGTTCACATTTTTGCGACGGGCTCTTAAGTACTCACCTGTCTTGAATTCTGATTAATTTATTAATCGGCTGAATATCTTCCCCTACAGTATTTGAGCCATAATTTTAAGTAATTAGGCAAATGTCTATTTTCACAATATGTTGTTCTACCAAAACATGGCAGCTTCAACAATTGACGTTTTACGACATTCTTTTAAGAGCACGCTTCAAAAATGTGAACTGTCAAATTTGCGATGTTTTATTAGAACTTCTGTTAACAAATTACTCAAAATTATAGCTCATGTACTGTGAGAGGAGAAATAATAGTTGAATCGGAATTCAAAAAATTTAAGTATGAAAATTTTGCTTTGAAATAACATCGCAAACGAACTTGAAACGCGATGATTTTTCAGATCATCTTTCTACCTTCATACTTAAACCTTTTGAATTCTGATTCATCTATTATTGATGTAAGAGTCATCATCTCATAGTATATGAGCTATAATTTTGAATAATTTGTTATTTACGCAGGATTCTGTTCTAAAAAAACATCGCAATTTTGACAGTTCAAATTTTTGCGACGTACTCTTAAGTTTACTGATCAAAAATTATCTTTCACCTAAAGACGGGACAGCCTTGTGTGCACTGGACTTACTATGCGGCGGCGGCTTGCATTCCAATATTTTCAATAAAAAAATTTAAAAAATGAAAATCTGGAAATTTTTGTATTTCGAAGTCATTGGATGTTGAACTTGCCCCTGTACACTCACAATTGTCATTGTAATATGATCGAAGTGTAGCACTGTCTATTTGAGAGCCTGATGAAAGTAACAGATGCAACTGAATAGAAAAATATTCTAAAATGGATTCTAAAGCGTTCTTTCAACATCGGATACGACCTCGAATGCGATGTTTTTCACAGCTACCATAGAATTTGTTTTAGAAGATCTTTCAGTTCACTTTTATCTATTACTTTCTTGGATTACCCTCATGTAGTAGGGTTTTTTTATCAGTAATATGCGGTGGATATAGGCAGGAGTTCTAAATATTTTTCGGTAATCTTCCTGAAAAAACATCGCAAATTAAATGCCTATTTCTCGACACGCTCTCTAAGCTCTTACACAAAAAATGCCTGCCGTTTTATGGAAAATTTCTCAGAAACCCATTGCGAAGATTTAGTGAATTATGAATAAATGGAGCAGTCCATGATCTGGCGATTGACTAACGTCACATCGAATTTTAAATTACACTCTGTGATTACAAGTTGTTTTAACAATAATCTCATGTACAGGAAGAGAATCATAAGCTTGTGCACCTCTTTAATTTCTCTTTTATCGCTCTTTTCACGTATTTCGCTAATGTTTTTCTCATGTAAAACCGGTTTTTCGATGAAAAGAGTTAAATCGAAACGTTGCACAATATTATGATTCTCTTCCTGTATTTTAAGTTCATAGTTTCGTTAGTCGAGGAATGGATCGTAGAATGCACCAATAAAATGTTCTTGTTTAGCGCGAAGACATTTTATTTTCTTATAATTCAACAAATATTAACTGCTGACTGACGTTTATATTCGAAGCACGTTAAATGGGCTGTTCGCTTAAGAAACGTTTGCAATAATTTAAACTTTCTTTTACTTTCCAATTCCACGAGACTAAATAATAATCTTACATTTTTGTAACGAAAAATCATCCATTCCTATCAAATAAGAAATCGAAATTAAATTAAAAATACAAAATTTATAAAAATTGTTTAAACGAAAAGACGATTTACTTTTAAGTGTAACCCTGACATTTATTGAAGACATCTTTGTCATACAGAGAATATCTAAAGTAGAAACACCAAATCCATGTCAGTGTTAACTACAATTATGAATATTCTTCTTCACAGCTCTATTTGCGGTTCCCAAAAACTACAAACTCGTAGCAGCGCCACTATTTGAACTGTTTGATAATTCGCAAGGATATGGTCCGATAATATCGTCGCTACCGCAAGCATTGTGCAGGTATGATTACAAGTGCTATTGATTTATTTCTTTTTTCTTTGAATGTATTTTGTATATAAAATATATTTAAGTTAAATTTATATTTTTTTTGAAATGCATTTGAAGTGCATCAATACTCAAATAAATGGATGATA
Organism: Pseudolycoriella hygida; assembly: GCA_029228625.1. Classification (NCBI taxonomy): domain Eukaryota; kingdom Metazoa; phylum Arthropoda; class Insecta; order Diptera; family Sciaridae; genus Pseudolycoriella; species Pseudolycoriella hygida. The sequence goes on from CM055404.1 coordinate 140,660,491, forward strand.
TATACCGATAACAAAAATTGTCAAAACAAATTGTTTTTTATTGCTTTCTATTTATTACGCTATTAACATAGAGTTACATTCGAGACGTGAAAATTTGGTGCTAATGTCAAGTTAATGTCTCCAAAAACTAATACGAAGGGGCGTTAAAAAACCTTTGAATTCTTTGAAACTTTTTTTTTAATTTTTATTTTCGGTAAAAATTTGTTTTTCTCTTTTTTTTTTAATCAAAAGTACCGATATTTTAATTCAATGTACCGCTAAGACGCTACCGATATTAAATGTAAATCTACCGATAAAAAAAAATCAACCTCAAAAACATATAATTTCCCGTTAATTTGTGGGTTTGTACCGGTAAATTCTTTAATTTTTAGAATATCGGTACATAATTCTACGTTATCGGTAGAAAATGTGTTCTTAACGGCCGCTTGGTTTGCATGTTCCAAATAAACCTCGAAAGTGGTGGAATAAAATTTTCAAACATGCAGACTAACCATGCCTGAGCAAGATCAAGTTGCAAAAATGTGAACTGTCAAATTTGCGATGTTTTTTGAAGAACAGAATCCTTCGTGACTAAGAAATGGGATATTATATTTGACCAATAAATTAAATCAATAGTACCGATAAAAAATAATAAATGACCGTTAAAACAGCTACAGATAAAAAACAATAAAGTACCGAAAGAAATATTAGCAGTACCGATAAAATAATTCCAAGGTGCCGATAAATTTTTATCGACACAAAGTGATAAAGAACCTATATTTTAGGTAGTTTTTCACTTTTTACAGATAATTTATCATTTTCTATCGGTAGTTTATGATTTCTCATCGTTCGTTTGTTATTTTCTATCGGTTGGATTGATTTGATTTATCGGTCGTTTATTACCATCCACATAAGTACAAAAAATTAAGATTTTTTTTTCGTAGACGGCGGAACCATACAGCTAAGTTATGCCTTTTTATCTGCCTAGAACGATAATCTCGCATTTTTCTCCCTAGGGCAAAATTGTTTTTCTCGATATATCTTTTCTCGGCAGATAAAATAGCATATGCACCGCTGTCCAGGATGGTTTATTTTGACGATTTGGATTATTTCCCACGCCTTCGACTCGGGAAATAACCTCCAAATCGTCAAAATAGAGCATCCTGGACAGCGGTGCATAATCTACTATTTCCCTTGCGTCTTACCCCCTGAGAACAAGTTTTTCGGATTCTACGTAAAATTTTGATTAAAATCGATATTTTACTCATTAAAATCGATCTAGTGGATCCGAAGGTATGACCTTTAGAAAATCGTCATTTTCCACACAAAATGGGCTATTTCATAGAAGCCAAAGTTAATGGAAACATCCTACGTTAGTTAGTTAGTTAGTTAGTTCCAGAGCCATTGGTATGAAAATCGACTTTTTTGGCTCGTGCTCGAAAAGGGTTCGATAACTTTTCTTAAAATTTTGCAAGGACCTTCGGGTGGGCATCCTACGCCATATGAGATTTAAAAAAAAAGAGGGGGGGTACCGGCCTCGTTTGGGTGCCAGGGCTCTTAGAAGGCGCCATATAAAGCCAATATAAGAGAATGTTGTGTGAGTGTATTCAAATTTTTGGACTGTGTTAGGATGGAGATAGATGCTTAGTGTCAAAGGAAAAGTTGATGGGTTGGGTGTGCAGTGTGTCAGGGTGACCAACAAAATGGCCGACGAAGGTATGGGACGGACTTAGGGGAAAAATTAATTTTTGTTTTAAATTTTTTTTTTGGGTTGGAGATGGATGTTCGGAGTCAAAGGAAAAGTTGTTGGGTTGGGAGCGTTGCGTCAGGGTGACCACCAAAATTGTTCGACGGACTTAGGGGAAAAATTAAATTTTTTTAATTTTTTTTTTTTTTGAGATAGATATTTCGTTGCTCACAGAGTGAAAAGAATGAAAAAGCTGATAGACAGACTTTTTATAAACTCCCATGGTAATAGACCACAAAGTAGTCAACATATGCCTTGGAGTACAATCTTTCACGTTTTTTGAAACCATTGCGCTACGAGAAAAACTCTCGACCGCGATTTCAAAAACGGATTAAAGGCCGCTACCTTACTTCAATCCTTTAAGGAAAGACAATCTAACGAAACAAAACAAAACATGCTGATTTCGGCGTATCACGCCCTCACATACCAAACAAAGTATGTGATTTCATCAGTACACCTATGTCTTGCAGGACAATGTGTATATCAGCGCAGACACAGAACAAATACAAAGATATTTCGTGTCAAAGGATATTTTTTTGCCGAATCTTTTTCCCGAAAATTTTTTTCCCGGAAATTTTTTACGCCGGAATTTTTTACGCCGGCAACTTTTTTCGGCAGAAATTTTTTTCACCTGAAATTTTTTCGCCTGAAATTTGTTTTTTCGCCGAATTTTTTTTTCGCCGAAAAAATTTTTTTTTGCCGAAATTTTTTTCGCCGGAAATTTTTTATCCAAACTTTTCTCCTCTTTTCTTCAAAAAATGATATCACAACGAAAACCCTCCCAATCCGAATGCAATATTTTTTCTTTTCTTTTAGATTTCATGCCCCAAAAATTTGGCTAATTGTATTCCACACATCGCACAAAGCTAAATTGTTGGTGTGTGAAGTCTGAAAGCGCAGAAAAATTATGACGTTGGGATTGGGAGGGCCCGGCATTTGTGACGCATTGTTTGAATCAAATGTGAAAATATTTCAAAAGAATTTTGTGCGTTCCGAAGCTGCAAGCGTCACCCAAATTGATATCAATTGTTTTGGAAGAAGGGACAAGGAATTGCGTCACGTTTCCCTTTTAAAAAGGGTTTTTGTTATGATTTGTTATTTATGCAGGGTTCTGTTCTAAAAAAACATGACAGTTGACTTTTTTGCGACGTGCTCTTAAACTTTTTAAATTCCGATTCGTCTATTACTTGCGTAATAATCATCCTCTAACAGTACATGGGCTATAATTTTGAATAATTTGTTAACAGAAGTTCTAAAAAAAACATCGCAAATTTGACAGTTCGCATTTTTGCGATGTGCTCTTAACTTGAAATTATGTACTCAAATATTTTTTTTTATTTTTATATGTAATTTGTCTCTTTTTATTTGCATATGTACACTGAAATAAATATCGCTTGTTTGAATATTTGTGCATTCGCTCTACAGTTGGACCATGTATTTCTTAATAGCGTAATTATATTACGGTCGAACTTTAGAGCGAATGCATAGCATATCATTGGTAAAAGTAATAATCATCCGATATTTGAAGCCGAAAATATTGAAACTTAAAATAACGGGACACTCGCGTTTTCTATCGGTACTTTTTTAACGGTAGAATCATTTTAGCAGCGGTCGAAAATATTATCCCTTTTTATTTCTACGTATTTCACCGTTTTATTGAATCTTAAACTGGATCAGTTTGTTATGAGAGCCAGTCCCAGCCAATAAAACTGATTTTGTTGTAGGCACTGTCATACTTTTGTAATGATTTTCTGAGATTGCCTACAAACGACCAGTTAATTAATTAAGCTATTTTTTTGGACGTGAACTGATCATATACAACAGTCGATTTCTTTTAAGTTTTTAAGTATTTTTCTGATCTATTAAATTCATAGAAATCCCCATGTGACCAACTCTCGAATATAGTTCTATAGCTATTAATGCTTTTGAATTTGTAGGTACGCAAAAAAGTAGATAGAAGTGTGAGTTCATATTGAAGGGGCAAACATTCGTTTGCTTGAAAGAATCATTCGTCTTGATTTATTCAACATATTACATTTTTGCGATTTTTTTAGTTTCCACATTTTAAAAATGAACGATGATGAAGCGAAAACTGCATGATTTGATTTCTGTTTGTACTTCAAAAATCACACACTTAGAGTGTGGAACGTATATTTTCCAAAAGTCGTAGTTCTTCAAAACTCATTTATATTTTATCCTTCGATTCGAAATATGCGATCGCTGTTTTAAATAATCATTACTATCGTCGCAATTCACTGAACCTTCCACAGATTTCCGTAAACTAATTCACAGTCGAATTAAAGTAATTAGAAAGATTTTCATAAGTCCGGTTTTCTATCGTTCCACAATATTGTTGTTTCTTTAGGCATTCATTATATTCACCACCATTGCGACTCGCTTCGTACGAACACAAATGCGAAAAAGAGATGGCTATTGCAGTCGTCTCTTTCTTTCCGGCCGGTTGATATAAGGAAGTGTTTTTATAGAGCACGTCGCAAAAAATGGGAGCTGTCAAATTTGCGATATTTTTTTAGAACAGAATCATGCGTAAATAACAAATTATTGAACATTTTAACTCGTACTGTGAGAAGATTACTCTTACACAAATAATAGATGAATCAGAACTCAAAAAGTTTAAATATGAATTTGTACCTCTGAAATAACATCGCAAATGAACTTGGAATGCAATGATTATTCAGAGCAGCTCTCGATGTTCATATCCAAACTTTTTGATTTTCATTTCGTGTAAGAGTCATAATCTGACAGTATGTGAGCTATAATTTTGAGTAATTTTTTATTTACTCAGTATTCTGATCTAAAAAAACATCGCAAATTTGACAATTCACATTTTTGCGACGCGCAGTTTTTTCGGCGGAGTTCCGCTTTAATATAGATGTCCGTGCACACCAGTTTGTATGTATTCCCCCCTCCCCCCCTGCCCGAAGAAATTTAGAAAGGGCAGCCAGTGATCGCATTTTTTTAAATATTGACGCCTGTGACTACTAAGGGGTTGTCTGCACACTTCTTACTTACTTTACTTTTCCGGCGCTACAGCCACTTGTGGGCCCTGGCCTGATCCAGAACGTCCTTCCACCGGCGCCTATCTCTCGCCGCTCCCTGCCAGCTCCTTATTCCTAAATCACGCAGATCTGATTCGATGCCATCGGTCCAACGCATTTTTGGGCGGCCAACACCTCTTTGCCCCTCAGGATTGTTTCGGAATAATGTTGAGGGGGCCCTGCTTCCATCCATGCGCACTAAATGCCCTGCCCACCTCAATCGCTGGACTTTGACCACTGCCAGTATATTCGGTTCGCCAAAGTCACGTTGTAATTCGAAGTTGTATCTTGTTCGCCACCTTTCATTCTCGCGCACCGCCCCAAAGATCGTGCGAAGGACTTTACGCTCGAATGTTAGGAGCATCCACTCATCACTCTTTTTCACAGTCCAGGATTCACAGCCGTACATCAGCACTGGACGTATAAGAGTTTTGTAGATTTGGCACTTTGTTTTCTTTGATAGCAACTTTGAGCGCAATTGTTTATTTAACCCGAAATAACATCTGCTTGCCGCCATAATACGCCTCTGGATCTCAGGTGTTGTATCACCGTCGGGTCGTATTAGAACACCAAGATATGTGAACTCTTCTACCACCTCTATGTTGAGTTCCCCAATTGTTATCGAGTTATAGTCTGCACACTTCTAATGAAGCTCAATTTTCGAAATGAAATATTTTTCACGGAGGAAAATTTCGTTAACCACTGAAAAACTGAATCGAATAGGATAATAAAAACGAAGACGAGAAGAAGAGTACTCTCGAAGGTATGTTTGCTTCAGCTATTATTTGTACAGTTAAATACGGAGTAAAAATACGTCAAACTAGCGAATTATAAAAAAAAAATAAAGTTCGTATTTTTCGATCTTTTATAATTTTTTCTCATTTTGAAAGTTTTTTGAGTTTTCATTCAACTTCCATTGGAGAGAAATTTTTTCAAATTCATATTTCCTGTAATTCGCTAATGTTACACATTTCCACCTTCTGCATTTAATTGTTCATTTTACGCAATCGATGTGTCGTCTATATTTTGTTTAAAGATTGTCGCATTTTTACATCATTATATCATTACAAATGCATGAGAGCAGAAAAGAACAGAGCCAACGTCCATACTTTTTGTGCGACTAATACCTTCATTTTGGTATTAGCCTTCGTCGGGACCCAAACCCCGCCCAAGAATGTTATAAAAGCTTAATATGGACATCGTCTCTCGGTCTAGAAATGCAGATTTGCACACAAAAACCCACTTTTAGTACATGCATTCGACATCTCAAGCTACAAAACATGCTTCCCACTAACTATTGTGTCGAAAGCCACACGCAAATAGTAATTTGAGATAATTCTGAGGTAAATCCGGTACTAACAGAACAGATTTGTAAGCTTTGTACTTTCGCGCAGGCTTTCGCTGTGTTAAAAATCTGCATAGAAGTACAGCGTATTACATTTAAAAGTTGAAATATGAGTCAATCAGAAAATGTGGGAATTTTTTGTGGGCAAATCTCTGTGTCCATTTTAGAACAGATATGTGAGCCGCCGAGTTATAGTCGTCGTTCTTAAATTCTTAAAGTTCTTAATTCTTAAAAGTTAGCTTAAGAGCACATGGCGAAAATGCGAACTGTCAAATTTGCGATGTTTTCTTAGAACAGAATCCTGTGTAAATGACAAAATATTTAAAATTATAGCTGATGTACTGTGAAAGGATGACTTTTACGCAAAAAATAGATGAATCAGAATTCGAAAAGTTTGTTCTGAGATAACATCGCAAACGAACTTGGAATGCGTTGCTTTTTCAGAGCAACTTTTGACCTTCATACTCGAACTTTTTGACTTCTGATTCACCTATTATTCGTGTCAGTCATTCTCTCACACAAATTTTAAATAAAAAAACATCGCAAATTTGACTCTTCACATTTTTGCGACGTTCTCTTAAAAGTAGCCACCGCAAACATTTTGTAGAAGGTTCTAAAATCTGTTTTAAAACATTTTTTGTCAAATATTTGTGTTACTTAAACTCATGCCTTTAGTGTGTTAATGCTACATTACTTGCTTAACAGTTTAAGCATCGCATCATGAAAATCGGTATATTTTGACATAAGCCGTTGACGCACTAAAGACGTGAATAGCGTTTCATTTAGTTAGTAATGTACTCGCTACTAGCGTACTAATAAATCAATGTTAATTTAGAGTGATCTTGTTGCTTTGAAGAAATTTTTTGGTTTACTTTTTCTCTTTCTTTTTCAGATTTAACTTTACGTATATGTAAACTGACAAGGACATTGGCACTCTTCTGGCAAATGGTCCGAAATAATGAAACGATTTTTTGATATTCGCTAAAATATCTGAAAATATATAAGAAAGATGTATATTATTTAAGTAGTTTCTCTCAATGCGTTAAGGTTTAAGATAAATGTGAGGTTCAAAAATAAACAAAATTTTACTGTAGATGTTGAGCTGGTTTTCTAAAAAGAAATCTACGAAAGAAAAACTGCGGGGTTTGTAGAGTTCTGGAGCTTTGAGTACAAAAGACATCCAGGGACCGAATGATTTTCAACTTGCCAACAGTTTGTCTTCTAAAGTTTTTGTTAAAAAAATACGCAGGGAAGTAGAAAAAATTAAGTAACTGGCTGCCAGCATGACAAGAAGAATTTTTGGTAAATACATTGTCGCTTTCTTTCCCGTCTTGGAATTCAAACAATTGGCACGAGGCAGCGTCAACGGCGGTACAAGTTTCTGAACGTCGAATTTTTATTTAAGAGCCCGTCGCAATAATGTGAACTGTCAAATTTGCGATGTTTTTTTAGAACATAATCCTGCGTAAATAAAAAATTATTCAAAATATTATGGCTCATGTATTTTGAGAGGATTCCTCTTACGCGAATAATAGGTGAATCAGAATTCAAAAAGATTAAGCGTGAAGCTATAAATTTGTTTTTAAAATAACATCGCATATTAACATGGAATACAATGACTTTTTAGAGGAACTTTCTACCTTCATACTTTAACTTTTTGATTTTTTATTCATCTATTATTCATGTAACAGTACATGAGGTACATGAGGTATTATTCTCTTCTAAAAAAACATCGCAAATTTTTGATACATATATGAGAGTAATAGGGTTAGTGTAGAAGAACATCTTACAAAATGATCTGCGGAGACAGCCGCACACCGCAAGAAATGTAATGGAATTATTTGGATCCAATTGATTCCACTTTTGGATTCTTGATTGGATCGAATTCTTGTGAAGTCTTTTATCGCAAATTAGGAACCTTTTTCGATACCTTTAGGGTTACAACTATCGAAAACAGCGAGTGTTACATTTTTTTGAAAAGTAGTAACTCCGCGGAAGCTGCGATTCCCCAGAGTTGAGATTTTTTTTATATTCCAAAAAAACTAGTATTCGTCGAGTGTTATGATTTCGGTAGATTAGATCCTTAGAGTTGCACCCGGAACACGGGCAGTAGGTTGTTTGAAAAATCTGGGACACCACACCTCAAAATACACCAAATGGTCCATGATAAAAATTGTATAAGGAGCCGATGAGATAGTAGGTCATGAAGGGAGTCCGAAATATCGAAATGTCCCGCAGGATAGAAGTGCGAATAAGTGGGTACAATGTACCCGTTGACTGGTTCTACTCACCTTGCTATGGGATTGATAATCTTAGCAACTAAAAAGCCAAGGAGATGGTTTATTCACTCAGTGAAAGTCTCCTAACTTCTAAATCCGACTTAATTGAGTCTACCCGTGGGCCTAACACCACGGACCTTTGCATTCAAGATCTTTTCGAGCAGCCTGTTATTACTCATCCTTTGAAAGTAACCGAAACAGCGCAGATTACTAGCCCTCGCTTCTTTTTCGTCTGACGAAACTCCTAAATTTTCGCTAATGTCGTCTCCCTCCCACCGATTAACTTTTGCCATCAAATTCCTTAACTAACCTACCATCCTCTGAAAAAATGGTTGCTAAGTACCTGAATTCCAATATCTGCACCAGCTCCTCTCCATTTAAACTGCAAGCTATCTCCTTCCGAGACTTGCCGACATGCATAACCCTACGCCTACACTTACCTTCATCCCGTACTCCTCACATGAGGTGTTCGAGCAGTCAATTCCACCCTGTAAATCGACATTTCCCTGCAAGTTGGCCTGCTTAATGATTTTGTCCTCTCTGCCGTTATAAGAAAAAAAAAACTTGGAGAAAATCAGCGAAGATTTTCAACGAATTTCGCTGAAAAAATCAAATTAGCGACAAAATTAAAGAAAACAATCGCCGAGAATCTTTTGTTTACTTTTTTCGCTAACCTGATTTTTTCGACGAATTTCGCTGAAAATCTTCGCTGATTTTCTCTAAGTTTTTTTCTTATGACGCGTCAAAAAACTGAAAGAAAATTAGCGAAGACTTTCAATGAAATTCGTCGAAAAAATCAGATTAGCGAAAAAATTAAACAAAAGATTCTCGGCGATTGTTTTCTTTAATTTTGTCGCTAATTTGATTTTTTCGACGAAATTCGTTGAAAATCTTCGCCGATCGGTGATACATTTAGAGTATTTTGATGGGTAGTGCCCCATATTTTTCGACATCTTAATTTTTCCACACGTTACACCCTACCGGGCAGTCAAAATACATTTTTTTAAACACTCATCACAGTTCGTAAAGCTATACCTCAGTTACAGTCCACGAAATTCAAAGACCAGCGCATACGACGACAATTTAACTTATCCCACAATTCCTGACACTTCACATGCATAAAAATGCCTCAAAATCCGGACAATTACAGCTCTGCAGGCGGCCTTACTTACGAAGTACAAAGGTCATACGTTTACTAGAAGACATTTAACTGTAACATGGGGTAGATCGAGGCGGGAGTAAGGGCGATGCATCTATTATCGTCTAGAGATGACGAATCAGCGAAAAAAAGTCCGTTTGTCCGTCACGTAATTTTTTCTAAACGGCTGCACCGATCGCTCTAAACGTTTTTTCTAAAAAGGTAGATATGTCTCATGGTTCATGTTCAAAGATGAGCCAAATCGGTCAAGTGGTCCGGAGATATGGTCGATGTTGTACAATGTGATGCAATGGCGTGAATCGGTACTTACCGAGTGGCGAATTGCTGCAGAGCAAAAAATAGGAACGTAACTCTGCACCTATTCACCATTCGCACCGATTCACCCCAATTTTACGGTACGTCCGAGTCTTTTTGTAACATCTATTGCGTGTGCCGCATCTATTCTGATACGTACGAGTCTTTGCTTAGGCTGAACACGCACGAGATATTGAAAACGTATTTTGATAAAAATTTTCTTTGTTCAAATGTCAATTTTGACTTGAGAACAATGAAATTTGTTTATCAAAACACTTTTCAGTGTCTCGTGCCAGCTTTATGTTTTTATATAACGTTTTATTTTACGGAGTGACTATCTGCCCGCGCGGGCGATTAGCCAGCCCTTTGGGGGTGAGACTATACGCCCGCACGGGCGATCAGCCAGCCCTATGGGGTTGGACTATGGACTATCCGCCCGCGCGGGCGATTAGCCAGCCCTATGGGGGTGAGACTATCCGCCCGCGCGAGCGATTAGCCAGCCCTATGGGGGATAGACTATCCGCCCGCGCGGACGATTAGCCAGCCCTATGGGGGAGAGACTATTCGCCCGCGAATTATTACCTATTATAAAAACTCAGTATGTAACGATTTTACCATCGGAAACCAAAAAAAATACTTTTTTATATGTTGTTGGTGATGGTCTGAAACGTGGAGAAAACTTGGTCCGGTGTGCGATATTGTTCTGAAATAAAAGAGTTTTGGGTCAAAATTGGAATCGTTCCAAAAGTTACTTACGGGGCAGTTGCAGAGTTTTGGTCGGGGAAGAAAATTCTTAGAGTTTTGGATTGCCAACAACTTTGTAAAAGAAAATTTTTTCATCCGACTTCATCCGTAGGAGATAAAGAGCCAGCTAAAATTTCGGTGGTTGCTCACTTTTTAGTTAGGAAACTTTGACTGTTAGACAAAGTAGACCTGATTTTTGACCGTCAATAGTTAACGGAGGTCCAGAGCAACAAAACTGGTTAACAATGTTGGTCGAAAAAATTCCATACTCCTTAAGGTATAGGGCATTTTTCGACGATTCAGTCCACAACGGGAGCACTTCTTCAGCTAAATCTTGGTGAGTTGTGGTCGTAATGGGGGCAGTGAGGTGTCAAATGAAAGGTATTTACCTAACGAAGAAAATGACAACTGACTTGGGAAAATCGGTTGTGTGGTTCATCTGCGAGACTCAGTCAAAGTGGTCAAAAAAAGCTACGCTGCCCGAAAAAAAATCAAATACAAGAGGAAATTTCAAAAAAAAACATCAAAAGCCTTTACTGCTGAAAAGAAGGCGTTGCTAACACTACCCTATTCAATCTAATGGCGCTGTCAGCGATGGGGAGTGCCGAAGGCACTCGCCGAGAGTGCGGTAGACCGCTTGCGGTCGGACCGCACGAAGATTTTCGAAAATTTTTTATTAATTTGGCATTCGTCAGGGCTATAATTCTCCGGGTGATTATTTAGAAAAAGGTGTTTACTCCGGGCGATAATTCCCCGATGGATAATATACGTAGTCGACCAACAACCATTATCTCAAAAGTCCTTGCTACTAAAAAGAAGACGTTGCTAACACTCCCGTATCCAATGTATATTAGTTGGAATGAACGATTCGACCTCTTCAAAATTAGTTTCTTATTTATTTAAATCAGTCCTGTAGGGACTGGCTATCCGCCCGCGAAAATTATATATACTTCTTCTAAAGTCATCATTTTCGCGGGCGGATAGCCAGTCCCCATAGGGCTGGCTAATCGTACGCGCGGGCGGATAGTCTCTCTCCCATAGGGCTGACTAATCGCTCGCGCGGGTGGATGCGGATATTCTTTCCCCCATAGAGCTGGGTAATCGCCCGCACGGGCGAATAGCATCAGCCTTTATTTTATGTGGATTTTGTCCGCATTTCATCCGGAAGGGACAACCGGATTTTGAGTCATCAGGATTTGGAGGCATTAGGATTTCGATGTATTAGGATTTTTTCGTACGTTAGGTTCATGTGGGTATTTGCGTGTGACATTCTGAGAAAAGTTGCATCAAAATGCAGTTTATGTGATGATTTCGAACTTTCTGTGACTCTAGTCTTTTATTGGAAGCCTCAAGCCGTGGACTATCAGGCCCAATTACTTCGAACTTAGTGAATCACCCTATGACGTTTCAGGTGTTTGACACAAAGACGACTGTAACAAACCGTATGTTCAAATGGTCTTGAAATTATCTCAACAAAAAGAAAGAAGAAGAAATGCCTTGAGTCACTTTTTACGATACGTAAACAAAATTTTAGCGTTCGTCAATATCGTGACTGCAATGCACTGTATAAATCGAAAAGACTGAATTTATTTGTTTTCTTTTTTGTGCAAACATAGAATAAGAAGATGTTTTCGAAAAACAATTGTCCCATTCAAGAACAAGTACACAAAATCTCTCAATAATTTGCCTCCCACTTGTTGAAATTTGTTTTGATTTTCAGATCGCAAATTTAAATGAAACCATCGAACAATTACAGAAGAGAATTGAGATGTTAGAAAACAGTCTAAGGTCTCCGAACCTTTCCGACGAAAAGCGTAAAATAATGGAAAGTGAAATCAACGAAATTAAGAAGTTGCTGAGTACCAACAAGGAACTGCTGGCCCAACTACATAAGGAAAATTCCAAATCATTCGCCCTAACTGCTAGCCTTGTGTTTGCGTGTTTTTTGGTGTATGGTGTCTATGTAATGATATACGGGGCTTAAAACTTAGGGTCGTCCCAAACGGATGGTTGTGTTTCGTAAAAATCAACAAAATCACTTTGCTTCATCGTTAGTCATTTAGTGACTCGCACAACATAAACTTCCTGCTTTTCTTTCTGAGACTTCCGAGCGCAGTAAAATCACTTGAATTTTGGGCAGTTCTTGGAGCTGCACGAATTTCAGGATCCTCGAATGCAAAAACTTCTTCCGAAGTCCTTTGTTGACAATTCACAATCACAACATTAACTTTCTACCACAAGCGAAATTACACAAAAAGATTTTCACTTGGATGTGAACAGACTCAGCACCACTGGAACTAAACGGAGCGAATTTTTTTCCTCCTTCAACATGGGCAACACAAGATAACTGACAGATACTTTGAAACACATTCCAAACCGTGACCAACGAATGCATCCAAATCAAAGACTTCCAACTTTTTTACAATTTTTTTCTTTTTGTATTCTTATACGAATAAACATTTTGAATTCCCATAGCAAAATCGTTTCGACATTCAAAACGTATTCACATTCACATATTCCATTATTTTCGAGATAAGTTGAATGTTGGGATCTCTTAACGTCTGGGTCCACCATGTCCTCTTCCACCCATGCCTCCAATTCCACCTCTACCACCTCGTCCTCTTGGACCACCACCACGTCCCCTTGTTCCTCGACCCCGTCCTCCTCTTTGTGCACCGCCACGGGCTGAATCTTTCTTTTTAGCCTTTGACTTTGGTGTGTCATCGATCAAAAGTGTTTCCAATGGTAAACTGTCTGGTAGGATATAATACCGAATGTTGTTACCACGAATGCTCAAGCTTTCAAGCTGCACTGGATCTCGATTTTTTATGGTCATTTTAACGGCCTTCAGATGCGTATTCATGGCAACATCAACGCCAGTTATTGTGCCGTGCACCTGTGTGCCGTTTTTCAATTCAATTGTGACCGTTTCATGGCTCAATTTCATTAGAAATCTGAAAAGTTCAACGTTTTTAGGTTAGGTGCGTTCAAACGATTACAACCATTTCTGTATATGAACAGATCCCACGTACCTAACAAGCTTCATGTTTGGAGACTTTATTGAAGTCGTTCGAAAACTAAAAATCAACTGTTTTGTTCCTCACTTCGTGTGAAATTTACAAATTATTTTGTTTATTATCCGGCAAAACATTCAAAAGCTACAAGGAACGCGCATTACAAATGTCAGAGACTATCCGAATGGGACTGTGAGCGGCTCGAAAGAACAGAAACGAGATCCAACCAGGGATGTGACTGTGTTTTGTTTCGATCTTTACAAGAATTCAACGTGAAACTAGCTGCTAGAAAACTTCATTGGGAGAAAATCAGCTTATTTCATTCATAAATTTATGATAATCAGCTGAACTCATTGAAAAGTTCAAATATCAGCTGATTTTCTTGCAATGAAGTTAGCTTCGGTCGCAACTGCAGCTAGTTTCACGTTGAATTTTACTTGTAAACCTTGTAAACATCAAAACAAAAGACTGTCACGTCCCTAGATCCAACGTTGATGGAAACACAATCATCAAAATTGAAAATTTGTCAATTAGACAGCTAGACGTTTGAAAAAGTGCTATCGAATCGCTTCAAAAGTCCTTTTTCGGCTCTAAGAAAGTTATTGACTACTAAATACTCCATTGTTTGAACTTTGTCGCATGGGCATAGCGGTGAGTCGGCAAATTTCCAACGGTGCATTAGAAAGGCGCAACAGCCTTGGTCGGTATGGAATCGATTCAGACGAATCGACAATTTCCAAGGTAGTTCTAATCTCTTAACTCTCTTAACTTCCACAGTCGGATCGGTGGTCAAATGTTCGTTGACTACATCCACTCCCTGCCACCATTCTTTCCATCTTGTTTTCATCTCGTTTAGTTCTTTGATGGTAGAATTTCCAGAAAGGATTTCTCGATTGCAGTCGTGTGGTCGTAGACACTGCTTTGATATTTTTGAATAATGGTAGATCGTTAGATTTTTGAGCATTCCCAAAACGGAAAACTGTAGACACTTACTTCGCACGGGTCTAAAAAACAGCCTGCTTGTAGCTCAGCTGGGTAAAACACAACAACGCAAATGTGTTAAACATTTTTCTCCGAATGAACGTTACCCACACAACGGTGTAAGTCTGTTACCCTAAGCCATGGTCAGGCCCGTATCTAGGGGGGGGGGGGGCAAGGGGGCTCAGCCCCCCCCCCCTGAGCGTCCTCAGAGCCCCCCTAAGCGTCTTCAGAGCCCGCCCCCTGGCGAACTGAAATGTTGCGAATTTTGCGGAAAAATATAAATCTTGACGTCATGATCGTTTTCAATACTTGAAATTTTCGCCTGCGGCGCAATCATTCTTTTCTTTTCCAATCTCAATTCACTGTTTCCATTTCTTTATTGAAATAGATTTTCGGTTCTACATTGCAAGAAAAAATTTTTGACACTCTTAACGACAGTGGCGTGTTATCGGTCACATATACTGAGCTGTTAGTATTTTTGCTATAAAATGGTAATCAGAACTGTATACTTTCATAGAAAACCAAAATTTGCAATTAAGTTTTGAAAAATTTTCGCCTGCGGCGTAACTTTGAAATATAACATTCATCTCCCACTCTAACTAAACTTTTTATTTTTCTCGCATAAGAATAGTACTCAAAAATTTTTCCTTGCAGCGTTATAATAGAAGCTGTATGCTAGCTGCTAACAAAATCTACGGCAAAAATTTAGGAAATTTTCTTATAAATAGTGTAAACGATTTCAGCAAAATATGGGAAGTGAAGGACAAATTGTATTGTCAAAACTTAGAGTAGCTTGGTTTTAAAAATCCGTTGCTGCATATATTTTAGGCGGAGGGAGACATCGTACATTTAACTCACATTTTGTGAGCTAAACGAACGAAGAAGAGGATAATTTCTTGTGAAAATAAGTAATGAGATTATTTTGGAAAAATGGAAGCGCCATTAATAATACTAAATTTTTTAAAAATTTTAAAAAAAAATTTCGCTCGCTCCGCTCGCGATTTCTAACGTCGGTTCTGTTTCAAAGACTAAGCAGAGGCGTGTGTGCGTCCTAAAAAGCTGGGAAATAAACAAAAGATCTGTGTGTTAGGCACGGCAAATAATTTAGGGGGGGTGCCGGTCAAACACAAAACACTTTCTATCGGCGACCCTGTTTAACGAAAACCCTATACCAAAAATACGACTGTATTAATGTGAAATGCGCGAAATAAAGAGAATTTTCTCAAAATTGCATATAATTTTATCAATTCGATGGGGGGGGGGGGGGCTCGAGCCCCCCCTGGCAGCCGATCCTGGCTACGGGCCTGGCCATGGCGAATTTGAAAATGATTCTTTTCTGTTAACTTTTGTTATTCTGTCATGCAACGTATACTGTCATACGCTTAGTGTTAATATTTAGTGAAATTTGAGTGTCATGTTTCTTCGTAAGCTGGCGGGGCGTAACACCTTTTTGAACGGCTCTCCATATCAGAGGTGTATAGTGGTTCAAATTTATATAAAGCGAGTTAAGTTTTTTCTTTTGTTAATTTTGACGTTTCACAATAATTTTTGCCTGACAGTGCAGCGCAATTTAAACAGTGAACAAAATTCGCAAACTCATGAAATGCATGTGCAGGAGCTGCTGGAAATGAATGTAAAATAACAAGGAATTGTGTCTAGCTAGTTCAAATCATCCAATTGTTCTCAATCAATCGCTCTTTGTATGTGCAAGTTTTGACCGTTTTAACATTTCTCAAGTAGAAAGTGAGAGCCCCGTGCTCAATGTTTTCATTCTTTCGGTCCGTCCGTCGGTCACTCCCTGGCGCGACCTTCGGGAGGTTTTCCCAGCGAGACATCTGGAAGGTCTACTCAGCGAGACCTCTGGAAGGTCTCCTCAGCGAGACCTCGGGACGGTCTCCCCAGCGAAACCTCTGGATGATCTCCTAAGCGAGATCATTGGGAGGTTTCCCCAGCGAGAGCTCTGGGATAAGCCTCAAGCGAAACGTCCATATAGTTATGGCTTGATGTTTTGTCAATAACTTATCGCTATATTGATCAATTATAGTACTTAACAAACCATTGAAATGGGTGTAGGAAAGTAGCGATAAGTTATTGACAAAACATCAAGCCGTAACTATATGAACGTTTCGCTTGAGGCACGTCCCAGAGGTCTCGCTGGGGAAACATCCCAATAATCTCGCTTAGGAGACCATCCAGAGTTTTCGCTGGGAAGACCTTCCAGAGGTCTCGCTGGGAAAACCTCCTGAGGGTCGCGCCAGGGAACGACCAACGGACGGACAAGAAGAGTGAAAACATTGAAAGCCGATGAACGAGTTTAAAGTCTCAAACTGACAATAGAGCGTTTAATTTGATTTACGGGGCGTTGTGATCTTTACAACCAATACTTAACGTGAAGTTGGCTGCAGTTTCGACCAAAGCTAGCTAACTTCATTGCAAACCAAATCAGTTGATTTCATTCATAAATTTACCAAAATCAGCTGACTTTATTGAAAAGTTCAAAAAAGTTAGCTTCGGTCTCATCTGCAGCTAACTTCACGTTGAGTAAAACTTGCAAAGATGAAACCAAAAGACTATCACGTCACTGATTCAAATCAAGTCCTGCGAGCGGTGAACGGCAATCCAATTATCAAATGACTTTTCTAACGTCACATGTGTCACACCGACGATTTTGCAAGAAATCAAAAACCGTGCGCTTTTGAATTGCTGATGCAAATTGTTGTTAAAGTGAAATTATAACAAACTTGTAAAATGGTTTATGTGGAAATCCAAGCTGTCGTTTTAGCTGGTGGCCGAGGGAGCCGAATGACAGAAATTGCAGGAGGTCGACCGAAATGTTTACTTCCAGTTGGACCATATCCCATGATATTTTATCCCTTACAAATGTTGGCGACACATGGCTTTGGAGGTATACGTCGTCAGTGTGGCCTTTCCTAATATTGTCAACTAATTCGAAAATCTTTCAGATGCAATTGTTGTCGTTCAAGAGAGTCAGAAGCACGAAATCCAACAGGCTTTGGATAAAATTCCGCTGAACATAAAGCTAGATTTCCAAACGATTCCATCGGACCAAGATTTTGGAACGGCTGATTCGCTCAAACACATTCGAGACAAGTAAGTAACACGAAATGTGAATGAATGCAATGTGTGGCTTATACAAAAAATATTTGCAGATTGAAACACGATCTGCTGGTTGTATCGTGTGACACAATATCGAACTGCAACTTGTTCGATCTTTTTGACTTATTTCGAAGTCACGATGCTTCGTTAACGGCGTTGTTAGTGAAGGGCGTTTCCGATGGTGATATAGCAGTGCCTGGACCGAAGACAAAACACGACCAAGGTGAGTGGTAGCATTTCCTTGAAAGCTTTTCGTCACAAATCGCATATTTCCTCAGATCGCGATCTGATTGGAATACATGAACCATCGCAACGGCTTTTACTTCTGTCGTCCACCAGCGATTACGAGGAAACTCTCGCATTATCCGGCCATTTGTTGCGTAATAAAGAGCAAATGTGTATTCACACACGGCTGTGTGATGCACACGTCTATGTGCTAAAGAAGTGGGTCATTGACTTCTTGATTCGAACCGATGGATTCTCATCGCTCAAAGGTGAACTCTTACCATACATTGTGAAAAAGCAACTCTCCCGTCCAAGTGTAATTGGAGAACATGACAAGTTGACATCAGTGATCAATGCCAACACAACAGTGGACGAAATTTACAACGTGAGTATGAATTCTCTGCTAGACGCGGTTGGAAGCTTAAGTTAAGTTTTAGATTTTCATGGGACAAACTCAAAATCCTTACGCCGACAATTTTTTTGAGCTCAAGAACAGTAGACAAGTCTTCATATTCCATGGAGAAAAGGAATCGAGAATCTGTCAGTGTTGTCTCGGTGTCGTGGGTAGGATTTCTAGGTGTCTTTCCGGTCACGATCATTTCGATCTCCCAGTAATAGTGAGATTGACTTCTTGGTTGCTTTGACTTATCCACTCCCGGTGGCTTCCATTTCCCGGTCATAATCAGTACAATTTTCCGGTTTGACTTCGGACTTGACTTCCCGATTGCTTTTTATTCTTGTTTCCCGGTGGCTTTGATTTCCCTAAGAGTTGCATTTCCCAGTGTCTTTCCTTCCCGGTGGCATGGACTTCCCGGTCACCGTCAGATCGATTTCCCGATCACACTGAGATTGCCTTCCATGCTGCTTTGACTTCTCAATTCTCGATTGCATTGGTTTCCCGATGAGTTCCATTTCCCATAGTCTTTCACAGCAAAATAAACTGTCCGATCGCTGTATGGCAAAAACATTTCCTTCGTCTTCAATTTTAAATTTAATTTCCAACTTAAATTTAAAAAAAATCCCGGGAATGTCGCTCCCAGTTTCTGGCATAGATTCCATGTCCGTTGTAGGCGCCGAATTCTGTCTTCTTCAGTATTCCCATTTATAAAATTCAACAAAATTTTAGTTCTAAGATCAGAACTTGGAAATAACCCCTGGGAGGAGGCTGAGTGTGTTGTTATCACAGGGAAGTGTCAGTGCTTGTGAATATCGTGGTCAATCCCAACAACAAAAAATACAGTTTATTTGTCATAAATAATTTTACGAAATTACCAGAGTCTGCTAAGTCTACCCTCGAATTCCATAAAATAAACTTTTTCGATTTTCGATCATATGATTCGTAGTTTTGTCTTTCAAACGTTAGAAATGTAACTAAAACTGACGTTTTTCATATCAGAGGTGAAAAGAATTTTTTGCCAGCGTTAGCAAATTGAAAAACTTTCACGTTCGCGGCTCATTACTCTAAAGATTTGTCTTATTTGCACAGGGCCTTTTTCTAGCTTTGCCCGAAGGGCTTTTTCAAGCCAGTTTGACCCTGTTTCCACTGAAAGGTAGTACCAAAAGTGGGTTTGGAATTGCAGATAGGTATTTTTGGACGAAGGGCCACTGAGTTAGGGCCGGCTAAGTGTTTTTCGGTCTTTTGTACATAGTTCGAGTAAATCTCTTCCGATTTACATAAATATTTTTTTTATCAAACAACGTAGGAATGTCCGACAAACTTGCAGCGCCAAAACTGAAAGTACAGAAAAATTATTTCCTCGTTGGGTCCAGCATTTGTGACGCATTTTTTTTAACACAACGTAAATTTGTTTCAAAAAAAGCGCAGTCATTCTTTCAGGAAATTAAAACTTTGAACACAAGATTCCATTCAAATAAACTTCTGCGTATTATCGGCGATAGCGTCACCTCAAGCGATATCATTAATTTTGGAAGCGGACTTACGGACTGCGTCACACTCTACCTTTTAAGAGGTTTTTCTTGTGAAATCAGTCGTTTTGGAAGTATTCAGCTATTATAACCAAAATTCATGTGAAAAATCTTCAATTTTTTGAAAAAAATGTTCTCTGAAAAAAAAATTTCTCAGAAAAAAAACTTTTCTTAGAAAAAAAATTTCTTCGAAAAAATTCTTCGTAGAAAAAAAATCTTTTTCGAAAAAAAATTTCTCCGAAAAAAATTGTTTTAAAAAAAAAATTTCTAAAAAAAAAAAGTTTTTCTCCAAAAAGTTTTTCTCCAAAAAAGTTTTCTCCCAAAAAAAGTTTCTCCGAAAAAGTTCTGCTCCAAAAAAAATTTTCTCCCAAAAACTTCTTTCGAAAAATTTGTTCTCGCAAAAAAATTTTTTCAACCAAAAAAACTTTTTTCAAAAATTTTTCTCCAAAAAAAGTTTTTTTTGAAAAAAAAATTTTCTCCATAAAATTTTTCTCTAACAAAAAGTTTTTCTCAAAAAATTTTTCTCCAACAAAAATTTTTCTCCAAAAAAATTTCTCCAAAAAATTTACTTCAAAAAAAAAAGTTTTCTCAAAAAAAAGTTTTTTTTCAAAAAAAATTTTCTCCGAAAAAAATTTTTCTCCAAAAAAATTTTTCTTCAAAAAAATTTTTCTCCAAAAAACATTTTCTTTCCAACACCTCCCGCTACCATCGCAACACTTTGTATCACCTTCGGCTACCTTCGGAACACTTTGTGGCACCTTCGGCTACCTTGGGAACACTTCGTGTTACCTTCGGAACACTTCGTGTCACCTTCGGCTGCCTTCGGAACACTTGGTGTAACTTTCGGCTACCTTTGGAACACTTGTTACTTTCGGCTGCCTTCGGAACACTTCGTGTAACTTTCGGACACCTTCATAACACTTCGTGTCACCTTCGACTACCATCGGAACACTTCGTTTCAACTTCGGCTACCTTCGGAATACTTCGTGTCACCAATTCTTTTCACTGATTCATAGCTATAACTTTTCCGAAGATAGCAACACTCTAGTTATTGTCACTCCGGAGCTAAAATTCTAAAACTCCGATCATTTCCTCAAAAACCCACAAAAGTGACCACTTTTCCACGGGCCACGACTTTTCATTCAATGTCATTTTCAAACCTCGATATCTCAGCAAATTTGTAACCAATTTTGATGAGTTTGGGCTAGTTGGAAAGGTGCTGCGACCAGCGACGTAGTTTTTTCTTTCAATAATTTTGAGGGGGATGGCGGGCGGCAGGGGGATAACATTGAAAAGTTCTAGTCCCAAAGGTTGTTGTATGGCGTTTTTTGTTTGTGGACTTCTTTTTCGGGGTGCGGGGACTGCGTCACGCCCTCCGCTGCGGGCAAAATATTGCATAATTGACCAAATATAGACCGAGGAACTCAATTTCGTCAATTCCATCGGTCCCATTGCCCAGACCACTGACCCAATTTCCACAAAAAAATTTTTCCTGGTTTTTTTAGTTCAAATTTGGCACCAAAATGAACAATTTCCGTGCTCAGAGACATTTGCGAAAAAGCTTCACGGACCCTCGAAAAACCATGTTTTCGGTCACTTCCTCGACCATATCTCCGGAACCACTTGACCGATTTTGCTCATCTTTGAACTTGAATCATGGGATAGATGT
>CM055404.1:140682528-140735641 GCA_029228625.1 Pseudolycoriella hygida
GTAATCCCTGGGCATTAAAAATACACTTGCCCTCTAAATCACAGGTTTTTGTGTCACGCAACCACTGGCTCTCAAGTCCGAACTTCTACTTAAAGTGGGGGAATGCGTAATGTAAGTGCGCTATCCTATAAGACCCAGACTGTTTCAAGTGTCAAAAACCTAACAGTAACGGGTAAGGCGAACTTGTGCAAGCCAACTCAGAGTGCTAATTCTGTAGCACGAGGTTGGTGAGTCCCCAAGATGGACACTACCGATGTGGGTCGACATATTGATCGACTTCTCATCAAAAAATCAATAGACACGATAAAAAGTCTAGGCCTCCACCGAAGATGAAAATTTGTTCTTGGTTCTTGTCTACATGATCTCAATGGGCTGATCAATAGCATCATCACCAGAAGTTTTGCACTCAGATCGACATTATTTTCCAGTGTTTTACACGATCTAAATTGGAAGAAAAAGTGGACAACAGGACCTTGTACACGGACACGCCAAGTAAACCAGCTTACAACGGTGATACAATTAGATGCTATGCCACAAAGTTACCATCAGATATGTTCGGAACACGAGTGAATACCACACAAAACTACTATGCCATCAACCAAAAGGTATGTGCTGCGTTACATTACGTTTCGACTAACTTAGACATTCACTTTTTCCCGAAGATTATCAAAATTTGGCCTCAGCTGTTCAACGGGAAAAGCCCGTCGTTAATTTCACCAAACTCTACCATCAAATCAACGCAAATCACCGAGTGTGCTGTCGGTGATGGTACGTTGATCGCTGAGAAAACTTCGTTGAAGAATTCGGTACTAGGACGTAATTGCCAAGTGACAGAGAAAGTTCGGATATATGACAGTGTTCTAATGAATGGAGTTGTCGTTGAGGAAAGGTCGGTAAATGCAACAGCGTCACCAGAAATAGTTTTTAATTTCCACCATTTTAGAGTTGTCTTAGAAAGCTGCGTAGTTTGTGACAATGTGGTCATTAAATCCGGATCCATTTTGAAATTTTGTCTAATCGGACCGAATTTCACCGTAGCGGTGGACACTAAGAGCGAAAGAGTTCATTTAACCAACGCTGATGGTTTTATGGAAATTGAGTGAATAAAGAAAGTTTTATTGAACTAGAAAATGTGATTTCTTCATTTCGTCATATATCTTCAACTCCTGCAGTTATTAAGGTAAGAATTTCCTTGGATTTTTCCCGATTAAAAAGTTTTACGTAACATTGAGCGAACCAAAATTGCATGCTACTTCGAAACAAGTGAAATTCGAATTGGCATCGTCGAATGATCCATTTGAAGTAAGAAACTATTCCCCTGTCGTGTTTGTACAAGCAATATTGAGCGTATCTGGCCATGTGTTTCGGTCGGTCTAGCGGATCGCCATGGTTCCGAGCAATCGCTCGAACGGTATTTAGGTTCCTGTTACAAAACAATTTTGGGAACTTTGATGTGTGTGTGTGAATGATGTCACCTACCTGACTACGAATAACATGTTCTTTGGCATTTGCCTCAGCGTGTTGAGGACAATGTCGAAATGTTTTTTAGCCATGTCTTGCAGATAGGAAAGGTCTTTATCAGTCAAGGCTTTGGACGCATCTTTATTAAATTCCATCGGCCGTTGCAATAAAATTTCTGCCAATTTCTCGTAGTCTGGAAAAAAACTTTTATAAGAGACGAAGGATTTCCGTTATGCATCTGATGTTCTTAAAGTAGTTCACGTTCCGTGGAGGGGTCGTGCCTAGCGGGACAGAGTGTTTCAGAAGGAAAAGGTGTTACGTAACGCGAAATTTTTGAAAATGTTTCAAATTTACTTTTGTACTATAACCTCTAATTACTAAGAAATGAAATTCCAGGCTGCCACATAAACTCGAGACTGATTAACGCTTGTCTCAAAAAAGCAAAACGTAAAAAGGAACGATGTGTTATAGTCTTCCTTGACGTCTCGAAAGCCTTTGATCGAATTGGGCACGAATTGGGCATCGTGAATTCATTGAAAGCGAGTGGAGCGTCGTCTAACCTGCAGAAACTCATAATGAATTTGATGACACAAAATCACGTTACCATCGACAAGAAGATCTATGAAGAATTGTGCGACGCGCAATACGCCAACTAGTACGGATACGAACTATCCGCGAGTTTTGACGCGCTATCGATACTCGGTTTCGCAGATGATCAAGCGATAGTCGGGGCAAGCAAAGAGAGTGCAATACGATCCACGGAAGCTGTAAGAACCCTCCTATCAGAAATCGGCTTAAGAATCAACCCCAAAAAGAGTGAAGCCATAATCATAGAAAACGGACAGCTCATAGAAGACACATTAACTCTATCCAACGGCGACACCATAGAATCCATCAACTGTGAAGGTAGAATACGCTACCTAGGATGTTCATTCAATTCGGAACTGATCTTCGACAAATCATGCACCGCACAACTAAATACATTACTAGAGAAGCTAGCATCGTCACCACTGTTGAAACCGGACCAGAAACTCAATATCATTAACCAATACGTTTTCCCAACTTTAATATACCCATTACAATCAGCGCCGCTCAACAAGATACCTAAATACGTCACGGACGGTCTTGATGTCATGATCCGCCGCACAGTCAAAGAAATAATTGGATTTCCCATGCGCACAACCGACAACCTATTCTACGCTCCGAGACGTCTCCGCGGACTAGGATTGATTAAGGTAAGCTGGGAGGCCCACCTTCAACATTTCGCTATAGCAAAACGCCTCGCAACGGTCGACGACCAACTATTCCAAAGTATTTCAAACTGCAAAGAAGAAATGGAATCGTGCGCGAGAGCATTGAACGTCATAGGCAAAAGTACCAAAGCACTGAGGACAGCACTACGTGAACGATGTTTTGAAGACTGGTGCAACCTCAAGTATCAAGGTGCCGGCGTAACCCACTTCCGAACATTTACCAAAGGCAATGACTTCGTCGCCAATAAGAATACTCTCTCATCGTCCGAATGGACAGCCGCAATTAAGTTGAATAGTAACTACGCGAACTTGAACGGTGTGCCGGGTGTTGAAAGCGCTTCCAACCTCTGTCGCAAATGCAATGGAGAGATTGAATCAATAGCTCACGTAACTGGAAGCTGCCCTTCAAACAACCAGCAAATCATCGCTCGTCATCACAGTGTGAAGCATCAACTCGCCGAGCTGCTGCGACAAAAAAAGTACGATTGCTACGAAGAAGTCTACGCAATCGACAGTAAAGGTAGATCGAGATTCAGCGACATCATAGCGTTCGATAGTAAATCACAGTACGCATATATTCTCGATCCAACGATACGGTACGAAGCCAACAATAGTGACCAAGACTTGAAAATACAAATGGAAAAACGAGAAATCTACGAGAAATGCATCCCTTTCTACGAGGAAAGATACAGTGCAAAATACGGGAAACGAAATTGGTCAGTCAGAGGACTTTGGTTCGGTAGCCGAGGAACAGTTGGAAAAGGAGTGATTGATTTTTTCAAAGAGTTTAAATTAGACATTTCCAATTTGACCCCTATCACAGAGGAAGTGCTAGTGAGGACAATTCAGATTATAAAGAGCCACATATACGGTAGCTAATTATTGACGTGAGAAATTATTCTTTAACTTCGCTTCTAGTCGTAAATGTTATGTGATTTAATCAAGCAATTTAGTCAAGCAACTTTCTCTAAGAAAGCAGCACACTTTGTTTCAAAAATTTTGTTGTAAATAAAGATACTCTCTCTAAAGGCCGTTGAACCGTTGTGCACCAGATTTGAGTGTTTCGTAACGTCTGCATACCGGTCCGACAGTACCACAGTTGTATGGAAAGTTACCATAGTGGTACTACTAGGAAAATATTTTTTGTACTGAGGACATTGCAACGTAACTTAGACAATTTGGCTATAAACTGCATAATGTAAACGGTGTACATCAACAAAATACAATGGAAAGTGCTTTGGGAGATTTCAATTTCAATGGCTAATGGCAAAAATTGTCAGACTCTTTCATTTTCATGAAAAAATAAATTCTTGTCTTAAACCTAAGGATGACCTAAATGCCAAATCCCCGAATTGAGATGAAGTAAAGTTATAATGGTGTAGGATTCCCATGTCGAATCTTGGAAATAAGCAATCACAACAAAAACCCTTTTAAAAGGGAAATGTGACGCAAGTCCTTCTTCCTCCTTCCAAAACAACTGATATCAATTTGGCGTGACGCTTAAAGCTTTGAAACGCAAAAATTCTTTTGGAATGTTTTCATTTTTGATTAAAAAAATGCGTCACAAATGCCGGACCCCCAATGTTATAGTTTTTCTGTTCTTTCAGCTTTCACAACGCAAAAATTTGTCATTATGTATGGCGTATTTTTGAACAGGAAATCAAATTTTTGCGTATGACAGCTGAAAGCGTAGAAAAAATCACCCCAAATTGATATCAGTTGTTTTGGAAGGAGGAAGAAGGACTTGTGTCACATTTCCCTTTTAAAAGGGTTTTTGTTGTGATATCAGTACTTTTGGAAGTTTCGGCTACTACTTTCATGGGCAAAAATGATCCACTCAACTTCCTCTACAACATATCAAAAGTTTTTTTTGAGCCGTCGCCGCCGCCAAACCGAGCCGCGGCGGCTACTACTTCCATGGGCGAAAATGATCCCTCAACTTCCTCTACAACATATCAAAAGTTTTTTTTTTGAGCCCCCGGCCCATTTTCCGCCATTTTGGCGGTCACCCCTATACACTACACACCCAACCCAACATCTTTCCCTTTGACACCAAACCTGTATCTCGAACACCCAACCATGTCTTATACAAAATATGCTTCCGTACACACACACACACAAACACATACATATGGGCTTTATATGGCGCCTTCTAAGAGCCCTGGCGCCCAAACGAGGCCGGTACCCCCCCTTTTTTAAAATCTCATATGGCGTAGAATGCCCAGCCGAAGGTCCCTGCAAAATTTCAAGAAAAGATATCGAGCCGTTTTCGAGAAAACTCCAAAAAAGTGGGTTTTCATACAAATGGCTCTGGAACTAAGTAACTAACTAAGTAACTAACTAACTAACTAACGTAGGATGTTTCCATTAACTTTGGTTTCTATGAAAGTGAATATTTTGTATGGAAAATGACGATTTTCTAAAGGTCATATCTCCGGGTCCACTGGACCGATTTTTTTGAGTAAAAAGTCGATTTTAATCAGAATTTTACGTAGAATCCGAAAAACTAGGGCTCAGAAAGATACGACGCAAGGCAAAAAAGTCAAAATCTAGCTGTATATATGGTTCCGAAGTCTACGAAAAAAATTTTTCTGAATTTTTTGGTCGTGGGGACTTGCGTCACGGGCGCATTGCTACCGCGCGCCCATGATTTGAGTATGTCATTGAAAACGTAGAAGAAAGTTTGGCCGAAAGCTTCAACTTGTCATGTTAATATCTTTTGCTGTTCTATATGGCTAATCTTATACATTGTCGCTACCATGGAATTGAATAAATTAGTTGATTTTAATTGAAGTCCGTAGAGATTATAAACTAGAATACTTTATCCGTTTCTACAGATATTGACTGTTTAGTCGGATCAGTTATAAAAGCGAGTCCCAGTCATTGAACCTGTACCTGACCGTGCCTACACAAAAGAAATGCAAAAGTGACAGATGCGAAATTTTTGTAATATGGCAACACTAAATTTCATTGATAACTTTTGATTTATGAATGAAATTCGGGGTTGCCTAATTCGAAAAATTTCGCATTGCTATGTAAATCTACACTAGTGGTGAGCGGGCTGCCCGAAAAAACCCGACCCGACCCGAACCCGAATCGACTTTCACTGGTTTCGGGTTCGGGCTTTCGGTTCTTCAAATCCCGGGCGGGCGGGTTTAGGGCGTACTTTTTATCGGGTTGGAGATTCGGGTATATCAAAAAAACCGAAACCGATTTGTAAAAAAATCTAAAAATGATGCACTATATCCAAACCGGAAAGTTTAACAATAAAAAAGTTATGAAGACGATGCACCCTAATAGTATATTATCACACAAGGAATCGCGTGATTATAGCCGAGTGAGTAATAGTGAATGATCCGAGGGCTGTATTGCAAGGTCTATTCACGCACCGAGATGAAGTGAATAACCGAGTTCTTCAGCCCGAGGTTTATTCACATGTCGAGGTGTGTGAATAGACCATGCAATACAGACCGAGGTCAATTCACGTATCGATACTATGATCAAGCGTATTAGCCCTTGTGTTATACGATAGTTTATTGCATTTGTGCCCATAATAGGCCAATTTTGCACGAAACTGTAGATTAAACAACAAAGAAATACTTGGCGATTTATCAAACACTGTCATCGAAGGTTCCCACACTTCTGAAATTAATTCCATTACATACACGTATCGAGACTAAGATCAAGCGTATTAGTCCTTGTGTTATACGATAGTTTATTGCAATTGTGTCTCAGAGCAATTTTGTACAAAATAACGATCAAAATGATTGAAAAAACATTAGCTTAGCTAGCATCCAAAAAACGGTATGAAAAAATGTATCGTCTACTCATACGTTTTGCAACACTGCACAGACGTTACAAAATACGCATCCAGTTTTATTACCGGGTCAAAATACCACCGTTCGAACTCGAATGAATATTTGTGGCATAGGGTGGCTCTGCCCCCTTAACCCCGCGCCTGCGGTGAGCTTTCCCACCCTGCACGCTGCCGTTACCATCATGAGGTTCTGCCCCTTAGACCCCGAAGATGGTTATACCGCCCCACTATCCTGCTCTTTAATTTTTCCATTAATTTCACAGCCTGTGGCTATGCCTTACAAACTTTATTGACTTTATTGCACTGACATGATATTGAGCATGGCCATCAAAAATTGCTGGTAGAAAGCTGTCCGGGGTAATTCGGTTCCAACGCAATTGAAAGTGAAAAAGAAGTGTTGTTTAATACCAAATGTCCTGATTTTGCTCGTTAGTATTTTTCTCGTCCGGATTTTGGGATTCCGAATGAAGGTCGTACGCCATTTTAGTAACAGTGTTATATAAAAGAACGTTATACTTTTCCGAACCCAATTAAGGAATTCAACCCGAAATTCTTTCGGGTAATAGAACTCGACCCGAATTTTTTTCGGGTAATAACGCTGCCCTGGTAACTTATAATATCGTATGTCAAAATGAAAGCTTTCGAATTTTCTATACATTTTGCATTGAAATTGAAAGCTCCGAGCTTTCAAGTTACGATGTTTTAAGTTAACAGAGCAGAACGCAAGGCTCGAACTTCTTTCGGGCGGTCGGGTTTCGGGTTTGAATTTCGAGTCGGGCTCGGGTCTGGTCGGGTATCGGGTTAAATTTTCTAGTCGGGTTTGGGTCAGGCTGGGCTACAAAAAAATGCCTACCCGCTCACCTCTAATCTACGCTGACTTTCTTGCAGGCAATGTCAAAATTTTGTGTACTCAAAGTTTTGACACCAGGCTGCCTTCTTTTTTATCGCTCAGAGACACATAGTGCGCAGCCTGATGTAAAATTGAAAAGAATTTTGCCATAGACTACTCGCTACCGGCTACAAGTTTCACTGAAAACACTTTTTAGCGCGCTTCGCCTTAGGCTACGCTTCGGATATGTTTGGATGAAATAAGAAAATTTTTACTTTTAGGGACCTCCGGCGAATTTTTGAATATTTTTAGACCCGTAAGTAGAACGAAAAGGAGTCTATTGCGTTTACCATGACGTTTGTAACCAGTCGAATTTTGACCCGGGAGCAGGGGGTTTGATGCTACTGTCGGTCCAAGGACCATTGAGCTAGAGCCATTTAAGCGGTTTTTAGTCTTTTGCAGGGTTGTATTAGCGTCGCAAATCGTTAGCGTCGCTATTAGCGTCGCTAATAGCGACGCTAATAGCGAAGCTAATTTATAATTTCCTCGCTAATAGCGACTAGCGTTTCGCTAACAGCTAATTTAGCGAGGCTATATTTCGCTATTCGCTAATCGCTAAAATGTTATGTATTTTTGTCGATTTAGGGACTACTTTTCCAAGTCTCTAATCTTCTTCTCTCGGCTTGTTACTCCTTAATGAAACAATATATAGTTAAATTCAATTTTTCTCAGAAAGTGACATACATAAAATAGTGTAGTAAAAATAATAACTTTACTTGTTTCATGTTTAATATTCCAGATTCCAGATCCCTTGCTACAGCAAATTGGATTTTTAAAAGATTCTGTCGCTTAATTTCCCTCAACAAAATAAGGAATGTAGGCCTATCACGTAGCGGGAAAAGGTGACGTGAAAATATAGATAAATATTGCTGCCCATCGCAGCGCTGCGATCGAATCTAGTACAATTATCAAATCTGCACTATCTCGGTTCGCAGCAACTTCACATCTATTCTACCTAATGCAAAGAAAACTACAACGAAGTTGGCTTTCATGCAAGTAGATGCAACAAGACTCAACAATGTACTAAATGCCTAACGAATTTGTGGTCGGAGAATTTTTTGTGATAGACTTGTTGAATTCGCTTAAGAGCCGGAATACTATAATAAATGAAGGGTCAAATGCTTGTTCGTTGATTTGAAATTATTGCTTCTGTCGCTAGAAATTAAGAAAAGATTTCGTTAGTCACGGGACATTTCCGGTGTCCCGTGACTAACGCACTTTACTGCTCATATCTAGCGACAGTGGCAATAACTTTAATTTTAAAGCAACCAACAAGCCTTTGACCCTTTATTTATTATAGTACTATGGTCGAGGGGGAAAATTTTGTCCCAAGTATTGGCATTGGTGTCTATTTCCCCCAATGGGAATGGAACTAAATAGCTGTTTCCCTTCTATTTACCCGAAAAAATGCAAAATGTTTACTCAACTTTCGTTTTTTCTGCAAAATTTTCACTTTTATGACTGAAAAATGGTCGAAACTAGGGAAATAGAAAGGGAAATACCTTACTATTTCCTTCTATTGGGTCCAATGGCAAATAACACCTGTCCCAGTATTTCCTCGAGTTGTTTCCCCGTCGACTATGGTTCTTAAGCGAATTTAATAAGTCTATCACAAAAAATTTTCCGACCACTTTACCTATGAGAAGGTCGAAAATTTCAAAAAAGAATTCGCCATATGTCATACGTGATACGTAACTCTGTACGTGATAAGACTATTCCCAAATA
This sequence comes from Pseudolycoriella hygida, assembly GCA_029228625.1. Classification (NCBI taxonomy): domain Eukaryota; kingdom Metazoa; phylum Arthropoda; class Insecta; order Diptera; family Sciaridae; genus Pseudolycoriella; species Pseudolycoriella hygida. The sequence continues at coordinate 140,691,674 of CM055404.1, forward strand.
ACGAATCAATGAGTCCACAATTTCATTCACTCTAGATTTTTACTGATATTTTACTAAAATTTTCACTTCCCGAGTTTAGCGAGGATTAGCGGTCGCTAATAGCGATCGCTATTAGCGCGCTAATCTGTCTCCGGTTAGCGAATTGAGTTATCGACGCTAATTTTTTTCATTTCTAGCGTTAGCGTTAGCGTCGCTAAAAAAATCGGTTAGCGAATACAACCCTGGTCTTTTGTACATAACTTGAGTAAATCTCTTCCGATTTTCAAAAAAATTTGTTGTTTGAAAGATCTGAGCACGGCCGACAATTTTTGGAAGAAATTTTTTTGGATTTGAGTCATTGGGCTTAGCTACGGTACAAAAAGCGAGTCTCTGCTGGGCCTTGCGGTCGGCCCTCATCAAAAAAAAATTGTTTTTGTATGTTGCAAAGCAAATTGAGGGAAACTTTTTTCTCTATGGAAGTATGTGTCCGAGGTCTCTACTAACGTCGACACTAGCCCAAAAAATGGTTTTTCACAACTGCTCTGAGAAAATGCGTACTTTCTCTCGTCAAAATGGGGGAGAAAATTGATTATTTCAAATGATGATTAGGGACTTAGATTAGAGATATGAGCGCACTTTTACACTTCATTATAGTATTTTTGAAATTATAAATTGCGGAGACCGAGTCCCGACTTTTTTCGGAAACAAAATACTTATTTTCTTGATTAATTGTAGAAACAGATTTTTTTCGGAGATAAAGTACTTATTTTCTCATAGCAGTTGTGAAAAATATAATTCATAACTGGGGAAGGATAGAAGATTCCTCAACTTGAGTACCTTGTGACCCTCGCCAAATAAATTGTAACTTGGGTGATGTGCGGTCCCTCGCTATGCTCGGGGCGCAAATTCACCGTCGTTGCGATTTATTCAGCTCTGGTCGCAGACTTTACTCTTGTTAAGGAATTTTCTGTTTCCTTCCCTAGTTATGAAATCTACTATTTTGCTATGCTGTAGAGAAAATTGAGTAGAATATTTTTCTCTATTAGGGAGTCAATTTTGTGCTTTCGGACGGGTTTTTCAATATTGCCCTATTGCCAATTTCCAATACAATTTAATGTGGACGTAAGGCTTAGACTTAGATATGTTCGAGTCTTTTCGTAACATCAACACTGTTTGACACATCTATTCTGATACGTACGGGTCCCTTCATATGTTTTTTTAATTTTTTGAAAGAAAATTGTCGGTGGTAAAAATTAAAAATTTTCTTTTTTTCAATTTTTGTACTTTAAAGCGTCTAAAGCGCCACCTATTTTGCCCAATGCTTCCACATTGATTTTTCCCTTAAGTCTGATCTATTACATTTCCAGCGATTGGCTGGATTTTATGGAAAAAAGAGGTTAATACAATTGAATTTCCACAGCGATGTGGAAAATGCGGAATCAAAAATTTTGAAGAAAATTCACATGACATGCTTGCACAAAAAATTGTATGAAATTCATTTCTCATAGAACCGGTGAAAACCGGTAATACCGAAAACCGGTTTTTTTATTTTCATAACCGGTTTTTTTCGTTAAATTTTTTGTTCTAAAAAGCGCTGTTTTACTTCTTGATTTCAACATTATAAGTTGAAGTTTTCGGGTAAATTTCCTACAAAATTTTCAATGGTCAATGTTCAAGATTTGGTACAGAAATGGGAAAGTGGCCATCAAGACATCCCAAAATTGAGATTTGTATTAAAATCAAAAAATTCTGCAATCAAATCACAAGTTGTGCTGTAACGTCAAATGCTGAACGGCTAAGTTGGCGTAAATGTCGTCGCTTATATGAAAATGAATTTTTTGGCCGAAGCATATTCTTTGAATGTGTGCACATTTTCCTCAGAATAAAATAGATTTTTAGTTACTTCTAACAGCTAGCTTTGAAACTCAATCAGAGCAGTCTGGTATACTGGCCCTGCTATGAAGCATGAAAAGCCAAATACGTCACTCGCAAAGATTATGACTACATCAGGGAGACTGGAAATGGAAACCGATCAAACGACATCCAAATCTTCTTTGTTGAGATCATCTGAGATAATGAGACACGAAAAGTGACCATTAGAAGGGGTTGGATCTGAGTGCGTCATTTGACGTGTACGATGAAGGTAATACCAACGTTACGTTGAATCAAAAAGAGCTTTTTTTTGCGTGTTGTTCGTGTCTTTGTCTTATAATTATAGGTAAAATGAGCGACGATATTCCAGATAAATCAGCACTGCTGCCTGCGCACATATTTTTAAGCCAAACAGGAGAAATAAAAACTAAAAGAAAATACCTTCACTCAAAGTCTTTAATTTTAGAATAGGAAACAATATAAAAAAATTACCGGTTTTTGCCGGTTATTTTTTTGAAAAAATCGGTCTTACCGAAAACTAGTTTTCAAAAAAGGCCGGTAAATGGATTCACTAATTTGGAAGCATTGGCTGAAGGCGCTTTTCAAAAGTACAAAATGAAAAAATGAAGTTTTTGATTTTTGCCACCAACAATTTTTTACGGAATCGGTTTTAGAAAACTTGCTCTTTCGGACGGGGTTCGAAACCCATGTGAAACAGGTGTGGTTTGATGGAGAGAGTATCTAGAAATGTCGATTTTTGCGTTATATATCTTATAAATGGCCCCTTATCGACAGAATAAATTCATTAGTGAGTTTGGGCTGTAGACTGGAGACACATAAAAATTTTTGTAAAAATCACCTAAAAGTGTCAGAAATATCGAATTTCGAGTTTTTTTCTATATGTCTCCGGCCCAATTTCTCTATTAGAGTAAATCTCTCACGAAACAATTGCCTAAACTGTACAAATGCTACCCATCTGTCTGGGTGGAAGTTCCGAGAATCATAATTCTGACGGTTTTATTTACAAACGCGCAGAGACAGAAATCGTGACGTTGTCACAATATAGCGTCGTAGCTCTATTGTCACATATCTGACGTCACAGCGCTGAAAATTAAAAGAATGTCATAAATCTAATGTCAAAGCTCTGACGTGACTTTCCGAATCTTACAATACGGAGAAACCGGAGAAACTGAGAGACCAACAGAACATCTGATCAATTCTTAAATTTCACCTAAAACATTCTCACCTTCAACATTCAGCTCGTGAGCATACTTTTGCATCTTATTCCTATCCTTCAGCACAATAGCTTCCCAGAATTGACATAAAGATCTACGCAGTTTTTGCGGTATGTGCTCATACAATCCATGATCCAACAACACAATTTCTGGTTTTCCTTTCGCATTTTTTCGCACAAATACATTTCCGGGATGTGGATCGGCATGGACGAAACCAGAGTTGAAAATTTGTTCGGCGAATATGTTGAACAGTTTCTGGTCAATTTCTTTTATAAAAAATTTGTCATTTCGAATGGATTCAATGTCTGTGATTTTGTAGCCGTCAATCCATTCAGCCGTTAGGATTCTCTGGAAAGTTTCATAAGTTTATTGACGAACTTTTATAGAATAGGGGAAATTCGAGCAAAGTAGGAATAGGTTCTGATTGACATCCTTACAGAGTTTGTGTACTGCCACAAAACTTTCGGAACATAAATGTAATCCAAGTGCCGCAAATCGTTCGAACAGCGCTCAGCGTTCTTGCCTTCATTGACAAAGTCAAGTTCCTGTAAGAAATTAGCATTGGAATCCGTTTAGCAGTTGGGAAACGTGAAGCTTGACCGACCGTCAGCTAATGAAGGTGAACAGAATCTGATGAGATCAGCTGAAGAGAGAGTCTCTCTGAAGTCCGTTCAGTTTCATCGATCATTTCTCACCTGTTGCAAATCAGTCCGAAGTTCTCTCAACGTCCACGTAAAATCGAAATTTTTGTGTACTTTTTTAGCCAACGTGCAAAGAAACAGTATTGTACCAAAGTCGCCGGAAAAACGTTTCTTTAAATCGATATACTGCACTTTGACCGCAACGGACTGTCCGTCTTTCGTTTTCGCTTTAAAAACCTGAGCCAAGCTTGCTGCAGCTACGGGTCTGTAGTCGAATTCCGAAAATACTTCTTCGGGTAATTGACCAAAATCTTCCAAAAATAGTTTTTTTACTTCGTCGGGTTTACGTTCAAGACACTGATTCTGTGTTTTGTAAGTGAAAGGAAATATTAATTTGTGTCTAAGTTACAAAAGTAGAATTTTGTGGGACGAAGCTGATTTGTACCGAAAAGCACTCCGCCAAACATTGAGCTTTTCACAAAATAATTTCCGGCCTTGGCATACTACAGTCATAAGTAAAAAAAAACTTAGAGAAAATCAGCGAAGGTTTTCAACGAATTTCTCTAAAAAAAAATTTCCGACAAAATTATACAAAACAATCCCAGAGAATCTTTTGTTTAATTTTGTCGCTAACTTGATTTTTTTTTGGCGAAATTCGCTAAAAAACTCAGAGAAAATCAGCGAAGATTTTCAACGAATTTCGGCGAAAAAAAATTAAACAAAACAATCGCCGAGAATCTTTTGTTTAATTTTGTCGCTAATTTGATTTTTTCGGCGAATTTCGTTGAAAATCTACGCTGATTTTCTCTAAGTTTATTTCCTTGCAGATAAGACAGACTGACTGATAGGCCGAGGCTTGTTCTGCCGTCCTAAGGAAAAAAAAACTTGGAGAAAGATTTTTCACGAAATTCGCCGATAAAAATCATAGTGGCCACAAAATTAAACAAAAGATTCTCGGCGATTGTTTTGTTTAATTTTTGTCGCTTTGATTTTTTTCGGAGAAATTCGTTAAAAATCTTCGCTGATTTTCTCCAAGGTAAGAAATTTTGTATACTTTTTTAACATTTTTCGGAGATTTGACATTTTTTTCGAAAACTTTTTTAAAACGTCGCAATTTTTTCAAAAAATTTAATTTTTTTTTTCGAAATTCGACACGCAGAAATTTAAAGAAATATTACGTCGTTCCCTTGACTGAAAGTTAAGGGTCTCATGCTGGAAAATGCCAAAAATGGGTGTAACTATGATTGAAAATACATCAACCGTTGTAAAAAAAGATAATTGTGTGTAACCGATTTTCCTTGTGCTCCGGATAACTTGAGCAATTCCTAACCGAATTTTCTAAATGTGTGAATTTTAATTCCTTAGGTCAAGATGGACCATATTGGTTTAATGGTCTGGAATATATTGCAGAAAAAGTAAGTTTTTAGACTCGTACGAAGCGATCTCCATAGTTTAATTGCTTTGCCTCATATCGTGACCAAGTAAGTCTCGCACAGAGAATTAAGAGAAAATTGGTGTCTTCTACAAAGTTGTTAGGTGTATATCAGTAGAATATTTTAGGTGATAGAGTGTTGGTGTCTTCGGCAAAGTTGTTGATCTGTATGAGTACAGTTTGATAGTTTATGATTTTTTGTTAGATGTGTGGAAGTGAATGAAGTGACGTTCAAAGAAGGGCCATATCCAGTTCATAATTGACTATCAACTTGATAGTTGACTATGATTTCGATAGTTGACTATAATTTTGATAGTTGACTATTAAATTTGATAGTTGACTATCAGTTTGATAGTTAACTATCAAATTTGATAGTTAAATAACAAATTTGATAGTTAATTATCAAATTTGATAGTTTGATAGTTGACTCTCATTTACATAGTTGACTATTATTGTGATAGTTGAGTATCATTTTGATAGTTGACTATCACTTTGATAGTCGACTACCAAATTTGATAGTTGTCTATCATTTTGATAGTAGTCTATTATTTTGATAGTTGACTATCAGTTTTATAGTTTACTATCAAATAGTTGAAGGAAGAATGATAAATCAAATAGTCAACTATCAAATTTGATAGTCAACTACCAAAATGATAGTCAAATATCAAAATCATAGTCAACTATCAATAAACAGCCAACTATCAAGTACATAGTCAACTACAGTTTGATAGATGAGAGTTGAATATTTGATAGTTGATATTTTAATAGCTGATGTTTGATAGTTGATACCAATCTTAAACTATCAAACGATTAATCTGTCAACCTGTCAAGGATCAAAATATCGGATATTAAACTATCAGCTATCGAATATAGAATTTAAAAAAAAAGTCACGAATTATTATTCTTATCACTTCAGAATCAACTTTCGAACACTACATTTTGATCTATTTCAAATATCAACGTATGCCGCAATAACTTTCAAAACAAACGTTAACTTGATATTTGACTTCAGGAATGCTTTCAACGAAGTTTTTAGAAAATACTTGCTGAACGAAATCAGGACAACATCGCCTTCGTTATTTCCAATGCAACAAAAAGCGTACGGTAGCCCGAGTAGTCTTTTCTTTGGCGATGCGATTATTTTGTCGAAAAGAGGAACCCAGCAGGGTGACCCGTGTGCACCAGCTACTTTCAGTATTGGATTGAGACGATTGAAGTTAGCTCTTAACACGTGGTTCCTGGATGATGGCGTGATGAATTCAACGCTCTTTTAGAGGATGTTAGAAGTGCTTTAGCATTTTCAGACGAATCGGGCCGGACGTTCAACCCAGCAAAGTGCGAAGTCTACTTTATGAACATCCTGCCAGAGTCAAAAGACGAGATGCTCGAGGAACTGAATACTCTATTGCCGGGAATTGAAGTCCTAGATGACTCTTCTTTCATGCTCCTCGGTGCACCGATCTTAGATGAAGGTACCAGCGATTCATTATCTAATGATCTGAAAGCTGTCAAAACCATGTGAAGGCGACTTCCACTCCTGGACATCAACCCGTCTTCTCCTCGATTTCTGTACTTACTTCGTACGGCCCCAACATTTTGACATCCAGATAAACTAGCAGAGATCGACGAATACTACCGTCAGTCACTTGTAACCATCACTAGCAACAAATTTAGAAGCACATCATGGACTCAAGCATCTCTGCCGTTGTCTTCAGCCGGACTTGGAATAAGGAAGACGATAGACTTGGCTCAGCCAGCTTACTTCTCGTCAGTATTTCAATCAGAAGACCTTTGGAACCATATTTTTTTATCGTATATGATCAGTGAGTACCCTACAATAGAGGTGAAAAAGGTACAGAGTTCTTGGGATAATTTGCGCTCCAAATCAATTTTTGAAGAGTTGTTATCACCAACCGACCGGGCTCGATTACTGGCGTCATCCACAAGAACATCTTGTAAGTGGCTCCAGGCAGTTCCATCCCACTAACTTGGACATCTTTTGGATAACGACTCGAGAGTTGCAGTGGCGCTCCGGTTGGGTAATAAGGTTTGCGAGCCTCAACTGCGTGTTTGCTTTATCATGCAACAGCTCTAAAGGAAAATACCCACGGCATGGTGAGATTAACAAAATTTTCTCGATGGCCTTTGCTTCGGCTGGGTTTCCCAACAACCTCGAGCCTTATGGTCTGTCTCAACGCGATGGTAAACGCCCTGACGGAATGACCAACTACCTTTCGAGCCGGGGTAGACCTTTCCTATGGGATGTGACAGTGGTGAACTCAATTGCATCCAGTTACTTAAACGCCACTTCCAGGTCCAGTGGGGCAGCGGCCGACGTAGACGAGCGGCACAAACATAATGTCTACATCGATCTGAAAACGACATATAACTTTACGCCACTCGCCTTTGAAACTCTCGGTGCTGTCGGGCCAGAGACAACGCTGTTATTGAAGCACCTGGGGAAACTTATAAAAAAAAACACTGGCGAAGCTAGTTCCCTAGACTTTCTGCTCCAGCGGGTATCGGTCGCGATTAAGAGAGGAAATGCCATTTGTATTCGCGACACGTTTGGTGATTGTCGTGATTTTAATGTCTTCTTGTGATTATTGAGGTGATATTCATCTTTATTGTGATTTATTGTGATAGTATTTGTAGTATTTTGTAGTAGTAATTTTAGCTAATTTTATTTTAGTAGTTGTCAATCATTGAAAAGATCTTGGGTTTAGAGGTGGTTAATTCCACCTTTCCCCAAGCTAATTTTGATAAATAAATTTCAAAAAAAAAAAATAATTCAAATAGTCAACTATCAAAATGATAGTCAACTGTCAAATTTGATAGTCAACTATCAAAATGAGGGTCAATTATCAAAATCAGAGTCAACTATCAAATTTGATAGTCAACTATCAAACTATCAAAATCAGAGTTCACTATCAAATTTGATAGTCGACTACCACAATGATAGTCAACTATCAAAATGATAGTCAACTATCAAATTTGATAGTCAACTATCAAAATGAGAGTCAATTATCAAAATGAGAGTCAACTATCAAATTTGATAGTCAACTATCAAAATCAGAGTTAACTATAAAATTTGATAGTCGACTACCACAATGATAGTCAACTATCAAGTTGATATTAAAGTGACACCCAACTATCAAGTACATAGTCAACTACAGTTTGATAGATGAGAGTTGAAAATTTATAGTTGATATTTTGATAGTTGATACCAATCTTCAACTATCAAACGATTAACCTGTCAACCTGTCAACTATCAAGTATCAAGGATCAAACTATCAGATATTAAACTATCAGCTATCAAATATAGAAGTTATAAAAAGAGCACGAATTACTATTTTTATCACTTCAAAATCAACTTTCGAACACTACATTTTGATCTACTTTAAATACAACCGTTGCCGGAAAAACTTGCAAAACAAACGTTAACTTGATATTTGATAGTGAACGAGTTAAATTATTCGTTGATAAAGAAACATTTTCTAGTGTGAAGTTTGCGAGGGCCGTAATCGCACGAGTTAAATTAATTGTTGATGAGAAAAACGACAGCCGCACACTTCTAGTTCTACTACATACACACGCGAATGATTTTGTAATTTTTACCTCTAATTTTTTTAACGTATTGGTGTATTCCTTTGGTAAAATATGATTGATGGCAGACACACCTTGCCCAATCTTAATGTAAAGTCCACCGTTTTTCATACAACCCTCCAAAATTCGATTAGCGCATCTCAAGTGGATTTCTTTGAGCAGCTGACAAAATAATAAAAACCGAAAAAACGGTCAAATTAGCATTCCAAAGAGAGTCCAACGTTTTCATTTACCTCGTCGTAACCTTGAGATTCTTCAGACAATCCGTAAAGATTGTACGAGTAGTCGAATGAATTTTTAACGGCTATGGTAAGTGATCTAAGGAAACGGTTCGCGCTGCCAATCGTTTGGAATTCATTAAATGCATCGTAAGTTACGGCGATTCCGAGTGATGTGTAAGCCAAACGAAAGACGTATTTACGAAAGTTGTTAGTCGTGGCTCGTTTCTCATTGGAAATCGTTGAATGAAACGTCTTAGTTCCGATTCTTTCTCCTATGTGCCTGGACTGTCGTACGAAACGTAGAGGCAACTAAAAGATTAACGTAAATTATGAGAGGTGAAGGTGAGAGGAAGTTAAAAATATTCTTAAACCTTACCATTGTCGAAACGACAAATTAGATGTTAATTTGTTTACAAAATACTGAGTCGAAAATCAGCTGATTTTGTTCAAGTTTAAAGTTCGTCTCACGTACATACACAACACATACAAAAACACTTCATACAGAACCTTTCTACATCTAGCGATAAATTCATTAACTAAAGAGAAGCGAAAAAGCGCCAAAAGATTGAACGTTTACTTTGACGCTACAACCGAAAAAGCTCTTGTCGCTAACCCAAAAGATTCCTCTTCCTCTGTGAGGTGGTTGTGAAACAGTCAAAAATCTATAGAAGTAGCAAATGTGACGCAAGCCCTCTTTTAAAAAAATTGCTTTCATTCCACACTAAAAATGAGGTTTTGAACGGTTAAGTGACGCATATATTTGTTTAAAAGTTTAAATTAGAGACTTCGTTGAAAACGAATTATAACGTTGATTTTAAGGACAAAAATTGTGTCCGCATCTCCCTGGGCTGGGCATTGGGCATGGGCTGGGCATTGGGCATGGGCTGGGCATTGGGCATGGGCTGGGCATTGGGCATGGGCTGGGCATTGGGCATGGGCTGGGCATGGGCTGGGCATGGGCTGGGCATGGGCTGGGCATGGGCTGGGCATAGGGCATGGGCATTGGGCATGGGCATTGGGCATGGGCATGGGCATTGAGCATGGGCATTGGGCATGGGCATTGGGCATGGGCATTGGGCATGGGCATGGGCATTGGGCATGGGCATTGGGCATTGGGCATTGGGCATTGGGCATTGGGCATGGGCATTGGGCATGGGCATTGGGCATGTGCATTGGGTATGGGCTGGGCATTGGGCATTGGGCTGGGCATTGGGCTGGGCATTGGGCTGGGCATTGGGCTGGGCATTGGGCTGGGCATTGGGCTGGGCATTGGGCTGGGCATTGGGCTGGGCATGGCGGGGGCATTGGGCTTGGGCATTGGGCTAGGGCATTGGGCTGGCTGCTGGCTTGGCTTTGGCTGGGCAGTGGGGCTGGCATTTGGCTGGGGGCATTGGGCTGGGCTGGGCTGGGCATTGGCTGGGCATTGGGCTGGGCTCATGGGGGGCATTGGGCTGGGCATTGGGGCTGGGCAATTGGGCTGGGCATTGGGCCTGCATTGGGCTGGCATTGGGCTGGGCATGGGCTGGGCATTGGGCAGGGCATTGGGGATGGCATGGGCTGGCATTGGCCATGGCTGGGCGGCATTGGGCCTGGGCATTGGGCGCATGGCTGGGCATTGGGCTGGGCATTGGGCTGGGCATTGCTGGCATGGCTGGGCATTGGGCTGGGCATTGGGCATTGGGCATTGGGCTGGGCATTGGGCTGGGGCATTGGGCTGGGCATTGGGCTGGGCATTGGGCTGGGCATTGGGCTGGGCATTGGGCTGGGCATTGGGCTGGGCATTGGGCTGGGCATTGGGCTGGGCATTGGGCATGGGCTGGACATTGGGCATAGGCCGGGCATTGGGCATGGGCTGGGCATTGGGCATGGGCTGGGCATTTTTTGTTTGAAAAATGTGGGCAGTGGGTATCAGCTGGGCAATAATTTTAGTATGCTCATTACGGCGTATCAAATTTTTGGACTTTTAAATCTCTGCTATGGGTGTGAAAAGTGTAAAGCATCAAAAACTGAGTCCGAATATGTGGTCGGCTGACCCTGGAAAGAAGAAATGCAGAGCATTAAAAATACTACAAAAATACCGAAGGTCCCGATCTACAAAATAGCATAGTTACCGAGTTGTTCTAATAGCGAAGATTGGTCCTTTTAGACTTTTCCTTACAGATACGTCGCTAAGATTTGCTTTAAATATGGAATGATAGACTAAGTCAAAGTCTACAACTATGCCTATTCTATCAATGAGAGTTTCTGTCACAATAGGCAGTATGGTCTACATGGGTCGGAGCATGTCAAATCACTTCAAATTTCTTTTAAAATACTTCAACCGGAGCTGGTGGGCTGAAGACAGTTTAATTATCATGAGACCCGTACGAAAAACGAAGTTCTTCGTAGAGTATATGGTGTTTACCATAACGTTTGTAAGCAGCCGAATTTCGACCCGGAAGTAGTGATGAGCATCGATCGTGGTCCTTAGATGACGAATCAACAATAAAAACATATGCAAGGGACCCGCAGTGTTAATGTTACGAAAAGACTCTTAAGTGTATGAAATTACGTCCACATTAAATTATATTGGAAATTGCCGAGAGGGCAATATTGAAAAACCCGTCCGAAAGCACAAAATTAACCCCCCAAATCAACAAAAATGTTCACCTCAGTCTACTATAAAACATAGCAAAAAAGCCATTTTTTGGCTAGGGCCGACTTAGGGCCATGACCATAAGGAAATGCCTCCCACACATACTTACATATACAACAATTTCTGACTCAATTTTCTGTAGAACACAGCAAAAAAAAATTTGTTGTCAAAGGCCGACCCTAGGACCGAGCTACTGCCCTAAGTAGAGGCCTCGAACACAAACTTCTATGTTTTTCGAATATAATTTGGTACTCGGTTACCTTTCAAATGAAAAAGAATCAAAATCGGTTAGGATTTGATCGATTTATGTAAACAAACACGTTGGGCCCTAGTAGAGACCCGGTTTTAGGGTCCTGGCTGAGTCCAATGGTCCGTCAACACGATAACTTGAGTAAAACTCAACCGATTTTCAGAAACGTTTTTTTCCCTGAAATGTAATAATTTTGTACATAGCTCGAGCAAATCTTCTCCGATTTTCATTATTTTTTATTTTGTTTGAAGGATCTGGGCATGACCGACAATTTATGGATGAAACTTTGTTGGATTTGAGTCCTTGTTTTTAGTGCCCTAGCTAAAAACGAGTCTAGCTCTACCGCCCTATGTGTTTTTTGTACATAACTCGAGTAAATCTTTTCCGATTTTCATTTTTTTTAATCGAAAGGTCCAGGAATGCCTCACATTTTGTGGAATTTTTTGATCAAAAACCCTTGGACTGAGCCAGGACCCTAAAACTGAGTTTCTACTAGGGCCAAACGCGTTTGTTCACATAAATTGTGTAAATCCTAGCCGATTTTGTTGATTTCTATTCGAGAGAGCCGAGTACTGAATTATACTTAAAAGTAAATTTGGGCCCGGTGCCTGTGCTAAGGTCTCAAGTGGGCCTCAGGTCGGTCCTAAGGGCGGCCCTAGACAAAAAAAAATGGTTTTTTGCTATGTTGTAGAGAAAATTGAGGTGAGCGTTTTTGTCTATTTGGGAGTCAATTTTGTGCTTTCGGAAGGGTTTTTTACACTGTTGCATTGCTTCGGACGGGTTTTGCCCTCCCGCCGATTTCCAATACAACTTAATGTGGACGTAATTTCAGTGGACGTAACATCAACTTATTTTGCCACATCTACTATTCTGATACGTACGGGTTCCTTGCAAAACATTACTTTCAGGGAAAAAAAGATTTTGAAAATCGGACAAGTTTTACTGGGTCAAAGCCATATAAAAGTAACGCAAATTCATCATTTTTTGGCAGACTTTCATTCGCTGCAATATAACTTTTCCAGGGAAGCTTTTGTATGATACATACAGTAAAACTTTCGAACGGTATATGACATGTCACTGAATCTCTCTATTGCAACTTGTCATAGACCGCAGAAAAGTGCCTATATCGACTAATAACGCCCAACCATCAACTCCTAACTAGTCAACTTATAGTCAGCATTTTTGTCGTCTCAAGACCTAAAATCGTGTCCAAAATTTTTTTGATTCGAAGGGGCCGTTCATAAATTACGTATTGACATTTTTCAGACCCCTCACCCCCTGTAACCGAGGGGTGACGCACTTCATTTATTCCATTTATTCTTTTATTCCATTTATTCCCAAAATTTTTTTGTTGTTTTTGCGAAATATCTTAACCAAATATATCACAAGTTAGACAAATAAGTTCAAAAATAGGTTTGCACAAATTATAAAGCATTTAAACCATCCTGAGATTAAATTTTATTTTTTTTGGAATAAATGGAATAAATAAATTTATTGCATTTTTCAACAAAAATTCTTTTAAGTTTTCAAAAGTTGGTTTTTTCACTTTTTGACACATTAGTATGGTTTGTTGTGTGCGTTGCCATCAAGTCTATTTGAGGTTTTGACAAATTTGAAAAAATTATCATTTATTCCATTATTTATTCCATTTATTCCCATTTATTCCATTTATTCCCAATTATTCCATAAACCATAAACCGCAGAAGTGCGTCACCCCTCGCCTGTAACGCTAAAAGAGTCAAATTTGACCCATTTTTGTTCTAAGTAACGCTTGTCTCATACCCCTCCCCCCTCTTGCTTTACGTAATTTATGAACGCCCCCGAATCAACTTCGTTCGAGTTATAGCTAAAATTTTCAGCATTTCCTTGCACGACCTTACTCAATGAGCTCTATCTTCTAGACAAAACATTTTTTTGCAAAAGTGAAAAATTAATTTCGTCACAAAAGTTCAACAAAAAGAATGAGATATGACTCGACCGATTCTGAAGACCCTTGTCCCGAAATGTCTTAATATTGTTCGATGATTGTTGTGCGGGGATACGATTTAAACAAAGAGAAGTTACGTCGTCGGTGTCGCTCATCACTATTCCATACGTTTAGTAGAACCTTTGAAAATGTTGAATTCAGAACAGCTAGCAAAAGTCGAAAAATTAAGTGGGGGCTTCAAACGGAATGTCGATCAAGTAAAGTCGATCATTGACGAATTAATACTGAGGAATGGTTCGTTTTTCAAAAAGTTGATTCAAACATTTGCAAACAGCCCGTACGATATTCGCATGGCTGGTGAAATGGCACGGTAAATATTCGATGTGTTTCGTGGATGAACGGCTAAATTTGCAAACATTTACATTTGCAGCGACATCATATACAATAAAATTCCCGAGACAATGGATTTAATATCCTCGGCATCAGTGACTGAAATGTACGCACTATTGACATCAGAAAATATTTGTGCCACTTTTATTGAAGCGATTCCCACCGTCATTGCACATTACGACTCAAAGTCATACGTGATTAGGTCAATTTATCCCTTTCATCAGGTCACCAATCCGAACACGAAAGATTTTTTTTGGATAACACATGCGTACGACCGAACATTTACAATGAGTTCACTGCTAATTGACTTCGATGGGACCATTTACGATTATTTTAACGGTTACATTGACGCCGTGGATTATCGTATTCGGATGAATGTTATTCCCGATAAGTTTCTCAAAGGCAATTACAGAAAGATTTTTCATTATTTTAAGTAAGCGTTCTTGGACTTGAGTGTGTACACTCAATAATCAAGTCACTCGCTTTCAGTTTATTCGGTGCTATATCGCATGTTACAAAATGTTGTCATCATCCTGCGACATTCAACTCTGTAGCGAACAACATGAGTGTGTTGGCGAAAGTTGACGGATATGTTCTATGGAATAAAATAAAATGGATGTTGACGCAACCGAGCCGATTCGAATCTATGGAAGCGTTCTTGTCATGTGATGGGGCTCAATATTTAGGTGAGTAAACAATTAACGAAGTTCTTCGAAAAAGGGTCTATTGCGTTTACTACGACGTTTGTAACCAGTAGAGGTAAGCGGGTTACCCGAAAGAAAGAAAGAAGAAGCGGGTTACCCGAATGTAGGAAAAGACCCGACTCGAACCCGACCCGAACTCGACCAGAACCCGAACCCGATCCGAACCCGAATCAATTTTATCGGGTTGACGGGTTACGGATTTTTCAAAATCGAATCGGGTCGGGTCAGGTTTTTGTAATTATTTGGCAAAAAACACGGTAACTTTTTTTTTTCATGAAATTATAGTAAATAATGAGAAAAATTACGCGTACTAGTGTTGGTATATTGAATAAATTATGTGCCGTGCCGTATTATAATTCGAAAGATTTCGATCGCAGTAACAGATTTGAGACTGACAATTTTCTGAACAGTTAGCCGTTGAAATTCAAACTGTAAAAATAAAATACTTTTCCGCACTTGTATCGAAATGAAATGCTCATGACAAAATTGATAGTGGTCATAACATAGTAACTAAGATACTCGTACTGATCATAGTTCAACACACACACACACACACACACGTGGGAAGACCATTTTTCGAAACCCGACCCGGACCGAACCAGACTCGATAAAATTTTTCGAAACCCGAAACCCGAATTGTTTCAAAACCCGACCCGGACCGAACCCGAACCGATTAAAATTTTCGAAGCCCGAAACCCGAACTGTTTCAAAACCCGACCCGGACCGAACCTGACCCGATAAAATTTTTCGAAACCCGAAACCCGAACACTTTCCAAACCCGGCCCGGACCGAACCCGACCCGATTAAAATTTTCGAAACCCGAAACTCATGAACCCGAAAAAAACAATTTGTGTTCGGGTCGGGTTTTTCGAAGTTTCGGGCAACCCGCTCATCTCTAGTAAAAAACCGCATTTTGGTGCAACTGCTCTATGAGTTCGATAATTTAAATTTGGCCTTTCTCAACAAAATTTCATGTGTTATCTGTATGGCGCACCAAGAAAACCGACAACTTCGAGACCTCTCTCTAAAGAAAATGTTACACAAAATATTTTTCTTGTTATCGGGTTTTTTAAAATTGAATCGGAACGGGTTCGGGGCGGGTCGGGTTTCTGTTTATACGGATTGTCGGGTTTTCGGAAAATGAATCGGGTCGGGTTCGGGTCGGGTCGGGTTTCACTTTGTTCTGATTACCGGGTTATCGGGTTTTTGAAAATAGAATAGGGTCGGGTCGGATTTCTAAAAAAGGCCAACCCGCTCACCTCTAGTAACCAGTCGATTTGAGGGGTAGGAGTAGAGGGGAGCATCAATCAATGGTCCTTACATGCCGAATCTCTAAAAAAATTTTGTTCGTCCGTCCGACAACTCGATAACTTGACCGATTTTCAAAAAGTTTAAAAAAGTAAGACTTGCGGTCAAGGTTACAGATGAGCGGGTTGCCCGAAACTTCTAAAAACCTGACCCGAACCCGAACACAAATTGTTTTTTTCGGGTTCATGGGTTTCGGGTTTCAAAAATTTTAATCGGGTCGGCTTCGGTCCGGGCCGGGTTTGGAAACAGTTCGGGTTTCGGGTTCCGAAAAATTTTATCGGGTCGGGTTCGGTCCGGGCCGGGTTGTTGTATCATTTTATTCGGGTCCAGATCCTTTATTGACTTTTTATATTTTACAAAACTCGTCTAAATTTTATCATCTTACATTACACGAATTTTGTTTTAGTCTAAGGTCCGTGAAGAATAATGCAGACGTCGGGCCTTGAAATAATTTTTGTTTCGAAGTAATTTGGGTTCTGAGTTTCGAAAAACTTGAGTGTCTGGTTCGGTCCGGGTCGGGTTTTGAAACAGTTCGGGTTTCGGGTTTAAAAAAATTTAATCGGCTCGGGTTTCGTCCGGGTCGTGTTTTGAAACAGTTCCGATTTCAGGTTTCGAAAATTTTAATCGGGTCGGGTTCGGCCCGGGTCGGGTTTTGAAACAATTTGGGCTTCGGGTTTCGAAAAATTTTATCGGGTCGGGTTCGCTCCGGGTCGGGTTTCGAAAAATGGTCGACCCGCTCATCTCTAGTCAAGGTCATGATAGAAAATTTTTTGGGATTGAATTTGGCTATTGTCGGAATACGGGTTGTTTAAGTTGTTTTGGCCTTTTGTACATAACTCGCTTAAATCTTTTCCGATGCGGTACTTTTTGATACGAGTAACGTATGAAGCTAGTTTAACTCTCTAGATGTGAGATTGCCACCGATACGAGCCGACGGCGAGTTCGGCAACACTTCGTTTGCGTTAAACTACCAGCTACGTAACGTGTATCAAACAACGTTTTTTGTAATTCACCGACAAAAACGAGATTTTCTTGTAATATAAAAATTCAATTCCACTAGTGCGTAAAAAACCGTCATCACACTAGTGCGGCAAGAAGACTTCATGCGACACCGTAATGACGCACGAAAAAGGGAGTTTTTGTTGGTGAATTGCAAAAAAAAGTTTTGTCGCAGTAATACGAAAAGTGACCTTATGCGACACCAAAATGACGCGCGAGAACCGAGGTTTTTGTCGGTGAATTGCAAAAAATTTTTTTTTTCGAATAAGGCTCGGAATAGGTCGGGTTTTATCTGATACTGAACCTGATAAGAGCAAACCTGATATAATTCCGGTCAAGTTCAAGTTCAACCTGAACTGACCTGAACCTAGATAAATAGTTTCAGATTCAACCTGAACCTGACCTCTTTCGACCTGAACTGCCTAAAACTTTTACCTCATAATTCAAAAGTCCTTTATTCAAGAACTATAATAATAGGACGTAATACAATCATAATTTTCACAAGGAAAATATGAGGGTACAATTCAGGTACAGTTGAGGTACAGCTCATTTCACTCATCCACTTGATGCCTAAATGTAGGCTTAGATATTTCTTACACAAATTCATCGTATATAGGTTACGTCATACGATTCACTCAGTGAGTACACCAAACACACCACAACTACCCAACTTTTGAAGCTTGAGTGAACTTTACACCCAAAAAAATGACTAACGTGACACTTGTACATTTGTACGTTTGCCCCGTACATAGTATCGCTTAAACCATTGGTTTAGCTGGACGTACATTGTACAATACATTTGTACAAGCTATCGTCGTTATTCATCAAATCCATATTAAGTTCGCCGTGTTTCGTTTCTAATCCTCGACTTTTCCATTGAGCTAACTTTACATGATGGATGTACACTCTAATTTCGATACGTTCTAACTACAATATACAAATCACGTGTACAATGTGCAACTCACTTGTACAATGTACAACTCACTTGTACAATGTGCAACTCACTTGTACAATGTGCAACTCACTTGTACAACGTACAGCTCACTTGTACAGTGTACAACTCATTTGTTCGTCATACAATGAATTTGTAGATGTGTACATAGTACGTGTTATTTGTAAAAAAAAAATCCGTTGTGCATTGCACTTTCATATTTACGTGATATACATCAGTTGTACATTGTACATATCGCTTGTTCATCACGTGAGTACGTCCATTGTACATTGTACATGCTACTAGTTCATTATACAATACATGGGTGTACATTGTGCATGTCACTTGTAAAAAATGATGTTGTACATTGTACGTATCTCCTGTTCACAATGTACATGCCACTTGTAGGTACATAGTGTCGCTTAAACCATTGGTTTGGCTGGAGCTGGACGTATACATTGTACAAGTGAATCGTTCAAACGTTGGACATAAGTGAGAACACACTAGAAATATCACACACAATTAATGATATTCTTTCTTTAGCTTTGTACTGCTTGGAAATTTAACAAAATTATTTATTTTATTTAGAGTTGAAAAATTTTCAAAAACAACTTTGCATATAAAATGCACAAGCAATACAAAGCTAAAGACGAAATTCAATTAATTACCAAGCAATACAAAATAGTATTACAAAATGCAAAAATAGAAACTGTCAAATTTGCGATGTTTTTTTAAAGCAGAATCCTGCGTAAATAACTAATTAATCAAAATTAAAGCTCATGTACTATGAGAGGATGACTGTTACACGAATAGTAGATGAATCAAATTACAACAAGATTGAGTATGAAGGGCGAAAGTTGCTTTGAAAAATCATCGCATTCCAAGTTAGGTTGCGATGTTATTTCACAGCAAATTTGTACCTTTATACTTAAACTTTTTGAATTATGACTCATCTATTGTTCGTGTAAGAGTCATCCGCTCACAGTACATGATCTATAATTTTGAATAATTTGTTATTTACGCAGGATTCTCTTCTAAAAAAACATCGCAAATCTGATAATTCACATTTTTGCGACGTGCTCTTAATGATAAGAATTTGCGAATAATTTATTCTACAAACACGTGCTTACAATAAGTACTGTGTGAGATATGAGCGGTTTTCGGAGTAATTTCGGAGTTAATTTTAAGTATGACGCACAAATGGCCAATTTTTCATGTTTCATTTCTTAAAAGTATTCAATATTTTCTTCTCAAAAAACATAATATGAAAAATTGGCCATTTCTGCGTCATACTTAAAATTGAATCCGAAATTACACCGAAAACGGTTCATATCTCGAATAGCCAAATATTATATCTTACTTATGTTGTTTTCAACATTATCGACATTATCTCTTTTTTCAATGTAATTTTTCTATGTCAGGCCTTAAAAACAGCTGAAACTTGATAACAAGTAAATTTATGAGCACACGACCGTATTAATTTAAATATTGAGACGAAAGCAGTTGACAGGATACAAAAAAAAGTCAAAAACAACAATAAACAAAAAGTATGAGTATGAGTAGTCATTTTAGCAATTCAATTCATACCCTCAGTCATGAAGATGACGACGAAATTACAGTCATTCACGAAGCCTGAGCACTGGGCTGGGGCAAAACACAGCAAAAAGTCAAGCTACAGTTAGTACTAAAAACCATATGCATATGCAAATTTTATTGGGTATCCTCACAAAAAAAGCCGTACAGTTCAGCGTACAAAATGCTAGGCAAAGCACTCTAAGTAGGTTTTCTTAAACGATTCTAGCGATACTGCATTTCTCACTCTGAAGGGCAAGGGCAAAACATTCCAATCCCTAAGACCACGGGCAAACAGCAATCTATTATCTCCTTCCTTAGGTACTACGAAATGTTTAATGCGAGATGAGCTACCAAAACTAATAAACTCCCGGAGATAACCCGGTCCCACATGCAAAAACCTATACAAAGCGTTCATAGACCTAAATTTAAGATAGTCTATTAAGCCCATCCCCATAAGATTATATTCTATTTCTGTGATACTCTCGTACCTTGATTTACCATAAACATGACGGACCACAGAGAATTGAAGGAGAATCTTAATAGCATTCCCATCAAGACCATGCAAATATACCTCGCAACAGTATTCGAAATGTGGCATCAGGAGAGACTTTGCTAAAAGTTGCCTAGTCTTGATAGGAGTACAATAAGCAAGAGACCAGAGGTAGCGTAGACCTATAAAAACCTTCCGCGCAACCACCTCAGCATGTCAGACCATGAAAGACTGTTCTTTATAACAAGTGTATACTCAATCTCAACCCCGCCAAGAACAACTTCTGGAACTCTATCGTATCGTCCATCCTGACCCAACACCACAACCTGGTAAATGACAGAGCCATCAACCACATGAGGGGTAACATTTACCATAGCAGGCGAGCTTATCACGATGATTTGAGACTTAACAGCATTAAGAAAAAGTCCATTTGAGCCCAAGCACTCACAGCAGCAAGATCTGTTTCTACCAGCTTGATGCAATCACCCACTTCATCAGCACTAAATACCTTATATATTTGGACATCGTCAGCAAATAACTGAGGGAGTAAATGAGTTAGGAAGATCATTAACATATAGAGAAAAAAGCAAAGGGCCTAATATATACCCCTGTGGCACTACCCTAGTCACACTAAGGCAATCAGACATAACCCCTTCGATACATACAGACTGTTTTCTGTCAGATAAGTAATTACTTATCAAAGCAACAGCAGTCGCGTCGAAGCCAAATTGCACTCTGAGCTTAGAGCAAAGAAGCCTATGATTGAATTTGGGGAAAGGAGGAAAATGGGAAAAGCAGTTGCCAGTCAGTTGAGGGCGCATGTTTTCAACAAGGGGGAATTAAGTAGTTGCACAAAGTTAGCTATTCACAGGTCAATCTTCAGGCCAACGATTTAATATGGTAGTGAAAGTTGTGTGGACTGCGGATACCTTGTGCATGACCTGGAGGTTTCTCATATAAGGGTTCTTAGGAGCATAGCAAAGGTTTATAGAAGGGAGTAGTGCGATAATCATATCAGAAACGATGACATCAGGGAAAATTTAGGGGTTACGTCAGTGGTCGATCGATCGTTACTTTGACAAAACATAGTGTTGTGTTATTCCGAAAGTTTGCTTACTTCTCGTTACGAATGCATTGAATCGCATAGCTCGGAATGCAACATTTCGTACTCGAAAAAAGCAAACCTTCAGAACAACATAACAATATACTTTTCATGCTTGCTAGCAGGGACGAAAAGAAAAATGTAATCCCACGGCAAAGAACTTAATACGCAACACGGCAAAGCACTTTCGGCCTGCTCCCTTGTTGCGTAAATAACTATGCCGTGTTGCGTATTAAGTTTTTCATGCTTGCTAGTAGGGACGAAAGTTGGAAAATGTAAGCCCAAGGGGCGAAAGCGAAAGCTTTCGACCCGTGGGATTACATTTTTCTTTTTGTCCCTGCTAGCAAGCATGAAATAGTTATTTGTGTGTCTGTTTTTGCCGACTGATTTTAGGCAATTTTGCGTGTTGTAGACCGAGCAAAGCGAGGTCTACATGCGAAAGTGCCTAAAATGAGTCGTCCAAAACAGATACACAAAAAATTTTTCATGCAGAGGTCCAAAATCGAGAGAAATTGATAACATTTCCTTCGATTTTGGCCCCGAGGCATGAAAAAAAACTTTCAGAAACACACTCGATCTGTACTTTCGCTTGAACATCGCGGGCGTACGTATACACATTTGTGCATATTGAAAAGTCAAATAACTCCTTAGTCTACGAAAAAAATTTCTTGTACATTTTTGGCGTGTAAAACTTGCGTCACAGCCCCTGCACCACAGTGGGCCATGATATTCTATTTCATTTTTAATGCACAATGAAATTCCAATTTAGGATTACCAGGACTATTCGATATGAAGGAGTTTCTAAAAGTTTGCCAAACCGAATTTCATGAACATCCGATGCTAGGCATTAATTATCTTTGTGCATTGATCAATACGAAAAAAGATGTAAGGAAAGTGCATCAGCGGCTTAATCTCTCATCCTATGAACGTAACTTAGCTATATTTATTGTAGAATATAAAAAATTGACGCAATCCAATGACGATTTAGAGTAAGTTTTTGTGATAAATAAAATTAAGACAAATTCGCTGACGGTGCATTACTGCGCAGATATTATCAAGCACTATGTGCGGATTCTTTTGCAGATAATCAGGAAATATGTCGAGAGTATGTTTTGGAGTTACTCAAGTACCACAACAAAGTAGACTTATTTCGGAAGTTATTGCAAGATGTTAACGCATGTACTGAAGCAACAACATCGATTTTACTTGAAAGTAAGCGTTTGAAAAAGCGAAGGCACGAATGAAGCCGAAGAAAGTGCATTTAGTGTTAAGTAGGGATAATAAAGGAAATCAATGTTAACTTGAATGTTGTGAATGTACTAAATTTTCATTAAAAGACTTAATTCAAAATACATTTGAACAAAAGAACAAAATGTTTATCTCGAGTCAGTTGCTAAAAACCAGGTGTGCGGACAAAATATCCTCTGAATAAAATAACCCCTGACTAAATAACCCCTGGACAAAATAACCCTCTGGACAAATAACCCCTGGATATAATAACGATAATAACCCCTGAGATATGTTAGCCTAGAGCGAAAAACCACCATCGATTCAAAGATGATTTTGAATGTATGGCCTACGTGCGAATTACTTTCAACACGTCACGTACAAATTTGGCCACCTAAAAAGCTGGTAAAAAAACGTTTTCTTCATAATTCCTGTAATTCAAAGTGTTAAAAACACTACTTCACCTAGTCGTTCGTTTCGATTCAGGTGGTATACAGAACCTATTCATATGAAACTGGACAACCTACTATGTTTGTCATTTTCACACTAACATTGAATGACTGAGAGAATCATATAAAACGTCCAGTTTCTTCCTATAAGAGAGTGCGCTGTTCATAGAAGTCATCATTCTGTGACCGAGTGTTCTGATATGCACATGGTCTACGATGACTCGTAAACGACGAAATCAGCACTTTATTTTGTTAAATCTTATGAAGACGCTTCGTTTGTCATAAAGGAATTATGAAGGGTTTTTTAATGTTAAGCATAACAATATTGGAGTATTATTTTGCGCCGCGCGAAGGTTTTCGCTTGAACGAAAAGTGAAATACAAAGAAATAAAAGAAATACATCTTTTACCACATTCGATTTCCAGAGAACAGTCATAATAGCGACCAACATCTTACAGTTATAAATTATAGCATTCGAAGAAGACGAAAAATTCCTAAATAAATGTTTTCAGCCGAAGATATTATTGTTGATGCCAATGTTTTTGACTGGCTTCCAAACGTCGATAAGCTCAGCGCAAAACAGAAAGAAACTTTTATGGATGTTCAAATAATTCTAGTTTCACATGCTGTATATGTTATATAGTGTATTCTGAGTTATACATATCGCAGGTATTATATAAAATGGTAGCATAAAGCGCACGTGCGGTATGTCCGTTTTATAATACGCCGGGTACGTATTGTTGTGTTTTTTTAGAAAAAATGTATTTTCTTTGTTTGTTTTGGTCATTTTTTCTATTGAATATTTGTTTTGAGGGTTGCATTGTCGTTTTTTTTTAATTCACATGAGAGATTTTGCGATATAAAAACTGTCGGCGCGGAGATTCGAACTGGGGAACTTCAGGTTCTGAGTCGACTGTCTTACCAATCCTGCCATCGAAAATTATTAATTTGTATTTGTTATTGTCGAAGTATTCACTGTTGAAAAATATGATTGTTTTGTGTAATAATACGTGGTACCCGGAAAGTCGTATACGTTCAACAATACGTAATACGAAAGTAGGATACGTAAACCCAGTATTTATATTATTAGTTAATTGATAATGATGATAAATGCAACGAAACGCATAAGTGTCTATTATAAGATTACTTGAGGTTGGGCTTCGTGACGAGATGGAATTACTAGCAGTTAAGCATAAAATTTCATTAACTGAAAGTGCTTACTGGCGACAATTATAGCGCATTATTATTGTCTTCTTTTTTCCGCTCATTCCATGATAAATTGTCTACACAGTCGACCGAAGTTGAGTAAATCTTTTCATTCATAGAACAAATACATAAATCTAACAAACTCAATTTGCGGACGTAAACAACAATCCTACTACTTTGTGTTGAGATGGGCTCATTCCAAGGTATAGAGCATGAAAGTAAAAAAGGTAAAAAGAAATTAGCGTTGAGAGGTTGAAAAAGTGATCTTTAGGAGATTAAAGAAAACCTTTTGAAAACGGTCGACTTTTAGAGATAAAGTTGACCTGGGAGTAAGGAATTTCTCACGAAAACTGATTGTATTCAGTGTGTGGGCTTTAGATCTCAAAGAACTCGCAGAACGAACAAATCGCAAGAATCGTATACCTTTTGGATTGGAGTGATTGTGGATTGATTTGCTTCAAGTAGATGGAGAAAACACAGATACACTTTTGTCAGCTTCAAAAGTAGTTTTTATTTGAACATACAGTACTAGTCGAACCCCCGCCCCTAGGGGCTACGCAGGCTTTATCATTTTCGCTTTAGCATTAACGGGTAGGTTACGTAGTCGAAACCCCCGCCCCTAAGGGCTACGCAGGCTTTATCATTTTCGCGTGTTGTCTATTCTGTGAGCCAAAGCATATTTCTTCTCGTTTTAAATAATGATGCGTAATTTTTCATGTCATTAAATCACTTCGTTGATATTACCGCTAATAATACTAAAATCCAAATGGGCGAGAAAGGCACTATAAATCAAAACACTTTCTTTGTCGCAAAATTACTCCACTCCCCCGTATTCCACTTCCCCCGTATTCCACTTCTCCCGTATTCCACTTCCCCCGTATTCAACGTTCACCGTTTTCTACTTCTCCCGTATTCCACTTCCCTCGTATTCAACGTTCACCGTTTTCCATTTCCCCCGCATTCCACTTCCCCCGTATTCCATTTCCCCCGTATTCCACTTCCTTCGTATTCCACTTCCCCCGTAATCCACTTCCCCCGTATTCAACGTTCACCTTTTTCCACATCCACCGTATTCAACTTTCCCCGTATTCCAAGTTCCCCGTATTCCACTTCCCCCCTGTTCCACGTTCACCGTATTCAACTTTCCCCGTATTCCAAGTTCCCCGTATTCCACTTTCCCTGTATGCAACGTTCACCGTATGCAACGTTCACCGTATTCCACTTCCCCCGTATTCCACTTCCCGTATTCGTCATTTCCCCCGTCCACTCACCGTATTCCACGTTCACCGTATGCAACGTTCCCCGTATTCCACTTCCACCGTATTCTACTTCCCCCGTATTCCACTTCCCCCATATTCAACGTTCACCGTATTTCATTTACCCCGTATTCAACGTTCCCCGTATTTCAAGTTCCGCGTATTCAGCGTTGCACTTGCTACGTATTCTACTCTAACACTTCCCCTGACTTGACTGACTTTTGGCCGATTTTCAATTATGACCCGATTTTTACCCATAACTCCCTTATTTCAGAACAACATCTCACCCCGGAACATGTTTTCTCGACGTTTTGCACCATCCCCAACAACATATCAAAAAGTATTTTTTTCAATAATTTTCCGGCAGCGGAGCAAATTTTTGCCCATTTTTGCCTCCTTTGATCGACACCGAACCGCTCAACTGATTTCCTTTATCCCAATTCCGCTACCTTCACACTGCCGAAACCTTTCATTTGACACCTCACTGGCCTCATTCCGGCAACTACGGGCCGAGATATTGGTTAATAAGTGCTCCAGCTCTGGATAAAATCGCCGAATAATGACCTATAGCTCGGTAGTATGAAACTTTTTCACCCAACATTGTTCAGCAATTTTGTTGCCCCAAGCCTCCACTATCGATTGGCACTCAAAAGTTATCTCTACTTTGTCCAACAACAAAAGTTCCCTAACAACAAAATGAGGAAACCCCAAAATTTTAACAGTTTTTGCTGCCTAGCTCCTCCGCATGAAGTCGGATCAAAAAACTTTCTTCTACAAAGTTGTAGGCAATCAAAAACTCTAAGACTTTGCTTCCCCGACCAAATCTCTAAGACGACATCTTGACTGACTTTTGACCGATTTTCAATTTCGACCCTTTCTTGACCCATAACTCCCTTATTTCAGAACAATGTGACTAATGTGATTGCAGCCCTTTGCTTCGCCGCGGGCTGCAAAACTCACACTCTATTCTATTTACGATAATCTTCGAAAGTTAAAATATAGAATTCCTATTTTTTACCTTAACATATTCTTAAAAATATTAAAGTTTCATTTGTAGCCCCCTCGTCATGAAGATTATTGTCATTTGTCTTGTTATTGCTGGAATTGAGGTAGAATTTGGTTCCGCACTTCCTACTACTAATTTGAGGGAGATATTTGTTCGAACGAAGCGGGGTGAGCAATCAAAGAGGTTTCCATTCTTCATTCACTAATTTAACATCAAATTTCAGATATTACCTACACTGGAGTAAGGGTCGGAATGGGTCGACTTGGGTCGACCTGGGTCAAAACTCACTTAACCCAATTTTTTCAGTTCAGGTTCAGGTCATTGTGTTTACTGACCCAGACCCAACCTGAAAAAATTGGGTTTGACCTGAATGGATTCAGGTTGACCTGAATCAACCTGAAAAATGTAGTTCAATTTGAATGAAAATGAATGAAAATTGACGAGAATACTACCTAAGCGTACGGTCGTGTATCGACCAGTTTCATCGAATATATTTTGTTAGTGTGAGAGAACACGGAGTTTTATTCTTTTGCCCTACAAAAAAAAGTGTTGAACGACATATCGAAATAACTTCGTTTATATATTTTTAAAATTAAAGTCAAATAAATTCACGAAAAAATGTGAAACAAACATGATAAGATAATGTTTAATTCTTGTACCACGACTTGAGGCACATTATAGCCTGTATCGTGTCGTAATATAAACTACATCTATTTGGTGTAACGACGTCTACGCCACCAGCAAAATCGCGTTCGACGCTAACGGAACTAGGTTGAATTGGCAAAATATCACGTGCCATTGAACTCATCAGAGGAAACTCGTTCCGCTTATTTTTCCAGTACTCGATGATATCAACATCCGGATCCGCCAACGGTAGATTTATGTAATATTTGATTTCAGTCGGTTCGTTGGATACTTTCGATCGCTTAAACATATGATTTCGAAAAGTGTCTTCATCGTCAGAAGTATCAGCGGCACGTTTCCGAGTCTTAGTATCGGCGGGTGGGGCATAGAACTCAGTGAAATAGTCTGAGACTTTCTTTGTTATATCTCGAACCGCATTTCTCGAGTAATGTTCTTTGAAATAAGTTAACTTCAACGCCGGGTTGAGGAATGTACAGATAAACAGCAACGTCGTCTCATTGATGAGTGACTCGTATTTTTTTAATTTTTGAATGCCAGCTTCCGCAGCTATGGAAAGAGCATCACTGTTCTCCTCCACATATTCCGTCAGTGAATTGATGAGCCAATTCAAAGTTGGTAAATACGATGAATTGACAGAATGGCGCTCCATACTCATCAGTTTTGTTGCACGATCGAACTTTACGAGAAGTTTTTGAACTTTGTCTAATTCATCCCATTCGCTTTGTGTAAAAGAAAAGTTACGCAAAGATTTCTCGTGGATACATAGAGCTGTCAGTGGAAGTTTTAATTCTTCAGCTCGCAAAATCATGTAATTCGTGGAGTTCCAACGTGTTGCCACGTCAATCACCGGAACCAAATACTTCATAGAGTATTTCTCACATAGCTTCTTCAATTTTTGACGCAGCTGGACAGATTTTCTGATTTTTCGCACCAGAACTCGTAGCTTTGAGATTACAGCACCATCTGCTAAGTCAACATCCGCCTCTTCTCCGAGCTCGTCAACGATAATATCTAAGTCCAGATCAATATATTCCAACTCCTGTAAATAAAGCTTATTTCAACCTCACCTCACATCAACTGCTCTGAATATACTTCTATATTCTACGGAGGCATACTATCTTATCATAAACTTTTTCGTTGACAGTTAGAAAAAGGAAAATAATGAGAGGCAGATTGTAATGTGGAATGTTCGACATTTCCACGGAAAAACAAAATGTGAATCTTCAACGTTTCACATGGATTTTCGTCAGTGTAGCGAGTTCGGGAAAATTTTGCGTGTATCGACTTTTGTATGTCACTTTTGTTGGAAGGAACGATGTATCAAAAATTGGAAAAAAGAAATAGCGGAATAAGGGTCAAATCTTCAAAATTTCAAGGGAAAAAGTTGAGTAAGCCTCGGAATACATTCTACCATAATCGACAAAGCTTATCTTATTTATGAAGAGCTTCTATGTGTTACTAAGTCGATTGAAAATAATACAAATTACATGTGAAGTGATCCTGCAGGATATCTCAGTAACAGAGTTTGTGCCGCATACAATGTTGGTTAATCGAAAAGAAATATATTCTAACGAATTCTCGCTTTTTTCGCAACCCTAGGGGTACTAAAAAATGTTGAATTATGTTATCAAACCTATCGACGCAATTTTAATGTAATGACCTGTGGGTTTCAGTTCAGGTTTCAGGTCAACCTGATTCGGATTTTCAGGTTTCAGGTCAGGTTCAGGTCAGACCCAATAAGTCAAAACAGGTTTGGGTCAACATTGGGTCGTGACCTGACCTGAACCCACCACTTCGACCCAGACCCACTCCGACCCTTACACTGGAGGTATCGGAATCGAAAATTGTTGTTAGTTGTGAAGTTTCTGTGTTCTTGTGTACGAAATTAATGAAATTTGTTGCAGTTTATACAGGCTTAGGAAGCAATTCTCCCATTGGCAGATGTGTGGAAAGTGAGAAATTCGGAATCTTTTGTGGAAATCACTGCTGTAAGATTTTTCTTTTTCATGTAGAATACTTCGTGAATTACATTTTAATTTTGCTACAGCTTGTGGACCAGCAGGTTGTTTTTGCGATAATGGCTGCTGTAAGCTCATGAAGTGTTTCCTTGGATAACTCTTTCATTAATTTTTGTATTTACTTTTAGTCTGCAGTCCGAGTGGTTGCGCATGTACAAAAGAAGCTTAAATACCGGAAGAAAAATGAACTCTATTTACTAGAAACCTTTGCGCGCTTGGTTCGTAAACTTGGCAATAAACTTCTTTTAAACCCAATTAAAAATTTGAAATAACAATTTTAGTTTAGTTTTTTAGTTTTAGTTTATTAAATCAGACCAATGTACATGTACATGTACAATGTACATAATCTATGCAGCTCCAACATGCTAATAAACGATTCAAGTGAGTTACTAAAAGGAAGCTTAGAATTGAATTCAAATATCAATCGCAAAAATTCATAAAATAATTTATGATTATAAAAGTCAAATGTTTGTCTGTCTGTTTGTAAATTGTCGGTCACAAATTTCCAGCGTGAAACACCTGCTTGAGGAGTTCCGAGGAATTAAAGCAAAGTGTCGGGGGAAGAAGCAGTACAGGGGTAACCGGTTGTATGGAGAAATGGTAGTACGGGGAAAACAGTAGTGGGGAGAAAATGGTTTTATGGGAGAAACGGTTGTACGCGAAACAGTAGTACGGTGGAAACGGTTGTACGGGGAAAACAGTAGTGCGGTGGAAACGGTTGTGCGGGGGAAACGGTTGTGCGGGGGAAGTGGTAGAACGGTGAAATGGTAGTACGGGGAAAACAGTAGTTTACTACTCTCCTCTACATTTTTGCTGAACATTCGACAAGTCTAGAATATAGCCCTAAGGCTAGAGACTGTCATGAACACCGAGCCGAGGACCCCCGGCGCACACCTCTAATCAGGTGAACCTTTAGTGAACCTGATAGGTGATGGCAACCAGAGTCCAGAGCCGAAAAAATACGGCCGGTCAAAAAGCCGGCTGGCGGCGCGGCGGCGGTTGAAGGCAAAATTTTAATTTTCATTTCGTGCTATTTTCAAAATTTCTTTATCAGAATGTAATTGAAAATTTTAATTTGAAATCATTGTTTCTACTGATATAAGTTAGTACAGCTAATCGAACCAGTACCGTTGTAGGGCTTTCACATTTATCGCATTTGCATGTCTTGCTAAAAATAAATCATAAATAAAAAACTTTTCGACAAATTCTCTATCATTTTATTGTTAAAAGGTATTGGATTAGATTGGATCAATGGGTGGGACGAACCCTGCACCTAGGCCGCCATTGGGCCTGTTGTGCGTACCAAGTAAGGATACTGAGAGGGGGATTAGGTAATGGGAAATTAGGAGTTGGAACTACTGATTAAAAGGCCAGTTTGGAAAAAACTCAAAGTCTAGAGCCCTAGAACTTGATCCACTGAAGAAAGTTGCAGAGTGAAGTTACTGCTTTTAAAAGGGTTTCTTTCAAATTACTTGAAATAGTGCACTTTCATTAGAAAAATTGAAAACTCAGCAAGTGATAATGCTTTATTGCATAGTTTTCATGATGATAGTTTGAGGATGAAGGTACAAATTTGCTCTAAAATAACATCGCAAACGTACTTGGAATGCGATGATTTTTCAGAGCAACTTTCGACCTTCATACTCAAACTTTTTGAATTTTGATTCATCTATTATTCGTGTGAGGGGGATTGGGTAGTTACATATAGGGTAGCGCCTGATTGCATATGAGCGGAGTGTGGTAGTCGGACAGGATAAACACGGCAACGACTCAAGCAACGGAAAAAGGACAATGATTTAAAACTAGGAACATGGAATGTAAGATCTTTGTTGCGGCCAGGAGGATTGAGATCTCTCACAAGTGCGCTAAGAGCGGCAAAAATTGACATCACGACAGTGCAAGAAACGAGATGGCCTGGAAAGGACACCATGATCAGTGGAGACTATAAGTTCTACTACAGTGGGAAGAGTAACGACAGTCCAAGAGAGTATGGAACAGGTTTCATGGTTTTCGGCACAGCTAGAAACGCGGTGATTGGCTTCAATCCTGTTGACGAGCGATTGTCTCTCTACGGATAAGAGGAAAATTTTTCAACTATACTCTTTTTAACGCCTACGCACACACGAAGGAAAAAGACAACGAAGTGAAGGATCTATTTTACGAGAAACTGGTGGAGATATATGATGAAGCGCCGAAACGTGACATTAAGATTCTGCTTGGAGATCTGAATGCCAAGATAGGTCGCGAAGTCTTCTATCGTCCCACAATTGGTAAATACAGCCTCCATGAAAACTCTAACGAAAACGGCACGCGGGTAGTTCATTTCGCAGCATCAAGAAACATGGTTGTGAGCAGTACGTACTTCGAACATAAAAACATCCACATAGCGACATGGGTATCACCTGATGGACAAACCAAAAACCAGATTGATCACGTTTTGATAGATGGACGGCACTGTCCAAATGTATTGGATGTCAGGAGCTGTAGAGGACCAAATGTTGATTCTGACCACTACTTGGTTAAAGTGGTTGTTAGGTCTCGCATATCGGTCCAACACAACCGACAACAGGCATTGAAAAAGTGGGACGTTGAAAAACTGCAGAACGAAGACATCAAACAAAAATACGTGGATAGTTTGGAGAGAAAAATTATCGAAGAAATGGTCAGCGAGCAACACAGTATAGACGATGCGTGGAATCAAATCTGGCGGAATGTAGAGAGCGCCGCAGCAGAGACGTTGGGAACGAGAAAGGGAAATAAAAGAAATTACTGGTTCGACGATGAATTGCCCTCACACTCACCCGCTCCAACGCCTGCGAATGCGTATCAACTAGTGGCTGCCGGGATTTAACTTCGGGGGTTTGCTCAGAAAAAAAAGTCTAATGATTTTTATGAGCAACATTTTCACAGAAGAAAATGTTTTCATCCTATTTTATCCAGAGGAGTTAGGCAGCGAAAACTATTCAAATTTGGTGGTTTGGTAAATTTTTTTGTATGAAAGTGGTGCTGTTGTGTGGAGTGGAATGCGCTTTTGAATATCAATCGATAGTGCAGGTTCAGTGCAAAAAAATTGCCGAATAATGTTGCTTCAAAAATTTCGATACGATTTGTCGCCAACGAACGGGAGCAGTTCTTCGGCTATATCTCGGTCAACAGTGGTCGGCAGGTGCCAAATGAAAGATGTCGATCCCATAAAGCCTAGATCAAAGACTGCGCAATTTCAATCTCAGAATTCGTACTTTGCAAGACAAATTGGTTATTTTTAGAGCGTTTTTTGAAGTTAAACTTTTTGCGATTTTTTGGGATTATTTAGGATTATTTGGGATTATTTAGGATTTTTTGGATTATTTGGGATTATTTAGGATTTTTTGGATTATTTGGGATTATTTGGATTATTTGGGATTACTTGGGATTATTGAGATTATTTTGGATTATTTGGGATTATTTTGGGATTATTATGAAGTAATTTCCCCCTGTAAATTTCATTTGCTGGAACAGTTTGAGTCAATGAGGAGCTATGAGGAAAACAAGATCGCTGCAAGATATTACCTTTCCATGTTAACGGGCGATGTTATTGTCCATACGTAAAGCTACCATTGTCCGCAGTAAGCTTGTAATGAAACTCAAGCCACAAAAAAATTACTTTCTGTTAAATGTATTGACATCACACAAAGAAAACATTACTGGAGGTACAATTAGTCACATTACGGCCTATCAAAATTTGTTTTCGGTTTCACATCGATAGTCGTTCCTGAAATGGGCGCTGTCTGATTTCACTTCTTTTCAGAATTTCTTCCTATCTGTCGGTGGTGTCGGAATTCTTAGATGCTTACAACGACGGCGCAATATATCTTCATTCACATTGAACATTCTAGCTACTTCAACAAATGAATTTCCACCTTGTCGCATTTTTTCCAACGCAAGATGTAGATTTCTTAAATCAGTCGGAAATATTCGCTTTTTCTGTGTACATTGTGATTCACTAGTCAACGTTTCTCTAATCTTTCGATTAATCATTTGCTGTTGAAGCGTCTGCTGCTGATGCTCGTTTGGTGTAGATCCTTCGCTGTGTACTGGTTGTATTATGTTGAAATTATTTTCCCTCCATTTTCGTGGTGAATGACTTTCGCTTAGATCGTTGTGACTTCGACCCGACGACATTCCACCAAGACTCGTCTGACGAGATAACGATGAA
This sequence comes from Pseudolycoriella hygida, assembly GCA_029228625.1. NCBI lineage: Eukaryota > Metazoa > Arthropoda > Insecta > Diptera > Sciaridae > Pseudolycoriella > Pseudolycoriella hygida. Next base: position 140,724,973 of record CM055404.1, read on the forward strand.
AATATTGGATGATTTGTGACGACTACGGGTAATTCGACATCCGATGGTAGGTTTGGAGTGTTACGGGCGAAAGACGTTTGTTGAGACATTTGATCATAGATGATTTTAGGACTTGCTAGGCTATGCTGTGAAGATTCTAAGGCTTGTGAGGATAAAGTTACTCGAATCGGATCTGGAGTGATATCACCGAAATACTCTTCAGTACTGCTCTGTTCTTCTGACATTCTTTCTGACGACGATGGATCCTCAGATGGTGATGTAACTGAATCGGCTCCACCGATTGTGAAACACGTTTTAATTCCGAGCATAACTGCCATTTTTGAAAATTGTAACATTTGCTCATCAGGTACTTCAACTTCGCCGTAGTACATGAAATCGACGATCAATTTTAAATCAGCGTAATGAACGTCTTTCAATATGACGATGGGATGTTTACAGGGATTGGAAATAAAGAGCGACTTAAAATATGAGCTGCAAGCCGACAAAACCACTTTGTGGGCCTTAATATGTTTTCCTCCAGCAACCAAGGTGACATCAACCAGTGCTCCAGTAGTCAAAAGCGACGTGAAGGCTAATATGAAATTCGAATGATGATCTTTCCAACTTATGCTGAGTGGCGGTCTGGTCATTTTAATTAATTTCGTTCTTAATTGAGTTCTTGGATTCTGATAATGCCGTCGTTTGAGAAACAAAATTATGCGAATCTCGGGTCTTATTGCGTTAAACACAAGAAACACTGAACATTTACATCAACTAAGACGATTACCATTTAACTCATTGATTCGAAAGATAAACCAAAAAATTTAGTTTTTTCACGCACTCAGCACTTCACCTGTTTGGAGTAGCGGCTTCTCTCTAACTTTTCTCATACAATTCAGCGCCAGTTTGAATGGTTTAATTGTCACTCACGAAATACTTTAAAAAGAGGAAAGTGACGCAAGTCCTTTTGTCTCATTTTTAAATCATTCATTTAATCTTTCATTATAACTTTACAGAGATATCAGTGAAAACGGTAATCCACATTTCGCCACGCACGTTTCGCCGCCGATCATATTGTCGCCGAGAACGTTTTGCCGCGGAGTCGTTTCGCCGTAAATTAATTAGACCGCCTTAGACATTTCGCCGTGGATACATTTGGCCGCAATGTACAAAACTACGAAATTTTCCCTATATGGTTAATAAAACCATATTCGGGGAAAAGATTCAGCGGCGAAATGATCGTGCGTCTAAACGATAACTCGGCGAAACGTTATTGCGGCGAAATGTTCATATGGCGAAACGTGCGCGCCAAAACGTTCGGCGGCGAAACGTACCACGGCGAATGGATGGGTAACCAGTGAAAATGTTTGATGACCACGTAATGAAAGTTCTTATGTAAGGATCGGAGTATGTCGACCCACACCTGACCCACAATTTAAGCGGGTCCACCCACATCTGACCCACAGTTTTAGAACACACAGAAAAACGATTTCTTTGAGTTCTGCAACTGTGTGTCAGATGTGGGTCGACCCGTTAAAGTTGTGGGTCAGGTGTGGGTCGACCCACTTCGATCCTTATTGTTATGTCAATCCCATTTTCGATGACCTTTCAGGGAAAAACATATGCAGGGGACCAGTACGTATCAGAATAGATGCGGCAAACAGAGTAGTTGTTACGAAGAGACTCGAACGTATTTAAATCAATATTGCCTTAACTCTTAAGTGTACGAAATTACGTCCACATTAAGTTGTATTGGAAATTGCCGATAGGGCAATATTCAAAAACCCGTCCGGCCCTAGCCAAAAATGTTTCCCTCAATTTCCTCTGCAACATAGCAAAAAAAATTTTTTTGGCTAGGGCCGACCTTAGGACCGACATGACCCACTTGAGCCCTAAGCATAGGCAAAAGTTTCTTTTAAAAACTGTCGGTCATGCCTAGATCTTTCAAACAAAAAAATTTTTGAAAATCGGAAAAAATTTACTCGAGTTAGTATGTACAAAAAACACATAGAGCCCTAGCAGAGACTCGTTTTTAGTGCCCCAGCTAAGTCCAAGGACTCAAATTCAAAAAAGTTTCTTCCATAAATTGTCGGCTATGCCCAGGTCTTTCAAACAAAAAAAAAAAGGTTGAAAATCAGAAAAGATTTACTCGAGTTATGTACAAAAGACCAAAAATCACTTAAACGGCCCTAGCTTGGGCTGACAGTGCCCAGATTCAATTCCAAAAAAGATTTTTCGATTACCTTTTAGTGAAAAAAAAGTTTTTGAAAATCGGTTGAGTTTTGACAGACGGACGGACGGACATTTTTTTATTGCTGATTCGTCATCTAAGGACCATGATCGGTGCTCCCCCCTCTTCCCGGGTGGAAATTCGACTGATTACAAACGTCGTGGTAAACGCATAAGACCCATTTTCGAAGAACTTCGTTCTTCGTACGGGTCTAAAAATATTTGTGTTAAAGCCGATTATAGAACCGATCTAGGGCACTTAGGAGAAGTCTCTGACCCATACTTCCATGGACAGCGCTGCACAGAAAACCTCATCATTGAAGAAATATTCACGAAAAACCATCAAATATCATGTATGGTCGCTTAAAGTGAGTTCGACCCACGCTTAGGACCCCACAGCCCGAATTAATCAACCAACGAATTAATCATCGCTTTACTGCCAGAGCAGATTGTATTATTTTCCCCACATGCCTCTGCCAAGACTGCCTCACCCACTCCCATCTATCTGCACTGATAGGTGATACCATCTGTCCACCAATGATTCCATAGAAAATACTCCGGCCCCCGCGCCCTCTACAGTTTTACTACCGTCAGTGAAGCTCACAATTCTTTCAACTGGTAGGAAGCTTCGCCAGCCTTCAAAGCGTCTCACGAAGTCTATCATAATGCAGAGGGATGACTCATATGTCCAGAACTATGACAGTTAGAAAGTTGCTTCCAAAGACAAAGTTGTAGAAAATTAAATTTCAGTGAACACTTGTTTCACGGTTTTGCATAGAAACGTCACAATCCCGAGATTCAGCCATTTCTAGAATTTGGAAGGATGAGTCATATCTCAAGAACTATGACAGATAGAAAGTTGCTTCCAAAGACAAAGTTGCAGAGAAATAAATTTTAGCGAAAACGTGTTTCAGGGTTTCCCCGAGAAATGTCCCAATCCTGGGATTCAGCCACTTCTGGAGGGGTGATTCCTATCTCTAGAACTATGGCAGTTAGAAAGTTGCTTCCAGAGACAAAGTTGTAGAGAATTAAACTTTAAACGTACTTCGGGAGGGCTTTCAATATTACCTTGGGTAATTTGTTGAGTCATTCAATCTTCCAAACTATTCGAATGCAATATTTACTTAAATATGTTCCAGTCTTTTCGTAACATCAACTCTGTTTGACGAATCTATTCTGATACGTACGGGTCCCTTCATATGTTTTTCCACAGTGAACTGTCTAGAGGTAGTCTAATTTAGAAGATAGCAAAAAATCCGAGATGGCGCCACTTTAGCAGCTGGCAGACACTTTCTGAAGATCCCAAAAAATTTTACTGACTAAACTCTATAACTTTTTAGAAGAATCCAACTCTTTAAGTATTGTCACACAGAAGGTAAAATTCGACAATCTTCAAAACCCACAAAATTGACAACTTTTCCACATGCCACGATTTTTCCAGATTTTTCGCGATAACAGGTTCACGAGTTGTGGGAAGGAGAACGCCACTCATCTACTAGAGACACACTTTTCTGGCTGCAGTGACGCAAAAATCGGAGACAACGTACCTGATCCTACACCTCCGTCTGAGGAGGACTGGTCCTTGGCTAGCCGAATAGTTTCTGTAGAGAAGTTAAGGTGGGCCATTGGTAGATTCAAGCCGTTCAAATCGGCAGGGTGGGACGGGATATTCCCTGTGATGCTGAAAGAGAGTGGGGAGATTTTACTGTGTGGAGTTCTTAAAAGTTCGTTAGTCCTTGGTCATATCCCAAAGGCTTGGGAAAAAGTCAATGTGACGTTTATACCAAAGCCGGGAAAGTCCTCGCATTGCAAAGCCAAAAACTTCCGCCCCATAAGTATCACCTCCTTCATTTTGAAGACTCTCGAGAAGCTCATAGACCTCTATATCAGAGACGAAATCCTGTCGAGATACCCGCTCCATGAGAAGCAACATGTATATCAGGCATGATCGACGGACTCGGCTCTGCAAGATAGAAAGATCATTCGAATTCGATGAGATTGCCCTTGGATGTTTTATGGACATTGAAGGGGCATTTGACAACACCGGCTTCGATGTCATTCAGCAAACGCTGGAAGAGAGAGACGTAGCACCAGTAGTAACGAGGTGGATCGGTAACACGCTCAGAAGAAGAAGTGGAGGCCACAAGTCTAGTTTCTGGGTATCGAAAGGGTGTCCGCAAGGGGGGATACTCTCACCGTTGCTATGGTACATGGTCGTGGACTCCCTGATCAAAAAGTTAAATGAGGGAGGCGTTCATGCGCAGGGCTATTCGGACGACTTGACTATTTTAGTCAGGGGCAAGTTCGAAAGTACCCTGAGAGATCGCTTGAGGAGTTCGCTAAAAATAGTGGAGAAATGGTGCCTGGAGAAAGGCTTGAAGGTTAACTCCGATAAAACGGACATTGTGCTTTTTAGTGGAAGGCGCACAGGACACGGTTTGGTGGGGAACTTCAAGCTCTTCGGGAAGGATGTTGAACCCAGCCCGAAAATAAAGTATTTAGGGATTATTCTCGACCGAATGCTCAACTGGATCGAGCATGTCAAAGACAAAGCACAGAAAGCAGTATCCGCTTTCTGGATCTGTTGCAAAGCTTTTGGAAGGGACTGGGGAATACCGTCTAGAGCCATATTGTGGATCTATGAGACGGTGGTCAGACATATGTTGAGCCATGGCTGCTTAGTTTAGTGGTCAAGGCTCGACTTGGAGTGTGCGAGGAGGGAGTTAAATGAAGTTCAGAGGCTCGTGTGCATTTGTGTCACTGGAGCTATGAAAACTACGGCCATAGCAGCCATGGAAGCGCTCATTGCGCTATCACCCATCTAGACGATCGTTAAAGCAAAAGCCTTCGCCTCGGCAGATAGGCTGAAGCAAAATGGCCTCTGGATGAGGAATTTCGAGTCTGACCATGGGAAGATCCTGAAAGTGATTAACGACAGGGTCTTCCATACGCCCAGGGATCGCGTAGTTCCACATATTGACTTCTTCAGGCGATATCAGATCGTTATACCGGAGAGGGTGGATTGGCTAGGAAACTGGCCGACCTGCCTTCCGGACAAGATCCGGCGAACTGTGACAGTTTCCATTTAGGAAAATTGGCAAACGTCTTCCAAGCTTAGACGTTTGCGATGTTGGCGGGGGTGACAAAGTAAGTCCCAGAGGGAATGACGGGTAGCAGAGCGACCATCTGCTCAGACAGTGAGTCAATGATTAAGGCGCTCGATTCGCCAGTGACGACGTCAAGACTGGTTGGAGAGCTGAAAGGGACCCTAAACCGATTGGGACTGGGAAATCAGATCACTATTGCCTGGGTCCCTGGTCACACCGGTGTAGACGGTGATGAGAGGTCAGACGAGCTGGCCAGACAGTGTTCAGCATCTGCGACAGAGGGTCCAGAACCCCATATCCCTATTCTTCTTTGTGCGAACGGGCTGTGGAAGACTGGGTGAGGACTGAGTCCGCTAAGAATTGGCGCGCCTACTGCGGAGGAGAGCACACGAAGATCTTCTTCCCAGCGCCCGACGAGAAGTGGGCCAAGGAGCTTCTCAGACTGGACCGTAATGGCATTAGGAGAGTAGTGGGAGCCATTACGGGTCACTGTGGGTTGAACAAGCACTTGGCCAAAATGACCATCTTGGCTGATCCATGATTCAGTTGCGGCCTAGAGGAGGAAACAGGCGTCCACATAATATGTGAATGCCCGAAGTTTCTCCGTCTAAGGAGCATGACCCTCCGATGTCCCAAGCCTAGGACCTGCCACGCTCGACAGGTTCTTAGTGAGGACCGGAAGGTTCTAAGGATTTACATGATGAACGGGAAGAAAACAAAGGATCAATAGATCTGTGTTTTATGAGCCAGAAATGGCCATCCCACTCTGATAAATCTAATCTTTCTTGGTGATAATTCAAATTTTGGCGATTTTTCTTGGCGATCTGATCTAATTTTTCAATTTTGAAAAATTGGGAAATTTTTGTGAATTTTGGAAAATAAGAAAAGTGGACATTTTGGCAACATTAAAATTAAAAGACAGCCAATAATTTCCTTTTCCAACAAAACTACCTGAAATATATTTTGCCGAAATACCTCGTATATTACAAAATTCAACATGGCGGGGCAGCCGGCCATTTGTTAAGTTCCCAAGAAAATTGCAATGGTTTTACGGTTTTCATTTCCTTTTAAACTAAACCATCAACATTGGCGAATTTATTAAATACGCCGAATAGCCCGACAAATGCTCACTCTGAGAATCTCCACCACAAGTCCTATGAGCCAATTTTGAGAAAATATTTCGTGAGATTAGTAGCTTTCATTATCTGCTTCTACAACTGTTTTTTGATTTTTTTGTACAGAGAAAAGTTGACAAAACTTAAAAAATTGCCAAAAATGACATTTTTCTGACCTAATTTCAAGGGTTGTTCGCATGAATTACGATTAAAAAAATTTGCAATTTTTTCATTTTTTTTAAGTTGTGAAACTAACAACTTTTCCTCCCAGCCAGCTTATAAAGTACCGGCGGCTTGGCTGGGTCAAAATGTGTCGGCGGCGGCTAGGTCGGCGGCGCCCATGTCTGGTCCAAATGCATTAATACCATCGTCTGCAGGCAGAAAGGGTCCATTGAACTGGGCTAGTAATGAAACTCAAACAACCAAAAAATTACTTTTTTTCTACTGTATTGACATTTCACAAAAAATTCTTTCGGTCTACGCATTTCTACAGGGACGAAACAGCATATAGACAAAGAAAACATTACTGAAGGTACAATTAGTCGCACTACGGTCCATCAAAATTTGTTATTCGCATCGAAAACTCCATTATCGTCTGGTGGAACTGTGATGTTTGCAGATGATTGAGATAGACGCTCAGACGATTCCTCGGATGTGTTATTTATGTCGGTACTGGTTGCTGTTGCGGACGCTGCCAGATTTTGCCTCGATATAAAAAGATTATCCAATCTTGACATATGTATCTGTGTCGGATCACTTTGTTGCTTACAACTACTGCGCAGTGTCTCTTCTCTCACATTGTACCTTTCAGCTACGACGCGCATTAATGGAGTTTCGTCTTGTCTTATTTGATACACACGGGGATCTGGATCACTAAACGATATTTTTCTAGCTATCTTTGATTTAATCATTTGCTGTTTATACTTTTTTGGTGCAGATTCTTCGCTGCACACTGGTTGTTGTACAATGTTTATCATCCTTTTTCGTGGTGAATGACTTTGGCTTAGATCTTTTTGATTGCCACCCGACGACATTTCACCAATATACGACTGTCGTGATGACGATGGTTGTATTGGCTGTGGTTGTTGCAAACCAACATTCGATGGAATAGTGAAAATATTTTTTTGAGACATACCGGGCATTTTGGGATTCACTTGGTTATGCTGTAAGGTGGCAGTTTTCAAAATCGATTTATGTGCTGTTATCTTATCGGAAGACCACTTATTGCCATTCTGCTCTTCTGACGTTGGTCCCGTCGACGACGTACGAACGGACTCCACAGGCAGTGGTTCAATTCTTGGTGCAAGTGAAGCGGCTTGACCAGACGATTCATTTCTGGGTTCGTACAATGGGGCAAAATCGAGTGTTATGATTCCGAGCATTTTGGCCATTTCTAAAAATTGTGTCGCTTGGTCCGCAGGTACTTCAATTTCACCGTGGTACATAAAATCGACGATCAATTTTAAATCAGCGTACTGAACGTCTTTCAGTATGACGATGGGATGTTTACAGGGATTTTCTATAAACAGTGACTTGAAATATGAGCTGCAAGCCGACAAGACCACTTTGTGGGCCTTAATAGATCTTCCTTCAGCAGCCAAGGTGACATCGACGAGAGCTCCATTATCCAAAAGTGTCGTGAATGCTGATATGAACATCGAATGATGATCGCTTAAACTTATGCGAACCGGTTGTCTGAACATTTTAATTATTTCAGTTCTTGAATTTCTGTCGTCGTTTGAGAAACAAAATTACGCGAATCTCTGTTCTTATTGCGTTATACTGACGGAAAATACACAAGAAACGCTAAACAGGTATATCAATTGAAACGATTCGCTAGATAAACGAAAAAATTTAGCTTTTTCACGCAGTCAGACCTTGGAGCTGTTGTAGTAAACAATAACGGCTCTTCTCTGACTTTTCTCATGCAATTCACACAATTCACATAACAATCTGTTGAATGGTTTACTTGTCACTCAGTTATACTGCTTGGGAAAGGGAATGTGATGGAAGTCCTTTTGTCTCCTTCCCAAACGACTGACATTGACTGAGGTTGATTGCCTTGGCAGTGATACAAGTCAAAACATATGAAGGGACCCGTACGTATCAGAATAGATGCGGCAAACAGAGTTGTTGTTACGAAAATACTGGAACGTATTTAAGTAGATATTGCGTTTGAATAGTTCGAAAATTTGAATGACTCATAAAAATTACCCAAGGTAATGTTAAAAGCCCTCCCGAAGTACGTTTAATATTTAATTCTCTTTGGAAGCAACTTTCTATCTGTCATAGTTCTTGAGATATGACTCATCCTTCCAAATTCTAGAAGTGGCTGAATCTCGGGATTGGGACGTTTCTGAGCGAAACCGTGAAACAAGCGTTCGCTAAAATTTAATTCTCTACAACTTTGTCTTTGGAAGCAACTTTCTAACTGCCATAGTTCTAGAGATAGGAGTCATCCCTCTGAATTCTACATGTGGCTAAATCCCAGGATTGGGACATTTTTCGAGAAAACCCTGAAACACGTGTGGGATCGTCCATAAATTATGTAACGCAAAAGAGTCAATGGTAGGTTCAGCAATTTTGTTACAAACTGTTACGGATGGAGTGGTAGGTTTGATGAAAACATTACGTAACGAAGCTTTTCTTCATTTCTCCGTATAAACTTAAATCACAACAAAAACCTATTAAAAGTTAAGTGTGACGCAGTCCCTAATGTCCACTTCCGGCAAAAACCCTTTTTAAAAGGGAAACGTGACGCAAGTCCTCGTCCTTTCTTCCAAAACAACTGATATCAATTTGGGTGACGGTAGCAGCTTCGGAACGCACAAAATTCTTTTGAAATATTTTCACTTCTGAGTAAAAAAATGCGTCACAAATGCCGTACCCACCAATGTAATTATTTTTTCTACGCTTTCAGCTTTCATACGCAAGAAATTTCCGGTGAAAAAAAAATTTGGCAAAAAAAAAATTCTCGGCGAAAAAAAATTTCTAGCGAAAAAAAAATTTGAGGCGAAAAAAATTTTCGTCGGAAAAAAGTTTCGGGCGAAAAAAATTTTCGACGAAAAAAAATGTCAGGAAAAAAAATTTTCAGCAAAAAAGTTTTCAGGCTAAAAATTCCTTTCACGAATCTCTATAACTTTCCAGAATAAACCAACTCTCTAAGTATTTTCATTCCGAAGCTAAAATTCGAAAACCAAAAAAACCTAATTTATTGCTTAGAAACATTCAAGATGGCGTCACTTTGACTACTAGCAGCCATTTTCTTAAGATCCCAAAAAATTTTCGTGACCAAACTCTAAAACTTTCCCTAAGAAACCAACTCTCTAGCTATTGTCACTCCGGAGCTAAAATTCGAAAACTCCGAGAATTACCTAAAAAACCCTCAAAATTGACCACTTTTCCACATGCAACGGCTTTTCCAGAATTTTCCCGGAAAAGCGCCATATGAAATTTTTCATTTGGGACCGAGACTGACGTTCCCTGAAAATTTGAGGAAGACCGGCTGACTAGTTCTCGATAGATAGATAGATAGAAACCGACAGATCGGAAAAAAAGTTTTCATAATAATGAAAACAGTAGAAAAATCGATTAAGGTAAATGATCGAGAGTTGACCTAGCCAAAAATGAATGTTTAGTTGACCGTGTAAATTTGTATGAAAGTAAAAACATGGGTTAACTCACAGTCACATAAACAGTGAGTTGTCCTATGACAATTGTATGATAGGTCAACTCACGATGAAGCGTGTCAGTACGATTGAGTTAACTCACGGTACCCCTAGGTTAACTCTGGATTTTTATTAATTCATTAACTTTATCAAATGAAAATACAAATAAATAATTAAGTTCGAATTAGGTAAGGGGTTGTCCCTAAATTACGTAACTCTCTGGGGGAGGAGGGGGTGGGGTAAAAGAATTTGTGACAGATTGTTACGGGCTTTAGGGGAGGGGGGGGGGGGTTTGTAGAAATGTTACGTAACAAACACTTTTACAATCAAAAACTTAAATTTTTAATGAAATTTGTTCAAAATCGCATACGAGAAACTTTTTTGTGATCATCTGTTATATGCTTTTCACTTGGTGAGGCAATGCTATTGTTTCTAGTTATCTTTCTCTAGTTTTGACAAATCATAAGATTGGACGTCATAAAATTTGCTTGTTTTTCTTAAAAAATAAATTCCTCAGTTTTGTTACGTAACAGGGGGGCGTTCGAGTGATTCTTACAGTGTGTGACAACGA
>CM055404.1:140744660-140761321 GCA_029228625.1 Pseudolycoriella hygida
GGAGAAAATTTTTTTCGGAGAAAATTTTTTTCTAAGAAAATTTTCTTTTCTGAGAAAATTTTTTTCAAAAAATACAAATTTTTTCAACAACTGAAAACTTCCAAAACGACTGATATCACAACAAAACCCTGTTTAAAGGTGTGAGTGTGACGCAGTCCGTAAGTCTACTTCCAAAATTAATGATATCGCTTGAGGTGTTGCTATCGCTAATACGCAGAAGTTTGTTATATTACCAGCGGAATAATTTTTCAACATTTTCAGTTTTCACACGCAAAAATGTAAATTTACCTTAAACAATCTACGCAATAAGAAACAAAATTCAAGTTTTTGCAGCGCAAGAACTGAAAGTACAGAAAAATTATTTCGTCGTTGGGTCCGGCATTTGTGACGCAATTTTTTTTAACGCAACGTAATTTTGTTTTAAAAAAAGCGCTGCAATTTTTTCAGGAAATTAAAACTTTGAACACAAGATTCCATTCAAACAAACTTCTGCGTATTATCAGCGATAGCGTCACCTCTAGCGATATCATTAATTTTGAAGTGAACTTACGGAATGCGTCACACTCTACCTTTAAAGAGGTTTTTGTTGTGATTGAATATATAGGCAGTGTCGGTCAAGAACTTTCGTCCCGTGGTTTTTTGACTTGTATCTCTGCAAAGGCAATGAACGATTACATGACGCCTCAATCAATGTCATTTGTTTGGGAAGGATACAAAAGGACGTCCATCACATTCCCCTTTTCCAGGCAGTATAACTGACTGACAAGTAAACCATTCAACAGTGTGGGTTATGTGAATTGCATTAAAAAAGTTAGAGAAGAGCCGTTATTGTTTACCACAAGACGCTCAAGGTCTGACAGCGTGAAAAAGCTAAATTTTATCTAGCGAATCGTTTCAATTGACATACCTGTTTAGTGTTTCTTGTGTATTTTCCGCCAGTATAACGAAATAAGAACAGAGATTCGCGTAATTTTGTTTCTCAAACGACGACAGAAATTCAAAGTCCTAAGAACTGAAATAATTAAAATGTTCAAACAACCGAATCGCATATGTTTGGACGATCATCATTCGATGTTCATATCAGCATTCACGACACTTTTGGATAATGGAGCTCTCGTCGATGTCACCTTGGCTGCTGAAGGAAGATCTATTAAGGCCCACAAAGTGGTCTTGTCGGCTTGCAGCTCATATTTCAAGTCACTGTTTATAGAAAATCCCTGTAAACATCCCATCGTCATACTGAAAGACGTTCAGTACGCTGATTTAAAATTGATCGTCGATTTTATGTACCACGGTGAAATTGAAGTACCTGAGGAGCAAGCGACACAATTTTCAGGAATGGTAAATATGCTCGGAATCAAAATTCTCGTTTCAGCCCCATTGTACGAATCCAGAAATCAATCGTCTGGTCGAGCCGTTTCACTTACTCCAAATATTCCACTGCCTGTGGAGTGCTTTCGTGAGTCGACGGTGCCAACGTCAGAAGAGCAGAACAGCAATAAGTGGTCTTCCGATAAGACAACAGCACGAAAATCGACTTCGAAAACTCTACCCCCACAGCATAATCAAGTGAATCCAAAAATGCTCGGTAGGTCTCAAAAAACACCTGTCGTCTTCCCTTATCCATACCCTCCAATTGATGTCAGACCGACTGTTATTTGTCAACAACCAATACAACCACAGCCAATACAACCATCGTCATCACGTCAGTCGAATCTTGGTGGAATGTCGTCGGGTGGCAATCAAAAAGATCGAAGCCAAAGTCATTCACGACGAAGAAGGATGGAAAACACTGTACAACAACCAGTGTACAGAGAAGGATCTACACCAAATAATCAACAGCAACAGCAACAGCAGCATAAACAGCAAATGATTAATCAAACGTCAGCTAGTGAAGCACATTCTACACAACGAAAACGAAAATTATCGTTTTGTGAAACAGATCTCCGTCTTGCGTTGTATAAAATGAGACAAGGCGAAAATTCATTAATTCGCGTAGCTCAAATGTACAATTGGAATGAAGAGATACTGCGCAGCAGTTGTAAGCAACAAAGTGATCCGAAACAGATACCTAACTCAAGATTGGATAATCTTTTGATATCGCAGCAAAATCTGACAGCGTCCGCAACAGCAACTACTACCGACATAAATAACACATCCAAGGAATCGTCTGAGCGTCTATCTCAATCTTCTGCAAACATCACAGTTCCACCAGACGATAATGGAGTTTTCGATGCGAATAAAAATTGTTGATGGACCGTATTTTGACTAATTGTACCTCCAGTAATGTTTTCTTTGTCTATATGTTGTTTCGTCCCTGTAGGAATGCGTTAACCGAAAGAATTTTTTGTGTGATGTCAATACAGTAGAAAAAAAGTAATTTTTTGGTTGTTTGAGTTTCATTACCAGCCCAGTTCAATGAACCCTATCTGCCTGCAGACGATGGTATCAAGGCATATGGACGATTGGACGATATGCGGCAAAAGGGATCGACCGTCGACATGAGTGTCGTCCATAAAACAGTAATATCGCGTTCCTCATGATTGTCGCTACCTATGAAACCTATGTCCGTGGCGGGAAGTGAAGCGAATTAATTAAATTAAATTGTAACCGCCCCTCCAAAACGAAACAGGCATGAGATGTACAAATCTTTATTTTGGTCGGTCTGTATTGGAAGTTGCGCAGAAGACAACATTGAAAAACCGGTCCGAACGCTAAAAAAAACTCCATTCCAACCCCTTGGGGTTGTCCGTAAATGACGTCTTCTGTGAGGATGGAGGGGAGTCTTCGAAAACAGACAAAGTGAGGGGGCATCAGGCCTTAGCAGACGTCTGCGCCACACAATCCGAAAGTATTGGTAGATGTATCATGGCACCACGGTAGTGAGGGGCCGTGACGTAAGTCTTATCCGCCAAAAAATTCACAAGAAATTTTTTCGTAGCCATGTGCCTAGTCCTCAAACTGTTTAACTTCGGGCAGCCACACAAAATGTGTTTTGCTGTTTCCGAAGCTAATCCACATCTCCTGCAATCAAGTGAATCTGACAATTGCATCTTATTCATATGATATTGTGACCTGTCAAGATACCAGTTATTTTACGGAGGTTTCCCTTTCGTGGTTTGTTTGTTACGCATTTTTATAATTTGGCAATAAATGAAATGAAATGAAATGAAACATCCCATCAACATTTGCCTCGATTGTCTGCAGGTAACCAAACCGTTCCATAATTCCTGTTGCTTCTTCGTCGTTTTCCACTTTAATCGAGGCTGCAATCATGCTCGAGCTGCAGCTTAGAGCCGGCTCTGGTCCAATGAAGGCAATGAATTTGGTCATGCTGCCGGTTGGCTTCTTTATTTGCTTCAATGCCAACATGACCTGGAACCCAAGAAGAAGAAAATCTTTATTAGTATAAATAAGGTGTGCTGCCTTCTTATAGAAGGTTGCATAAGTACACAGCACATCGATCAATAAATAGTTACAATAGACATACTACATTAAGTGAATTTACAAATTTTCTTAAATCGTCAAAATATTAGCCATAAATATCTTCTCTTATAATTTGAATAGTCTTAATTAATATTTCTTCCGTTATATCCTTTATCTTGGAAACGTCCAGCTTTACTTCCTTGAAAAACTCAATAACACTTTTCCCTGCGGTTCCGCGCCTTCCAAACCAGAGACCTCGCACGTGCCAGTTACGGTTTCCAAATGATGTTGCGTATTTTTCATCGTAAAATGAGATGCACTCTTTATATATAGCCTCTTTTTCCGTTGCAATTTTAGTGTCCTGTTCCTATGTTCCTGCTTTCATAATATGATGGTGGGATCAACTATGTATGAGTTCTTCGTTTTTGGATCAAATGCAACAATATCACTGAACCGAGATCGTCCCTCGCTGTCTATTGCGTACACTTCTTCAAAACAGTGAAATCCCTTCTCCCGCAGTAAATTGGTGATGGTATGTTTTACGCTATGGTGTCTGGCGATGATTTGCTGGTTGTTAGAAGGGCAGCTTCCAGTCACGTGCGATATTGTCTCATTCTGTCGGCCGCATTTACGACAGAGGTTGGAAGCGCTTTCTACTCCAGGTACACCAAACAGATTAGCATAATTACTATTTAGTTTGATTGCTGCAGTCCATTCTGAAGATGACAACGAATTTTTGTTCCACACGAAGTCATTGCTTTTGGTGTGTGTCTTGTAATGTGTCACACCTGATCCTTGATATTTCATGTTGCACCAGTCGTCATAGCTTTTTTGGCGAAAAGCGGTCCTCAGTGCCTTCGTACTCTCTCCCTGAACGTTCAGTGCTTGTACACAAGATTGCATTTCTTCATGACAGCCCGCTATGCTTAGGAAAAGCTGGTCATTTATGGTTGAAAGGCATTTAGAGATTGCAAAGTGTTGGAGATAAAATTCCCACGATGCCTTGACTAGGCCAAGCCCTCTAAGTCTTCTGATTGCGTAAAATAGGTTATCATTAGTATGCATTGGCAGCCCGATAATTTCTTTTACCGTGCGTCGAATCATCACGTCGAGCCCGTTAGTAACATATAGTGGGACTTTATTAAGCGGTGCTGTTTGCAGCGGGTAAGTCAACGTTGGGAATATGTATTGGTTAATTATGTTTAATTTTTGGTCTGGTTTGAGTAGTGGCGACGCTGACAGAGTGGCGAGATTCTTGTTCAATGCTTCTATGCTATTGATATCGAGGACTAGTTCAGAATTAAATGAGCAACCGAGATACTTGATCCTCTCGTCTCCACTGATGCTATTAATTTTCTCACCACTTGATAGGCATAGAGTTTCTTTTGTGAGTTGACCTTTATTGATGATGATGGCTTGGCTTTTACTTGGGTTTATGTATAGACCGATGGTTGACAACAAGTATTTTACAGATTCAACGATTCGAATGGCTGATTGTTTATTTCTCCCGATTACGGCTTGGTCATCCGCGAATCCGGTCAAGCTGAGACCGTCGTAGTCGGATGAAATCTTGTACCCGTGTATATTGGCAAATTGTGGATCTCACAATTCTTCATACAGAAAGTTTATGGCGATGTTGAACAGGAAAGGCGACAAAGGCGCTCCTTGCGGTACACCACAGTTGATGCTGATATTTGTTGACGTCTGCTTTCTCGAGTGTATGGCAACGTGGTTTTGGACTATGAGGTTCATTATTAGGTTTCGCCGATTTTCTGATACGCCAGCGGCTTGCAATGATCTAAAAATATGGTCATGTGCGATTCTATCGAAAGCCTTTGATACGTCCAGGAATACGATAACACAATCTTCTTTCAGCAGTTTGGCCTTCTTCAGGCAAGCGTTGATGAGCCTTGCGTTTACGTGACAACCAGGAACACCAATGATGAATCCACGTTGATTGATGTTAATTTCAACCTGACCACGAAGAAGGGAATCGAGCGCTTTTTCAATGGTCCGTCTTACTACCGAGAAAATTGTGATTGGCATCCAGTTATCAAGTTCGGACTCATTACGATCTTTATCTGTTAGTATGACCTTGACGGAAGCTGGTCGGTACATATGACGTAGCATTATATTTCCAATTGAGCAAATTGAATTCGCGACTTTTAGTTGGCGTATGGTCCGAGCCAAGACTCGGTCGGGTCCTGCACTGGTATCCATAGAGACTCTGTTTAGCTGACGTTGGATATCTTCTGGTGTTAGTCTTACGTCGTTATTTTTAGTCTTGGTTGGATAATATTCTAGAACTCGTTTGTTTTGCTCCGAGAAAATACTCTTAAAATGTTCTTCAATTGACTCCATTTTAATTTTGCATTGTCGGGATTTTCCTGTTTTCTTTACTTCGGGTACGGCCCTTTTTGCGCTGATTATAAAACCAGTACTGTGTCAAGTCATACTGATATTTGTCGCGGCGACGTTCCTTCGCTTTCAGGTCTGTTGTTGAGTAACTATCGTGGTGCCATGATACATCTACCAATACTTTCGGATTGTGTGGCACAGATAAGGATCGGAATGGGTCGGTTCAGGTCGGACCTCTGACCTGAAACCTATTGACCTGAAATTTTCAGGTCAGGTTCAGGTCGATATTTTCTCAACCTGATGTGAAGCTGATGTGATGATATCAGGTCGAACCTGAACTGACCTGAGCCTGACCTTTATTGACCTGAAATCATTTGAATGCTTTGAATGTTCTACAAAAGAACCAAAAATATTTAGAGCTGACAAGATGAGAAAATTTTGGTGCAACCGATAATTTTATCTCAGTTGACGAAACTGCCTTACTAATTATAAACCTCTAATGTCCGTCTGTTTATCTATTTTTTTATATATTTGTCTATTTATAAGTCTGTCTGTAACGATCCCGTTTAAACTTACGAAGAAAAAAAATACTTTTTGATATGTTGTCGGGTATGGTGCAAAGCGTCGAGAAAACATGTTCCGGGTTGGGATATTGTTCTGGAATAAGGGAGTTATGGGTCAAGAAAGGGTCAAAATTGAAAATCGTCCAAAAGTCAGTCAAGATGTCATCTTAGAGATTTGATCGGGGAAGCAAAGTCTTAGAGTTTTTGATTGCCTACAACTTTGTAGAAGAAAATTTTTTGATCCGACTTCATGCGGAGCTAGGCAGCGAAAACTGTTCAAATTTTGAGGTTTCCTCACTTTGTTGTTAGGGAACTTTTGTTGTTGGACAAAGTAGAGAAAATTTTTGAGTGCCAATCGATAGTGGCGGTTTGGGGCAACAAAATTGCTGAACAATGTTGGGTGAAAAAGTTTCATTATCCCGAGCTATAGGTCATTATTTGGCGATTTTGTCCAGAGCTGGAGCACTTATTAACCAATATCTCGGCCGGTAGTTGCCGGAATGAGGCCAGTGAGGTGTCAAATTAAAAGTTTCGACAGTGTGAAGGTAGCGTATTTAAGAAAATCGGTTCAGCGGTTCGGTGTCCAGGGTTGATCAAAGGAGGCAAAAATGGACAAAAATTTGCTCCGCTGCCCGAAAATTACCGAAAAATTAATTTTTGATATGTTGTCGGATATGGTGCGAAACGTCGAGAAAACATGTTCCGGGGTGGGATATTGTGATGAAATAAAGGAGTTATGGGTCAAGAAAGGGTCAAAATTGAAAATCGTCCAAAAGTGAGATACGACGTTGGTTTCTTCGACAAAGTTTCAGAGTTCTGTTTGTAGAATCGGTGACAAATGGCCAAAATTGGAAAAATTTGTGTCAAATCAGTTTTTAAACGTATTTCCGTATGTATGCGAGATACGGCGTTGATTTCTTCGAAAATGTCGGACAGTTGGACATGTGGTCAATTTTGATGGTTGAATACGGGGAACGTTGAATACGGGGAAAATTAAATTGAATACGGGGAACGTTTGCTATGGCCGATGTGTACGCTTAGAGTACACAACAAGTACAAATTGCATATGGTGAACGTGGAATACGTGCGAAGAGGAATACAGGGAAAGTGCAATACGGAGGAAGTGTAATACGGGGAACGTTGAATACGGGATAAGTGGAATACGGGGAACGTTCAATACGGTGAACGTTGCATACGATGAACGTGGAATACGGAACGTTGAATACGGGATAAGTGGAATACGGGGAACGTTCAATTCGGTGAACGTTGCATACGGTGAACGTGGAATACGGGGGAAGTGGAATAAGGTGGAAGTGGAAAACGGTGAACGTAGAATACGGGGGAAGTGGAATATGGGGGAGTGGAATACGGGGGAAGTGGAATACGGGGGAGTGGAATACGGGGAAATAGAATACGGGGAACTTGGAATGCGGTGAACGTTGAAAACGGGGTAATTGGAATCCGGGAAGTGGAATACGGGGAACGTTGCATACGTTCCACGGAGGAAGTGGAATACGGGGGAAGTGGAGTAATTTTGCGGCAAAGAAAGTATTTTGATTTATAGTGCCTTTCTCACCCACTTCGATTTTAGTATTATTAGCGGTAATATCAACGAAGTGATTTAATGACATGAAACATTACGCATCATTATTTAAAACGAAAAAGTATTTGCTTTGGCTCTCTGAATAGACAACAAGCGAAAATGATAAAGCCTGCGTAGCCCCTAGGGGTGGGGGTTCGACTAGTTGTATATACACGGTATTTTGTGATCTATTCATTAAATGCAGTTATGCTCTTTTATTGCAAAAGTGTAACACATAGGCACAAAGGACGCCCGCTTTTAGGGAGAACGGTTTTTTCCAAAAGTCCAGTTTTTTCTTCTTTGAGCCTTTCATTAAGCATGTTACACATAAATGAAGGTTTTTCAGAACCCCCCGATTCGCGATTTTTACCTGACCTTTAGATGACCTGACCTGAACCTGATCAGGTCGACCTTACCTGTTCCGATCCTTAGATGCAGACGTCTGCCAAGGCCCCCTCACTTTGTCTGTTTTCGAAGACTCCTCTCCATCCCCACAGCAGACGTCATTTACGTACAACCCCAAGGGGTTGGAATGGAGTTTTTTTAGCGTTCGGACCGGTTTTTCAACATTGTCTTCTGCGCAATTTCCAATACAGACCGACCAAAATAAAGATTTGCCTGTTTGGTTTTGGAGGGGCGGTTACAATTAATTTGATTAATTCGTTTCACTTCCCGCCACGGACATAGGTTTCATAGGTAGCGACAATCATGAGGAACGCGATATTACTGTTTTATGGACGACACTCATGTCGACGGTCGATCCCTTTTGCCGCATATCGTCCAATCGTCCATATGCCTTGATACCATCGTCTGCGGGCAGAAAGGGTCCATTGAACTGGGCTCGTAATGAAACTCAAACAACCAAAAAATTACTTTTTTTCTACTGTATTGACATTACACAAAAAATTCTTTCGTTCTACGCATTTCTACAGAGACGAAACAGCATATAGACAAAGAAAACATTACTGGAGGCACAATTAGTCAAAATACGGTCCATCAACAATTTTTATTCGCATCGAAAACTCCATTATTGTCTGGTGGAACTGGGATGTTTGCAGAAGATTGAGATAGACGATCAGACGATTCCTCGGATGTGTTATTTATGTCGGTACTGGTTGCTGTTGCGGACGCTATCAGATTTTGCTTCGATTTCAAAAGATTTTCCAATCTTGACTTAAATATCTGTGTCGGAATTCTTAGTTTCTTACAACGACTGCGCAAAATCTCTTCATTCACACTGTACATTTGAGTTCCGCCTTTACTTATTTTAAACAACGGAAGATGGAGATCTAATTCACCGGACGATAATTTTCGTTTCTGTTGTGTAGAAAGTGCTTCACTAGCTGACGTTTGATTAATCATTTGCTGTTTATGCTGCTGCTGCTGTTGCTTATTTGGTGTAGATCCTTCTCTGTACACTAATTGTTGTACAGTGTTTTCCATCCTTTTTCGTGGTGTATGACTTTGGCTTAGATATTTTTGATTGCCACCCGACGACATTCCACCAAGATTCGTCTTTCTAGATGACGATGGTGGGTATGGAATCTTGAATTGATGGTACTGTGAGGTTTGAGTTGTCGAAGTCGATTTTTGTGCGGTTATTTTATCGGAAGAGCATTTATTGCTGTTCTTTTCTGCTGACGTTGGTCTCGTCGGCTTATGAACGGACTCCGCAGGCAGTAATTTAATATTTGGTGTAACTGAGTCGGTTCGTTTGATCGGTTGATTTACGGATTTGGTCAATGGGGTTGAATCGGAATGGTTGATTCCGAGCATTTTTACCATTTCCGAAAATTGTCGCGTTTGCTCCTCAGGTACTTGAACTTCGCCGTAGTACATAAAATCGACGATCAATTCTAAATCAGCGTGCTGAACGTCTTTCAGTATGACGATGGGATGTTTACAGGGATTTTCTATAAACAGTGACTTGAAATATGAGCTGCAAGCCGACAAGACCACTTTGTGGGCCTTAACAGATCTTCCTTCAGCAGCCAAGGTGACATCAACGAGTGCTCCATCATCCAAAAGCGACCTGAATGCTGATATGAAATTCGAATGATGATCGGTCCAAGTTATGTAACGAGGCGGTCTGGTCATTTTAATTAATTAAGTTCTTAAATTCTGATGATGTCGTCGTTCGAGAAACAAAATTAAGCGAATCTCGGGTGTTACTGCGTTAAACTGACGGAAAATACACAGGAAACGTCAAACAATTACATCAACTAAAACGATTCGCTAGATAAACGAAAAAATTCAGCTTTTTCACGCTGTCAGTCCTTGAGCGTTTAGTAGTAAACAATGCGGCTCTCCTCTGACGTTTCTCATGTAATTCACATAATATAAGATTATTGTCACACGTGTATAACCCAAGCATTATCGTTCAAGTGGGTAGTAAACGGCAACGAGCGCCAGCGAGTCCGTTTTATAAACATAACCAAAGACCCGTACGTATCAGAATAGATGTGACAAACAGAATAGATGTGGCAAAGTGACTCGAACGTACCTAAATATACAAATAAGCAAACAATCCAACGTTTTCTGTTCTTTTATAACTGTAAGAATTTCAAAGATCCATAGAAATTACCCAAGGTAATGTCAAAGGCCCTACCGAAGTACGTCTCAGACCATTCAAATCTAGAAAAGCTTATATCCACGGACTAAGTCGTTTTTCCCTCAAACCCAGAAACACGTGTTATCTAAAATTTTATTGTCTACAACTTTGTCCTTGGAAGCAACTTTCTACCTCTCATAGTTCTGGAGATCTGGGTCGTCCTGCCCAATTATTGAAGTGGACATATACCAGGATTGGGCCATATTTCCCCAAAACCCTGAAACACGTGTGAATCGGTAAAACTTGTGCGTCGCTGTTAATCAATATTTTACGCTGAATTTATTTAATTATCAATATTGATACTGGGACGCTACAAATACATTGTTTTTGTGTTGATTGCTCGGGTAATTGTGTTAATTATTGGATTTCAACCTTTGAAATAGTATTGTGCGTAAATGGACATCAAATTTTAGTATGAGAAAAGTGTTTCTTAAGTTATTTTGCCATAGAAAAACAAATGTGAAATAAATTCATTCAAACCCGAACATTACAACCTGTAAACCTCGCGTTGCAATTCAGCAACTGTCAAACGTCGCTATCTAAATCCACAGTTACTCTAGTGCATGAACCTACCAGATCTTAAATCCGAAGTACGCAGCCTTCAGAAAGTTGCAACAAGTGGAAGACTGTTATTTCGGCCGGGCAGTCGGGTGTCAAAAAGTGATGTTAGGAGCCAATAGCGAGTACTTTATGGGAAAATAATTGTCAATTTGACACCGGGCATCACACTTTGTCATGGTTCAAGGTCACAAAGAAGGCAGCCTGGTGTCAAAAATTGAAGCATATCACCGTGACGGCAATGACGAATGCCTTACAACGCACTAAGTTTCACATTGACACCAGGCTGCCTTCGCTTAAATGTAGATGGCAGCAGCAGCCTGTTGTCAATTTGAAATTAAGTGCGTTGTAAAGCATTTGTCAATGCCGTCACGGTGATATGCTTCAATTCTTGACAGTCTTCTGGCAGCCTTCGTTTTCATGGTTCAAGGTCACATAGAGGGCAGTCTGGTGTCAAATTGAAAAGTAATATTGATTTGAATTGGAAAATATAATAACGCGCAGCACCGAAATATATAATCACCTAGTGCAAAATGATAATTTTTTTAATATTTGTTGGCGAAAATAATTTTGGGCCATAATATAGTTCCCCAGTGCCGCTATTCTTCAAGGTAAGGGCCATCTATACAAAAGTAGGCATAAGTATTTTTCATATTTTTCTCATATCAGCAAAAGTTCAAAGAATTCATGATATTTTTAGACTCGCACGAAGTCCGTTAGGTCCATAGGTCGGTGCGCCGCGGGAGGTTTTCCCCAAATCATGGGCGCGCGGTAGCATTGCGCCCGTGACGCAAAACCCCATACGATTAAAAAAATCAGAAATTTTTTTTCGTAGACTGCGGAACCATATATACATCTAAATTTTGACTTTTTTCCCTTGCGTCGTACCCCCCTGAGACCTAGTTCATCGGATTCTACGTAAAATTTTGATTGAAATCGACCTTTCACTCATTAAAATCGGTCCAGTAGATCCGAATATATGACCTTTAGAAAATCCTCATTTTCCATACAAAATGTGCTGCTTCATAGAAGCCAAAGAAAATGTATATATCCTACGTTAGTTAGTTAGTGGGTTAGTTAGTTAGTTAGTTGTGGCATTTCCATTTGTATGAAAAACGACTTTTTTGGCGATTTCTCGAAAACTGGCGGTCAGATCTTCTTTAAATTCTAAGATCTAAGATTTTAAAAAAATGGGGTCACCGGCTTCGTTTGGGCGCTAGGGCTCCCGGAAGCTCCCATACAAATCCCATATAAAATAATGTGTATGTGTGTGAGTGTCACAGTTGGGTGAGTGAGGTATTCAACTTCCATTAGAGTTTTTGATATTTTTCGGTTATTCTCGACATGAGTGAGGTCATGCAATGGAGCTTCCTAGTTTTAAGGGATTATTAAGGATTTTTGTGGATTTCTCTAGCACTTTTCAACTTCCATCAGGCTTTTTTGATATTTTTGATCGGTTTCAATTTCTTCCAAAAGTACTGATATCGCAACAAAAACCCTTTTAAAAGGGAAATGTGACGCAAGTCGTTGTCCCTTCTTCCAAAACAACTGATATCAATTTGGGTGACGCTGAACGCTTCGAAACGCAAAAAAAATTTTAAAATATTTTCACATTTGATTAAAAAAATGCGTCACAATTGCCGGACCCCCAGCGTTATAGTTTTTCTGTTCTTTCAGCTTTCACACTGCAAAAATTTGACTTTATGGGATGTATGGCGTATTTTTGTACAGGAAATCAAATTTTTGCGTATAAAATTGAAAGAACAGAAAAACTATAACACCAGTGTCCGGCATTTGTGACGCATTTTTTAATCAAATGTGAAAATATTTTGAAAGTTTTTTTGCGTTTCGAAGCGTTCAGCGTCACCCAAATTGATATCAGTTGTTTTGGAAGAAGGGACAACGACTTGCGTCACATTTCCCTTTTAAAAGGGTTTTTGTTGTGATTGCCATTTCGGCGATTTCCAATGACTTTGATCTAATAAAATTGTATGGCATTCCTTAATATTCTATAGAACACCGGTTTTCGAACACCGGTGTCGAATAGCCACAAAACACGCTACATGCTAATCGTCACCGGTGACGAATAGCCACACAACACGATACATGCTATTCGACACCGGTGTCGAATAGCCACACAACACGATAAATGCTATTCGACACCGGTGATTCATGCTGATGAGTGACACAACAAGCTCCGAGCCCTATATTTTTCGATATAAAAAGCATAAATATGTGAAATCAAGAAAAAGTTGATTTGGATTGAAAGTGTGACATGTCTGTTCACTAAAATTCTTCTGTGCTTATGAGTTTGAGAGTGAATTCGCAAATACTTCGACCACCTTAAGAGGGGAATCACAACTGGTATCTTGACAGGTCACAATATCATATGAATAAGATGAAATTGTCAGATTCAATTGATTGCAGGAGATGTGGAATAGCTTCGGAAACAGCAAAACACATTTTGTGTGGCTGCCTGAAGTTAAACAGTTTGGGGACTAGGAACATAGGAGACTATTATATCTCGCCAGAGGAACTAAGCCAACTTAGCGATATTTTATCCTTTACCAAAAGTAGCAGATGGTTGGAGCCGGTCGTCTGATCGTCTAAACGTATTACAAGCTGGGGAGAATCATAAGCTTGTGCACCTTTTCGCTAAAACGTAATAGACCCTTTTAGTGCGGTTCAATTTTTAAATTTTAGAAAAGGTGCACAAGCTTCTGATTCTCACCCTGCCTGTACGTTTACTTTTCCAAGTGAACAAAAGTGCAATTCCTAGAAGAAGAAGAAGAAAACATTTATTTTACAAATAAAGGGACTGCCAACAAAGGTCTGTAACAAAGGTTGCTTACAATAACACAATATATACATCAATCAATTAAGCCATTCGTCATACTAACTTTAGGTTGAATTTTTTAGACCCGTACGAAGTACATAGGTCTGATGCTACTACCACGTTCGTTACATTGCAAATTCGAACCCGGGAGTAAGGGGGAAACTTTTTTTGTTGCCTGCAAATCAGCGAAAAAAACAATGTCCGTCTGTCTGTCGGTCTGTCTGTCTGTCCGTCAACACAATAACTTGAGTAAATCTTGACCGATTTTCAAAAACTTTTTTTTTCCTGAAAGGTAGTCGAAAAATATTTTATGGAATTGAATCTGGGCACTGTCGGCCCAAGGGCCGCCGAGCTAGGGCCGTTTAAGTGGTTTTTGGTCTTTTGCTCATAACTCGAGTGGCCTCGGTGGATCAGTGGTTAAGCGCGCTGACTCACCATCCCAGAGGTCGTGGGTTCGAATCCCACCTCGACATGGTTCTACGCTTCGGTTTTTCCTTAACTGTATTAGCTCGTCTGACACAGTTAAGGGACTCTACATACCCTCCCCAGCTTAATATTCCTTCCCCAAATCAGTCGAAAAAAAATTCATCTGGAAAGCATCAAGAATGCGTCATTGACAATACCGTTGATTTATCAGAGATGGCGCCACGACACTGCAAAGTTACCGACGATTTCAAAAATCAGCGCGTGAACGATGGCGCGAAAAATTCACACATATCGAGCGCACGCACACAATGTTCTGTTCCTAGAACATCAAATATGCCATCCTCCCGGTTGCCGAACCAGTTGGTATCACCGACCTCCCGGCAGACGTCTAAGTTACAAACCAACTATGAATGACAAAGAGTGTGAACTTAGAATAAGAAATGATTGTAATATGATAATTAGAAATAAGCCCAAACCTGTCGTAACCGACCTCTTGGTCTACTAATTAGAATTAATACACGAAAAAGGTTGTAAACAGATTGTAAGAACCAAACGCTAAATAAAAAAACTCGAGTAAATCTTTTCTGATTTTCATAAATTTTTTTTTTGTTTGAAAGATCTTGGCGTGACCGACAATTTGTGGAAGAAACATTTTTCGATTTGAGTCTTTGGACTTAGCTAGGGCACTAAAAACGAGTCTTTGTTAGGGCCCTACGTGTTTTTTGGACATAACTCGAGTAAATCTCTTCCGATTTTCAAAAACTTTTTTTTGTTTGAAAGATCTCGGCACGGCCTACAATTTATAGAAGAATTTTTGCCTGTGCTTAAGGCTCAAGTGGGCCTCATGTCGGTCCTAAGGTCGGCCCTAACATAAAAAAGTGTTTTTTGCTATGTTGCAGAGCAAATTGAGGGAAACATTTTTGTCTATAGAAGTATGTATCCGAGGCCTCTACTTAAGGCCCTAGGTGGGCCCTAGCCCAAAAAATAGTTTTTTGCTATGTTGTAGACAAAATTGAGGAGAACATTTTTCTCTATTTGGAGGTCAATTTTGAGTGTTCGGAGAATTTTTTTACACCGTTACTTCGGACGGGTTTTTCAAAATTGCCCTACGGCATATCTATTACACTTTCACCATAGCTAACTCTTCCGCCGAAAAATAAAGCGTGAACTCACCAGTTTCTAGTTCCAAATGATTCACCGTATTTTTTTCGTAGAATGGGATACAATTGCTGAAGATACTTGCCTTTTCCGCGCGGATTGCTTCGTCTTGTTTCTCGTTGTTTGGCAAAAAAAATTTCCGGTCAGACGACCGGCTCTAACCATCTGCTACTTGTGGTAAAGGATAAAATATCGCTAAGTTGGCTTAGTTCCTCTGGCGAGACATAATAGATAGATAGATAAAGCGGGTGAGACCGTCACGATCTCTGCACCTAGGCCTCCAGTGGGCCTGTTGTGCTTGCCCGTCGTTAGATTAGAATCTTTTAGTTGTTATGAGGTATTCCAATACGCGTTTAGGCGAGACATTTTTAATGTAAACATAATTTAACACATATGCTCCCAGACACTTGAATCTGGTCATTATGTATGCTGGGCATTTGCAGAGAAAATGTTCAGCGGTCTCAAGGTCTCCACACTGGACGCAATACCCATCGTGTGAAAATGCTTGTTGAGGCTACAGTGCCCAGTCAAAATATCCGTCAACCTTTTTAGATCTCGCCTACAGAACGAAAGCAATGTTTTAGAGCGAGATTTATTAATCAAAATACAGTTTTTGGCTTGTGAATTCCAGTACTTAGAGAACTGGTCACTCTTCCATTTGTGCACCTTACTTTGAAGGACGGAAAGAGACACGCTAGTTTCAGGTTCGGGGCTCGTTTGTGTGGAGCTTGAGGCCTGTCTGGCCAGTTTGTCCGCCAATTCATTGCCGGAAAATCCGCTGTGGCCTGGAATCCACAACAAGGTTACTCGGTACCGAGATGTTAGTAGTTGAAGGGCGTCCCAGCACTCCAAAGTTAATTTGTATTTACTTAACGCTTTGAGAGCCGATTGGCTGTCCGCGAGGATACGTATCTCGTTATGAGAAAAACCTTTTCATGCATGAAGTGACAACAATGCCTTATAGCCAAAATGTCCGTGAGGTAAACAGTGGTCATGTTACCCAGTGGTAAAGAGATTTCCATACCGATTTCTGGGCAACAAAACCCTGCTCCCGAGCAATCGTCTTGACGAGAACTGTCCGTGAACCAGTCGAGACCGCCGTTGGATTGCCATAGGGGTTCAGTAAGCCAGTCATTCCTAGGC